>JAHNEJ010003215.1:0-304865 GCA_022559845.1 Amorphophallus konjac
GAAGGGTTCAAAGAGGGCGTGCCGTTGGAGGCACAATCAGGGCGTGCCGTTGAAGGCACGACTGGACGTGCCGTTGGAGGCACAATCAGGGAGTGCCGTTGAAGGCACGACTGGGTGTGCTGTTGGAGGCATAGTTGGGTGTGCCGTTGAAGATACGAGTGGGGCGAACGAAAGCGAAAATGCTTGGCAAGAAGTAAACCCTAAAGGAGGGAAAAAAAGAAAGGGACGTGATACACCGAAGGATGCAAACACGGAAGACATGCCTTAGAAAGACGTCCAAAAGAATTTGCAGGCCTTGCACTTTTATTCTCACAAGATGAGTGCCCCGGGGGGCTAATACACCGCAACAAAAAAAAAAGAAATGAAGGAAAAGAAAGAAGAAAAAGAAATACAGTGGGGAGGGGAACGGAGCATGGACTCCTCCTCTCCCACAGCTCACTCTCTTCTCTCTCCTCTCTTTTCTTCTTCTTCTTTTTCTCTTCGCACGGACGCCGGGAACCGGAGTAGCAACAGGGAGGGGAAGGACAGCAGGCCCTCTCCCCCTTTTCTTCTTCTCTTCTTTCCCTTACTCTTCTTCTTCTTCTCTTTGCGCGGACGGCGATGGACGGAGCAGCAGGAGGGGGGAGCCAGAGCCTCCCCTCCCCTTCTTCTTCTCTTCCTCTCTTCCCTCTTCGCACAGACGGCGGCGGTGGGTGGAGCGGCGAAGCCTCTCCCCTCTCTTCCTCTCTTCCCTCTTCTTCTCTTCTCTCTTCTTCTCTTCATCCTTTCGCCCTCTTCCTGTGTGTGTTTTTTTTTGTGCCCCCCCCTCTGTATCGAAGGAGAGGGGTCTTTATACCCCACACGGTGGGAGCGTCCGAACACGGCAGTCGGAGGCGGGAAATCGGAGGCATTGATTGGGGATTTGACCCATCGTCCTTGGTGGCAGGGGGGATAGGCAACGTGGCCCAATCCCCGGCCAACACCTCGGACAGCCCACTGCGCGCCAAGGATCTATAGGGCGTGGGCATCACGTCGTCCTGTCGGAGCGTGCCGTTGAAGAGCCTGAATGGCGTGCCGTTGGCAGGCACAACAAGCGTGCCGCTGAGAGGGCCAAAAGGCGTGTCGCTGGAAGACACGGCAAGCGTGCCGCTGAAGAGCCCAAAGGGCGTGCCGCTGAAGGGGCGTTAGGGGCGTGCCGTTGAAGGGGCACGAAGGCGTGTCGTTGAACAGGCACGAAGGGCGTGCCGCTGAAGGGGCACGAAGAGCGTGCCGCTGAAGGGCGTGCAAGAGTGTGCCGCTGAAGGGCCATCGAGGGCGTACCGCTGGGCGCCTTGGGGCGTGCCGTTGAAAGCATGGAGAGCACGCCGTTGAAGAGCAGTCGGCAAGTGTGCCACTGAAGAGGGGCCCTAGGGAGTGTGCCGTTGAGGGGGCACAAGGAGTGTGCCGCTAAAGGGCACAGGGAGTGTGCCGCTGAAGGGCTGCAGGGAGTGTGCCGCTGAAGGGGCATCAGGGGCGTGCCGCTGAGGCGCGGGCTGGGTGTGCCGTTGAAGCGCCAAAAGGGCGTGCCGCTGAAGGGGCTAGCCCGGGCGGGGTGTGCCGCTAGAGGAGGGCACAGGTGTACCGTTGGGCAACCCTGGGGGTGTGCCACTGAGAGGCCTTGGGGGCGTGCCACTGAAGAGGCCGCTGAAGGCTTCAGGGCGTACCGCTGAAGTGGCCTGAGAGTGTGCCGCTGAAGGCCTGAATGGGTAGTCCTGAGCTCGTTGAGAGCGCGAGTTGTGGCCCATTTGATTTTCTTCGAGGCCCATGGATTGCGGGGCTCTTTGTGGTTGATTTCTCTTCACTGTCGTGACTCCGGACATGGCTTCACGGCAATGTGCGTGTGTTCGGACAGTCCGGATGGCCCATCTTCCCCGTAGTTTTTTTCTATTTGGAGTCGTTGTTGATGCTAGACTAGTTGGGGCGTATGGGAGTGTAATTTTACATGTCCACAAATGCCCCCCACCCACGGGTAACGCAGGCGAAGGATGAGACAGGCGGTGCCCGTGGGTGTACTTGTCTCTTTTTCTCTTCGTCGGTGCCGACGGGATGTCAGGGGCTGACGTGGTATGCTTGTCTCTTCTTCTCTTCGTCTGTGCCGATAGGGTTTCGGGGACTGACATGACATGTTGGTCTCTTTGTCTCTTCATCAGTGCCGGCGGGGTGCCGGGAACTGAAGCAGTATGTTGGCCTCTTATTCTCTTCGTCAGTGCCGCCGGGGTGTCGGGGACTGACATGACATGTTGGTCTCTTTGTCTCTTTATCAGTGCCGACGGGGTGTCAGGAACTGAAGCAGCATGTTGGTCTCTTCATCAGTGCCAACGGGGTGTCGGGAACTGAAGCAGTATGTTGGTCTTTTCATCAGTGCCGACGGGGTGTCGGGAACTGAAGCAGCATATTGGTCTCTTTGTCTCTTCATCAGTGCCGACGGGGTGTCGGGAACTGAAGCAACATATTGGTCTCTTCATCAGTGCCGACGGGGTGTCGGGAACTGAAGCAGCATATTGGTCTCTTCATCAGTACCGATGGGATGCTGGGAACTGAAGCAGCATGTTGGTCTCTTCATCAGTGCCGATGGGGTGTCGGGAACTGAAGCAGCATATTGGCCTCTTTATCTCTTCATCTGTACCGACGGGGTGTCGGGAACTGAAGTAGTATGTTGGTCTCTTCATCAGTGCCTACGGGGTGTCGGGAACTGAAGCAGCGTGTTGGTCTCTTTGTCTCTTCATCAGTGCCGACGGGGTGTCGGGAACTGAAGCAGTATGTTGGTCTCTTCATCAGTGCCGACGGGGTGTCGGGAACTGAAGCAGTATGTTGGTCTCTTCATCAGTGCCGACGGGGTGTCGGGAACTAAAGCAGTATGTTGGTCTTTCCATCAGTGCCGACGGGGTGTCGGGAACTGAAGCAGCATATTGGTCTCTTTGTCTCTTCATCAGTGCCGACGGGGTGTTGGGAAATGAAGCAGCATATTGGTCTCTTCATCAGTGCCGACGGGGTGTCGGGAACTGAAGCATCATATTGGTCTCTTCATCAGTGCCGACGGGATGTCGGGAACTGAAGCAGCATGTTGGTCTCTTCATCAGTGCCGACGGGGTGTTGGGAACTGAAGCAGCATATTGGTCTCTTTGTCTCTTCATCAGTGCCGACGGGGTGTCGGGAACTGAAGCAGTATGTTGGTCTCTTCATCAGTGCCGATGGGGTGTAGGGAACTGAAGCAGCGTGTTGGTCTCTTTGTCTCTTCATCAGTGCCGACGGGGTGTCGAGAACTGAAGCAGTATGTTGGTCTCTTTGTCTCTCTTGTTTTTTTCTTCTCTCTTTTCTCTTCTTCTCTTCTTCTCTTCTTTTTCTTCTCTTCTCTTTTTTGTCATCTTTTTTCTCTTCTCTCTTTTTGTTGTTGTTTTTTTTTCTTCTCCTCTTCTTCCCTTCTTTTTTTCTCTCTCTTTTTTTTTGAAGAACTCCGGGTGGCTGCTGGCGTGGATGCCAATGATATAAGAGCTGTCGGCACAGCGGCTGATAATTGAAAGCTGTTGACATGGGGGCCAATAATTGAAAAGCTGTCGACCAGAAGGCCGATGATTAAAAGCTGTCGGCTCAGGGGCAGATAATCGAAAGTTGTTGGCATGGGAGCCAATAATTGAAAAGCTGTCGACCCGAAAGCCGATGATTAAAAGCTGTCAGCTCAGGCGCCGATAATTGAAAGCTGTTGGCATGGGAGCCAATAATTGAAAAGTTGTCGACCCGAAGGCCGATGATTAAAAAGCTGTCGGCTCAGGGGCCGATGATTGAAAAGCTGTCGGCTCAGGGGCCGATAATTGAAAGCTGTCGGCTCAGGGGCCGATGATGGAAGTCAAAACAACCAAGGCTGGGAGCGGGCTTAAAGAGCCGAAGTTGGGGATTAACGAGCCGCGAGGGCAAGAGGTAGGCCATGGGGGCCAAGATTGGGCTCTACGAGCCGGTGCTAGGAAAGTAGGCTTCGATGGTCGAAATTGAGTTTATTGCATACGCATATTCTTATTATTTTATTGTTATTATTATTTTTTATTATTTTTATGTTGTTTTTTTGTCATCATTTTTTTCACTTCTTTTTTTTTTAAGTATGCAAGCATTCATTAGCAGGCATAACATAAATATAAGTAAAGCAACTCCCTCTATAGGGGATAGGATAGGGACGTCGCCCGTAATTCGTAGATGCGGTGCGGGCCGCGAGGCACAATTGAGGGGTGGTGCACCCGTCAAGAGGATATCGCATGTCTTGCATGCATAGCCTAAATTCACGCATTTCACCCGAGGCAATTCTCTGTGGCGTGGCAGTGCAAATGTGTGAACAAAGAGCCCTAACCATAGGGATATGCAGGTTTTTCTGGTGACACTCGAGGATCACTCTAGCGCCTACACATATGTTTCAGACTCTCTTTGGTAGCTTCGCACAGCCCCCCGTCTGTTTATTTTGGTAGCGAATTTCACCGTTCGACGCGAGTCTCCTCATGTGTCTCAATGGGGATTCCCGGCTACTAGGATTCATCCTTATTGTAATTCTATTACGGATTCCACCGTTTGACGCGAGTCTCCTCATGTGTCTCAATAAGGATTCCAAGCTAATAGGTTTCATCCTTATTATAATTCGCTTCACCATTTCGCGCGAGTCTCCTCATGTGTCTCAATGGGAATTCCCGGCTACTCAGATTCACGTGTCTCTCTCTTTTTTTTTCTCCTTTTTTTTACAGTGGGGGTAGGTAGCTTTTTCCTCACTATTACCTTTCACGCGAGTACAGGAATTCAAGTCTCCGTAGAGTGCTAAGAAGAAATTCGGGCAATCCCTATAGTCGAAGGCTATTGAACACATTAAGTGCTAAGTGTGGGAGCGTTGCCTCAGGTTTATTTTATGAGTTGGGCTTAGCGATTCGGCCATGACTCTTCCCCTTGACGTGTGCACTCGCCATAATCGGGTTCCCTTCGAGCGTATGCCGTGACGCGCGTGCATCCAGAATCGGGGCGATATTATTTAGCAAGGAAACACGGTCCTAGAAAATTTCAAGGAGGTGTATTATTCTATATTAAGCAACCATGCAAGCATGGCAATCATGCATTCTCTTTTTTTGTTTCTATTTTTTTTTGTGTTTGTTTTGTTTTTTTTTGTTTTGTTGTTTTTTTTTGTGTTAATTTTTTATTTTTTTTATTTTTTTTGCATAAGAAAATATTGTTGTTACGTATAAGTGTAGTGGTAATAAAGGTATTAGGGAAGCAGACCGTAAAACGGCCGAAAGGATATTAGGGAAGCGGGCTATAGAACCCAAGGGACATTACGGGAGTGAGCCATAAGGGCTAAAAGATGCTGGGGAGTGGGCTGTGGGAGCCAGAATCGGGAAGTGCGGTGGGACGGATGGATTAATCTTGACAGTGGGCCCCGGCCGAAATGGCCCTGCAGAGAGGCATTGGGTAGCGGGATGTGAGAGTCAAAGAGACGGGTCTCTTTTGTTCTCTGGCCGAGGAAGGGTCCGACCAAAGTGAAAGGTTTATTCTATTGTCCTCTGGCCGGGGAAGGATCCGAACCAAAGTGAGAGGTCTATTTTTTTTAACTGGGAAGCTGTCGGCTGAGGTGCCAATGATGAGGTAGCTGTCGGCTAGGAGCCGATGATTATATAGCTGTCGAACCGAAGGCCGATAATGAGGTAGCTATCGGCTTGGAGGTCGATGATTGGATAGCTGTCGGCCCGAAGGCCGATGACGGGGTAGCCATCGGCCAAGAGCCGATGATGAGGTAGCTGTCGGCTAGGAGCCGATGATGAGGTAGCTGTCGGCTCAAAGGCCGATAATTAAATAGCTGTCGACCCGAAGGCCGATGAAGGGGTAGTTGTGGACTTGAAGCCCCGATGACTGAAAGTTGGTCAGTTTAGCGCCCCGTCGGCGGAAGGTCTAGTCAGTTTAACGCCCCGTCGGTGGAAGGCTTAGTCGGTTTAACGCCCCGTCGGCGGAGGGTTTAGTCGGTTTAACGCCCCGTCGGCGGAAGGCTTAGTCGGTTTAACGCCCTGTCGGCGGAGGGTTTAGTCGGTTTAACGCCCCGTCGGCCGAAGGTTTAGTCGGTTTAACGCCCCATCGGCGGAAGGTCTAGTCGGTTTAACGCCCCTTCGGCGGAGGGTCTAGTCGGTTTAACGCCCCGTCGGCGGAAGGTCTAGTCGGTTTAACGCCCCGTCGGCGGAAGGTTTAGTCGGTTTAACGCCCCGTCGGCGGAAGGTTTAGTCTGTTTAACGCCCTGTCAGCGGAAGGTCTAGTCAGTTTAAAGCCCCGATGGCTGAGTATCTGTCGACTTGAAGCCCCGATGGCTGAATATCTGTCGGCTTGAAGCCCCGATGGCTGAATATTTTCTGATTTAACGCCCCGTCGGTGGAATGCTGATTGGTTTCTATTTGTTAGGTGACTGGAGGTCGGAGGTAAAAGCTTACCTCATAATGATTTTTTTGAAGAGGTAGGTGCAAAGACCATGTTCACCTCGTGGCCGTTCTTTCTCTTCTTCTCTTCTTCTTTTGTGTGGAGAGACAGGTGCAAAGACCATGTTTACCTCACGACTGCTCTTTTTCTTCTTCTCTTCTTCTTTTATGGTGAGGCGGGTGCAAAGACCGCGTCTGCCTCGTGACTCTCCTTTTTTCTTTGTTTCTTCTTTTGTAGAGAGGCAGGTGCAGAGACCATGTTCGCCTCATGACTCTTTCTCTTTTCTTTTTTTTTCTTTTGTGTGAAGAGGCGGGTTCAAGGACCATGTTCGCCTCATGTCTCTTTTTTTTCTCTTCTTCTTTTGTAGAGAGACAGGTGCAGAGACCATGCTCACCTCGTGACTCTTTCTCTTTTCTTTTCTCTTGTGTGAAGAGGCGGGTTCAAGGACCATGTTCACCTCATGTCTCTTTTTTTTCTCTTCTTCTTTCGTAGAGAGGCAGGTGCAGATACCATGTTCACCTCGTGACTGTTCTTTCTCTTCTTCTCTTCTTCTTTTATGGAGAGGCAGGTGCAAGGACCATGTTCACCCCGTGATTGTTCTTTCTCTTCTTCTCTTCTTCTTTTATGGAGAGGCGGGTGCAGAGACCGTGTTCGCCCCGTGATTGTTCTTTCTCTTATTCTCTTCTTCTTTTATGGAGAGGCGGGTGCAAAGACCGCGTCTGTCTCGTGACTCTCTTTTTTTCTTCTTTTCTTCTTTTGTAGAGAGGCAGGTGCAGAGACCATGTTCGCCTCGTGACTCTTTCTCTTTTCTTTTTTTTCCTTTTGTGTGAAGAGGCGGGTTCAAGGACCATGTTCGCCTCATGTCTCTTTTTTTTCTTCTCTTCTTCTTTTGTAGAGAGGCAGGTGCAGAGACCATGTTCGCCTCGTGACTCTTTCTTTCCTTTTTTTTTCTTTTGTGTGATGAGGCGGGCTCGAAGATCACGTTTGCCTCATGTGTCTTCTTTTGGTTCTGCTCTTCTTCTTTTGTGTGAAGAGGCGGGCTCGAGGACCACGTCTACCTCATGTGTCTCTTCTTCCTTTTCTTCTCTTCTTTTACGTAATGAGGCGGGCTCGAGGATCACGTCTGCCTCATGTGTATTCTTTCTTTTCTTCTCTTCTTTTGTGTAATGAGGCGGGCTCGAGGACCACGTCTGCCTCATGTATCTTTTCTTCCTTTTCTTCTTTTCTTTTGTGTGATGAGGCGGGCTCGAAGACCACGTCTGCCTCGTGCGTGTCTTTTTCTTTATTCTGCTCTTCTTTTCTCATTAATGCTTCCACACTGGAGTGTATTTCTCTTAATGTGCCCCCAGGTTAGGGTGTAGCTTCATTTGGTATGCATCCCCCCCTGAGGGGTGTGTTTTGCCTCTTCGCTTCTGTGCCCCCAGGCGGGGTGTATTTTTTATGGCTTCTATGTCCCCAGACCAGGGTGTGTTTTTTAATG
The DNA here is from genome assembly GCA_022559845.1 of Amorphophallus konjac. Classification (NCBI taxonomy): domain Eukaryota; kingdom Viridiplantae; phylum Streptophyta; class Magnoliopsida; order Alismatales; family Araceae; genus Amorphophallus; species Amorphophallus konjac. The sequence continues at coordinate 7,922 of JAHNEJ010003215.1, forward strand.
CCCCCGAGGCGGGGTGTAGCTCTCTTCAAATGCCCCCATGGTAGGGTATACTCTTCACGGCTTCTATGCCCCCAGGTGGGGTATGTTTCTTCTTCAAATGCCCCAAAAGCGGGGTGTAGCTCTCTTCAAATGCCCCCATGGTGGGGTATGCTCTTCACGGCTTCTATGCCCCCAGGTGGGGTATGTTTCTTCTTCAAATACCCCCAAAGCGGGGTGTAACTTTTGTTTCTTATATCCCCCCCATGGCGGGGGTGAATTCTGCCCTTTTTTTTTACCCTGAAGGTGGAGGAGTGCTTCTCTTCATATGTCCCCGGCACGAGGGTGTATCTTTTACTTCTTATGCCCCCCTGAGGTCGGGGTGTATCTTCTGTGCCCCCGAAACAGGGTATGTTATTTCTTCAAATGCCGCTTGGGCGGAGTATATCTTTCTTCTTATGCTCCCAGATCGGGATGTATGTCTCTTCGCTTCTGTGCCCCGGGTCGGGGTAGATGCTTCTACTGTTTATGCGCCAAGGGCCGAGTGTGTCTCTTTTTGTGCCCCCAGAGCGGGGTAAGTGCATCTGCTTCTTATGCGCCAGAGACAGAGTGTATCTCTTTTTCTTGTGACCCCAGAGCGGGGTAGGTCCTCCGCATGTGTCCCCAGGTCGGGGTGTATTCTTTTGCTTCTTATGACCCCGCAGCGGGGTGATCTCTCTTCAGATACCCCTGAGTCGGGGCGTAGCTTTGTCTCCCATGGAGGGGGTATGTTTCTTCTTCAAAAGCCCCCAGGCCAGGGTGTATTCTTCTCTTTCTTGAGCTCCCGAGGCGGGAGGGGTTATTTTCATGTGCCCCCGTGACGGGATGTGCTTCTTTCTTCAAGTGTCCCCAGGCCGGGGTGAATTCTTTTCTTCTTCCCAGACACACCGGGGGGAATGTTTGCTTCTTGTGCTCCCAAGGTGGGGTGTATTGCTGCTTTTGATGCCCCCAAGGTGGGGCGTATTGCTGCTTCTGATGCCCCAGAGTGAGGTATCCTTTTTTTTTATATGCCCCCGGCACGGGGTGTATTCCGCTTCTAGTGCCCCCAGAGTGGAGTGTATTGCCGCTTTTGATGCGGGGTGTAGTTCTTGCTTTTTATGCACCCGAGGCGGGGTGAATTCTTCTTCTTTGTTTACGTGCCCCCATATCGGGGTGTATTCCTTTCTTCATATGCTTCCCTAAGCTGGGGGATGTTGTTTGTTCTGCTTCAGATGTCCCCCCCCCCCCCCCCCCCCGGGGGGGGGGGGGGGGGGTGCATGTTGCTTCATGGACTCCGAGCCTGGGGTATGCACCTTCAAAGATCCCTAAGCTGGGGTGGATTCTCTTTTCTTCTCATGCTCCCAAGGCGGGATGTAGCTTCTTCAAGTACCCCTAAACCGGAGCGTATTCTTTTATGGCTTCTATGTCCCCTGGCGGGGTATGCTTCTTCTTCAAATACCCCTAAGCCGGGGCGTATTCTTTATGGCTTCTATGCCCCATGGCGGGGTATGTTTCTTTTTCGAATACCCCTAGGCCTGGGTGGACTTCTCTTCATATGCCCCTGAGTCGGGGCGTGCTCTTTATAGCTTCTAGGCCCTCGAGGCGAGGTATGCTTCTTCTTCAAATACCCCTAAGACGGGGGTGTGATTCTTGACTTCATATGCCCCCGACGTGGGGTATATCTTTTGTTTCTTATGCTCCCGAGCCATGATGTAGCTTCTTGGCCTCATATGCTTCCGAGGCGAGGGGTATGTTGCTTCGTGTGCCCCCGGGGGGGATGCATTTTGCCTCTACTGCCCCGTGGCGGGGTATATCTTTTGGCTTCTTACACCCCCAAGGTGGGGTGTGTTTTCTTCTTGTGCCCGCGGGGTGGGGTATATCTTTCGCTTCTTATGCCCCCCCCTTGAGGCGGGGTGAAGTCTTTGCTTCAAATGCCCCTAAATTGGGGTATAGTTTTGTCTCATATGCCCCTGGAGCAGGGGTGTATTTCTCTTCATGTGCCCCTGGGAATGGGGTGTATCTTTATTGCTTGTTGTGCCTCCAGAGGGAGGTGCCTTTCTCTTCATGTGCGCCGGGCACCGGGTGTATCTTTGCTTTTTTTTATATGCCCCCGAGGGGGGATTCTTCTTCTTCTGCCCCGACATGCTGGGGAATGTCTGCTTCTTGTGCCCCCAAAGTGGGGTAGATTCTCGACGGCTCCTGTGCCCCCGTTGGTGGGGTGTATGCTTCTTATTCAGATTCCCCTAAGGCGGGGTGTATTCTTTGTTGCTTCATGTACCCCCGAGTCGGGGTGGATTCTCTTCATGTGCCCCCATGGCGGGGTGTACTATCTTTATGTGTCCCCATGAGTAGGGTGTGGTTTGCTTCCTATGCACCCAAGCAGGGTGTATCGCTGCTTGCAATGTCCCCCGAGGCGGGGTATCCTTCTTCTTCAAATACCCCTAAGCCGGGGCGTATTCTTTATGACTTCTATGCCCCCATAGCGGGGTGTGTTTCTTCTTCAAATACCCCTAAGATGGGGTGGACTCTTTTCTTCTTATACTCCCAAGACATGATGCAGCTTCTTCAAATGCCCCTAAACTAGGGTGTGTTCTTATGCTTTTTGTGCCCCTCAGGGCGAGGTGCATTCATCTCCATATGCCCCTAGCATGGGGTGTGCTTTTGTTTCTTATGCCCCCAGGCCGGGGTACGTTTCTTCCTCATATGTCCCTAAGCCAGGGTGAGTTTCTCTTTTTATGTGTCCCCAGGCCGGGGTGAATTCTCTTCTTCTTATGCCCCCATGGCGGGGTATGTCTTTTGCTTCATGTGCCCCCATATCGGGGTGTATTTCTTCTTCAAATGCCCCTAAGCTAGGGTGCAACTCTATTGCTATAAAGCATTTTCCACAGCGGGCAGCTATTCACCAAGCTACAATTGTGGCTCGCTGGGTCTTTTAACAACCACTCGGGGGGCCGTTTTGTGTCGGATAGAGGTAGCATGAAGGAGGAACGGGCCGGGTCATTGCACCGCGGACTTGGGTCCTCCTAGAGTCAGGCAGGATGCCGGGTTTCTTCTTGCTCTTTTGGTCGACAATGCTTGCCAGCTTTTTTCTTCTTTTTTTATCTCTCTTTTTTTACCCTTTTTTTTCTTCTTCTTGTATGATTGACCAGGGTGGAGGTGCAGGAGAGCGCTCACCCCCTCAGGGAGGGGATGAGTGGTTCGCTCCACCGCATCAACCCCACGATGGTAATCTTAATTCAGCACGGGTCTCGACGGACGTGGGCATACAACCCTCTCCTCGCCGACTCTTTCTCTTCTTTTTTTTGTTTCTTTCTTTTCTTCTTTTCTTCTTTTCTTCTTTTCTTCTTTTCTTCTCTTCTTCTCTTCTTCTCTTCTTCTTTTCTTCTCTTTCTTCATGAGGAAAAAGGGGGGGGGCTTGATTCCCCCTCCCTTCTCTTCTCTTTCTCTTCTCCTTTTTTTTATAACAGCCCCCATGATTCTTGGAAGCTGCATATGCTTCGAAGCAGCGTCCTCGAGGCCTCGAAGGCAGCTACATCGAGTCTGGATTTTCTCCCCATAGGGCTGGCGAAGATAGCACCTGCAATTCATCAAAGCAGACAAACATCGTTTATTAGGGGGCCATGAGGCCCTGAATCCCGACGAAGAGATGAATGGTAGTTTCTGTCCCACCGGGCGTGCCAGACTTGTGGACGCACTAAAATTCGCTTGTTCAGGTGGTTCGTCTATTAAGTGCGTGGGCGTGCCAGTCACTGAGTGATAATTTATTCGGGCTCCGAAGAGCCCATGGTGCGCTCGATCTGACTCGGTCAGACGATTGTGTGGTTCGTGTCGGGACCAAAACCCACCGCGCCATGAAGGTCATGACGTCATTTACATCCCCCATACGAGGGAACACCCTTGATTAATCGCCGATCAGGGCCTCATGGCCAGGAAATTAATTGCATGAAAGGTCTATTAGGAGGTATTGAAATCCTCGCGCGAGGGCGAGAAGGAAAACCATTCGAGATCGTGTCGGTCATGTGCTGACCATTTAATGTTCGGACGAATGTCCGGCTCGAGAAAATCGCGATTGTCGCGGGAAAATTGGAACGCATGTATGCCGAGGTACGGCAAATTTATTGTTCGGAAGAGCGGAAAACGTTCGGCTGACCCTCGGTTGGAGCGGTCAAAAACCAGTAAATCTGTTGGCCTGGTGCAAGAGCAAGCTGCGACAATACTGCGATGCCCCCCCCCCCCCCCCCCCCGCGGTCAAAACAAGACTTGCATGAGCGTCATTAATATTTCCAGTGCCAAGGGACAACGAGGGAATATCCTTTGAATCGACTGAAAAGCCCTATGTCTAGGGAAGCGGACGTTCGAAACGTGTCGGTCATTCGGGAGACCGTTTAATATTCGGACGGGTGTCCGGCTTGAGAATATCATAATCGTCGCAGGCGGACCTGGAACATATGTATGCCGTGATACGGCAAATATATTATTCCGAGACACTGAAAACATTCAGTTAAATCTCGGTTAGTGTGGCAGGAAACTAGCGAATTTATTGGCCCGGTGCGAGATCGAGTCGGGACCATACCGGGGGCGCCTCCCGCGGTCCAAACGGGGCTTGCGTGGGCATCATTAATATTCCCGGTGCCGGAGGGCAACGGGTAAGAGTCCCGTGACTAGATTCCAAAACCAAAATATGTTCGAAGGAAGCGAGCTATAGGCCGAGGGTGTGGGTCAGACAATGACCATAATCGGGACGGACCCGAGGTCCAAGCACAGCCCATAAAGGTCTTATTGATATTCCCATGTATATGGTCTAGGGATGACAGGAGCCATCTCGTTCTATTCAGATTTCTGTCGGTCACTTGCGGACCACTTGATATTCGGACAAGGGTCCATATTGAAGGTGCGACGTAGATAGGAACTGAAGAGGCGGAATCTCGCGCTGGGTCCTGAGCGGGCTGTGGATCACCAGAAGATGAATCTGCAAGAGAGGGAAACGTGTCAGAGGGCCCAGGGGATCTCCCTGGGGAAAACCCTCCGATGGCTAAGTCAGTAGAGCGATGGTGGAAGCGATAATGGGGGGAGGAGAGAGCTGATGCGCGAGAATCCTCTCCACCAAAGGGTGAAGCGAATCGTGCTCAGGAGCTTAGGGTATGTGAATGCCTAGTTCATCTTACCATCTTTTGGAGGGTATCCCTTGCTTAAATAGTGCGTCGCCTTTTAAGAGTCCGGTGAGCTGAGGGCTTCCCGGCGGGAGTTACGTCTTCAGCGGGGGCTTTCATGGCCGGATCGTGGGGACGTTATCCCCTTGGAGTTCGGCGGCACCCCTGACTCTCCCGTCGGCGGAGGACTCTGAACGGCCGTACCTGCGGATTAATCAAACGGTCTTACCGAGCTTCGGGGAGGCTAGCTCTGGTCTGAGCGATGGCCCGGCGAAGGTGGGGTCGGATAGGTCGGCTGGAGCCTGTCTCTCTCGGGTGAGGAGAGGGCTTTTAGACCGGACCTTCCTTGGGACCTGACTGCTGTCTCGGGCCCTCCGAGCCTAGAAGGCCGCCGGGGAGAGTTGGTTCCTCGAGTCTTTATTTATTGGGCTTTTCTTCCCTGAGTGGGCCCAGCGGGCTATCACTCGGGCGGGCTCGCCTAGTTGGACCGTGTGGGTCTTGTTGGGCTGCCTTTGTGGTGGGCTACGGAAATCCCCCTCTCCACTTGTCCCCCTCCTACTCCCGAGCCAAGGAGGCTCGAATGTAGTTTTTCGAGGCTTTGGACCAGCGTGGCTCAGGTGGGTGGAATTCCGTTGGCGTTGTGGAGCCGCTTATAGCGGTCGCCGAGGCCCATAATGATGATCCTGACGGATTTGAAGCGAAGGGGCCCCCCTTTTTCTCGGAGCTCGGAACGGCGCGCCGCCACCCTCAGGGGTTTTTTAAGGGGCGCTGTTCATCGTTCTAGGCTTCCAGGGTTTTAGGCTTTCCTTGCTTCTTGATGCGCCGTGAGAGCACAGCGGAGACGCGGAGCCTTGCGGCGGCGTTCGAAGAGTTGGCGAGGATAACCGCGGAGGCGATCCGGCAGCTTCCTTCTCCCCCGGAGTCTTCAAGCTCGTGCGAGGGATCTTCTCTCGACTCGATGGCGGACCGGAGCCCGGAGCCTGTGCCGGTGAGGCGGGAACCCGTCCCCAACTGTAGCGAGTTGGGGGAGACGGAGGTGAGGAGGTTAGAGCACCGTTTCCGTCTACCTCTCCGCTATAGCTTTGTTGCCGCCACTCCGTACGAGACGAGTTTGGATGATCATGCTGGGCTTATTTGCACCTTCCTTCTGGCTTGGAAGAGTGGATTTCGGCTTCCTTTCGATCCTTACGTGCTGCAGCTTCTCAATTTTTTCCGATTGGCACCTATTCAGTTGGTGGCCAATTCCTATCTTCTTCTTTCGGCCTTCGGGATTCTGTGTCACCAGCGCGACATCTACCCTTCTCTGGACCTCTTCCACTTCTTCTTTGAGTTGAAAGCGCACCCGCAGGCGGGGAAAGGCTTCTACTTCATCCAGGCGTGGAGGAATAGGAGCTGCATCTCGCTTGCGGCGAAGGACTCCTCGCACAAGGGGTGGAAGACCCAATTCTTCTGGGTGAAGGCGGTGGCGACGGACGAGATCTGGAGATGCCGGACCTCACCCAACTTTCACCCGAATCTGCCCCCTCGCCAGGAGGAGTTCCCTCCCCACGTGGAGCAGCAGGCTGCCCGTCTGCTGGAGAATCGCCAATCGACCGAGGAGCTGGTGACGCCGGAGAACATCGAACGGTGTCTTCTCTCGCGGTTGACGTCGTCAGGTACGGCTCTTGAGGCTCCTTTTCTGGGGTGGTAGCTCTTTTTTCTCCTCCTGACCGGGGCTTCTTCTTGCTGCAGACGTGAGGCGGGAGCCTCTGGAGGAGGCGGCCGAGGTCATCGATCTGGGAGATGACTCGGCAGCCGATGAGCCTGATGCCCCGGTGGGTCGCGTCAATGCCCGAGATAAGGGCAAGGGGGCGGCCTCCGAGGGGTCTTCTCGATCGACTGGTCTGAAGCGCAAGGATCCCCTGGTGGGGAAACTGCGGGAGGCCGCGAAGGCCAGGAAGAGGGCCAGGAAAGCCGGTCTTCCTACCGCCGTCGGGGGCGACTCTGGCTCGGCGGCACTCCCCCCTCGGGGGCAGGATGGGGCCGACCCTTCCGGGCTGGCTCTCCCATCCGCCGAGCGAGAGGGGGCCGAGGAGACCAGGGGCCCCGCAGAGGGAGGTGATGGGTCGGCTCTCCCCTCTGTAGGGACAGAAGGGGCCGATGCCGGCGTGGCCGGCGCTGGGACCGAGGGTTCGGTCGGCGCGGATGGGGGTTCACCCGCGGGGGCGTCGCAACCCCAAGTGCCGGCAGCTTCTGGTGCGGTTGATCCCGCGGCGCCGGTCGAGGGTGGGGGTTCGCCCGGGGAGGCGTTGCAACCCCAACCGACCGTGGCGCGCGGGGCGGTTGGTTTCGCCGCCACAACAGGGCCTTCTGGCGGGGTGCCCAGGGTGGAGCAGTCCCCTTTGCCGGAACCTCTGGTCAGGCTCGGTGTCTCGGGTGACCTGTACCGGCTCTGCCGGTCGATCGCCGATAGGACGAGGGGGGGAGAAAAGCGCAGCACTCCTGCCGGGGTCCTTGACATCCTGATGGAGGGCGGCCTGGTCATAGCTCGGACAGCGGCCGTGATGGCAGAGGCGCACGCCCGGACGGAGGTGGAGCGGTCGAAGCTCGCCTGGACCCTTGGTGGATGCGAGGGGAAACTAGCTCGGCTCGAGGGGGAGCACGAGGGGCTCCGGCGGGAGTTCCTCGCATTCAGGGAGTTGGCGCGGTCGAGCCGACGGGAAGCCGAGGTGCTGGCCGAGCAGCTGACAAGGGCCCAAGAATCGCTCGAGAGGAAGAGCAAACGTCTAGAAGACGAGCGTCAACGTCACATCGAGCTGGATAGCCTCTGGGAGCTTGAGCGCGGTGAGCTGCAGGATCGGGCGGAGGACGCGGAGCGCCTTCGCGCTGAGGTCGAGGCGGACCGAGCCCGGGCGGAGGGTCGGATGATCGAAGCCGAGCGGAGGATGACCGAGCTGGAGGAGCGTCTGGCGAGGGCGGAAGAGCGTGCGGCCGAGGCGGAGCGGGCTCGGGACGGGCAGGTCGAGGCGGAGGCGATCGAGCGCTATAAAGGCTCGGAAGCTTACTCGGCCGACCTGATTGCAGCTGCCCTACCCTACTACGAGGTAGCGCTCCGCCGGGGTGCTCGAAAGGGGTTCAGGCAGAGCTATCGCCGGGCGATGAACTATGCCAATGAGCACCTTGCCGGGGGTGATTTTTCTTATGGCCAGAGTTATGACTCGGACGAGTCAGATTCCAGCTCATCATCTTCGGCCGGGGAAGAACCGGAGGAGTCGCCTCCAGCGGGGTCACCAGCTTCGGAGGCCTCGGGAGGGCTCACGACCGGGACAGTTCTCGCACAGGCGAGGTCAGTGTTCGGGCCGGCCGTCACCGAGGGTACCGGGGGTGACGCGTCCCCTACTGCTGTTCCCGAGCTTCAAAGTGGGCCCGAGGCCTGATGTAACTTTATTTTGCCCCTTCCCCTTTTTGTCTGTCTTTCCTTTTGTAAGAGGTTTTTATGCGAGGTAATAAATGACTTACTTTATTTGGTCGCTATCTTTGCTGTGATTTGGTTGGCGTATCAGGGCAGTTGGAAAGTGCCGATATTTTTTGCGCCGTTTTCGCACGTCGATTAGGGAGACTTCTTGCGGGCGTCCTTCCGTATTACCATGCTTTGAAAGTCGAGGTGCTTCACGAATCTCGCTAGGGTGGGGACCGAGGAATTTGAGGTGATCTTTCAGGGGAGGTCCTATAGCGTGTTTTCGAGGGGGGAGTCATTTAAGGCGCGTGGCCTCCCTTGGCCTGTAAAAAGGACCGAAGGGTGCTCCTTCCCTCTTAACACTTAGGACTCTCGCCGGCGGTCTGCTCTTATTCCCTCGTCTTCGCTCTGCGTTGCGCCGCCGCGATCGGAGCATGGAGGACCCTTCAGAAGGTGAAGCTGCAGACGACGGGGAGCGGCCGGTTCCAGCTGTCCTGGAATATCGGTCGGGTCCCACGGTCGCCGCGCGTGCATGAGACGGGTCCGACGGTCGCCGCGCGGATCTGGAGAGGGCTTCGACGTGCGGGGGCACGCCGTTTGCCTCCTCTTGGCTCCGGCGAGGCTTCCGGGCGGACGCTGAGATGGAGGGCGGATGGGGGAGTTAGGGATGCCGGCCGCCATTCCCCTCCATGGGAGGGGAGGAGGCGGCTCCAGTCCCTTCCTCACCCTTGTCCGCAGCCTCTTTCTCTCTCTTTTGTTCTTCATTTCTTTCACTCTTCGGGGGCTGCTTGCTTTCTGTTCGCCTCCAAAGAGTTGGTAGTTTGGCGGAGAGGAGACCTTCACGGCGTTCCTTTTTCCAGGTTGTTGCCAACTTGGAAGGTAGCCTTCCTTGTGTGAAAGGTGGCCTTCTCCTTGCTGTCCCTCTGTCACCTTTGTCACGGTCCACCCGAGCCAACTGGGTCGACCATCTCTTGTTCGAGCCAGTTTCTACGCGAGGCAGAGTCAGTGGCTGGATGCGAGAAGGTCAAGACCGGGTCGGTCGGGCGATGGCCGTTTACCGCGGTGCTAGATGGATTTTTGCTTTTCACTATGTAATGTACCGGCAGTTGCCTTTCTGATGTACCAACAGTTATCTTAAATGAATGCAAAAAAAGGGGGGTTTATTTTACCCGATTTGTCGATACAGTTTTCAGAAATAAAATCTGCGTAGTGTGGTTGCATTCCATGTCCGGGGAATGGGTTCCCCTTCCATTGTGGCTAACCTGTACGTACCTTTCCCGAGCGTCTCGATCACTCTGTAGGGGCCTTCCCAGTTGGGGGATAGCTTGCCCGCCGCCTCCAATGGTCGAGATGCTTCGGTCTTCCTGAGAACGAAGTCCCCTGGTCGGAATTGTCTGCCTCGGACCTTGGCGTTGTAGTACCGAGTGAGGCGGCGCTGGTATTCCGTAGCTCGGACATTCGCGATCTCTCGGAGTTCATCTGCCAGGTCGAGGTTCTCGAGCAGCTTCTGCTCGTTTGCCTCGGGCAAAAAGCTGATCACTCAAAGAGACGGATTGGCGATTTCTAACGGAACGACGGCTTCGGTGCCATATACCAGTTGAAAAGGGGTCTCACCGGTTGCCGTTCTGGGGGTCGTTCGGTGCGACCATAGTACGCTAGGTAGTTCCTCGAGCCAGCTACCCTTAGCCTTGCCGAGTCTGGTTTTTATGCCCTTCAAGATGGTCTTGTTGGCATTTTCAACCAGCCCGTTGGCCTGAGGGTGGGCGACCGAAGTGAAGTGGTTGCGGATATTTAGGTCGGCACATCTGTCTCGGAAGTATCGAGAGTCGAATTGCCGCCCGTTATCGCTCACTATCACTCGGGGGACGCCGAAGCGACAAATGATCGATTTCCATACGAAACCCCAGACGACTGTCTCGGTGATCCTCGCTGTTGCTTCAGCCTCGATCCACTTGGTGAAGTAGTCGATGGCGACGATGATGAACTTCTTCTGGGATTGAGCCGTTGGGAATGGCCCAAGGATGTCGACCCCCCACCGAGCGAAAGGGTAGGTCTCGGTAAGCGTGACAAGTTCCGTGGCTGGTTGGTGGACCAAATGGTCGAACCGCTGGCAACGGTCGCAATGTTGTACGTAAGCCGTGCAGTCGTGCTGTAGGGTCGGCCACCAGTACCCTTGCCTTAGCAGGATTCTGGCCAGCGACCGACCTCCTGAATGTGCTCCGCACAGGCCTCGATGAATCTCTTCAATAGCTTGGCTCGCTTCGTCGGGGCCGAGACACTTCAGAAGGGGCCCGGAGAACGATCTTCGGTAGAGAGCGTTGTCGAGGATGATGAAGCGCCGAGCTTGGTACTTCATCCGGCGGGCTTCTCGAGGGTCGGAGCGTTCCTGGGAGTCTCGTAGCCAGGATAGGTAGGGGGAGCGCCAGTCGTCGGGAGTGGCCGAGTCAATGGCGAGGAGCTCCGAGTCTATGCTCGGGCACCCTAGCTCTTCTAGGAGGACCGATCGTGTACCTTCCGGGTCTAGGGAGGAGGCCAGTCGGGAGAGGGCGTCCGCCCGAGAGTTTTGCTCCCGAGCTATTCGGACTACCTCGAACTCCTCGAACTGCTGGGCCAGGCTCCGGACCAACTGGAGGTATTTGATCATAGGTGCCTCCCGAGCTTCGTACTCGCCACTGACCTGGCTTGCAACCAGCTGGGAGTCGGTGTGGATCCTGACTTGCTCAGCCCCTAACCGTCGGGCCATGCGGGCCCCCGAGATAAGGGCCTCGTACTCGGAAGCATTGTTGGATACCAAGAAGTTGAACTTTAGGGCGTATTGCAACTCTATTCCTTCGGGGGACCTTAGGAGGATCCCTGCGCCGCTGCCGACCGAGTTGGACGATCCATCGACGAACAGCTCCCAGGTTGGCCCGGTTGCTGTCGGAGGCCTGTCCTCGACCGGAACGGTGCTCTCGGCGATGAAGTCGGCGAGCGCTTGCCCTTTGATAGCTGATCGTGGCCGATACGAGATGTCGTATGCCCCGAGCATGATGGCCCATTTGACAAGTCGCCCCGAGGCTTCGGGGTGGGCCAGAATCTTCTTCAGTGGCTCGCCGGTTAGCACTGTGATGGGATGCCCCTGGAAGTAGGGTCGGAGGCGCCTTGCGGAGGTAACCAACGCTAGCACGAGTTTCTCGGTTGCGGGGTACCTCCGCTCGGCCTCGTTGAGCACCTTGCTGGTGTAGTAGACCGGCCTCTCGACTCCCGAGTCATTTCTGACTAGGACCGAGCTGACCGTTGACGGCGTCGCCGAGAGATAGAGCAACAAGACCTCGCCCGAGACGGGCTTGGAAAGCACCGGGGGCGAAGCCAAGAACTCTTTGAGCTCGGCGAACGCTGTCTGGCATTCCCCATCCCATGCGAACGTGGCAGATGCTACCTTAGGCCCCCTCATCAACTTGAAGAAGGGCAAGCATCGTTCGGCCGCACGGGACAGGAAACGACTGAGAGCAGCGACACGCCCCGTTAGACGCTGGACGCCTTTAATACACGCGGGCGGGCGCATGTCCAGGATGGCCTGGACCTTATCGGGGTTGGCTTCGATCCCTCGCTGAGTGACCAGGAAACCCAGGAACTTCCCGGATCTTACTCCAAAGGCGCACTTGGCGGGGTTGAGCTTCATGCAGTACTTCAAGAGGGTGTCGAAAGTCTCGGCGAGGTCGGTGAAGTGGTCTTGGGCCCTCGGGGTCTTGACGAGCATGTCGTCGATGTAGGCCTCGACGTTCCGACCTAACTGTCCCTCGAACATATGGTTGACCAGTCGCTGGTATGTGGCTCCAGCATTCTTCAATCCGAAGGGCATCCGGGTGTAGCAGTACACGCCGTAGTCGGTGATGAAGGCGGTCTTCTTGACATCTTCAGGGTTCATTCGGATCTGATGATAACCCGAATAGGCATCCAGGAAACTGAGTATCTCGTTGCCCGAGGTTGAGTCAACCAGTTGGTCGATGCTCGGTAGCAGATAGCAGTCCTTGGGGGTGGCCTTGTTCAGATCGGTGAAGTCTACGCACATTCGCCACTTGCCGGTGGTCTTCGGCACTAGGACGACGTTGGCTAGCCACGTTGGGTACAGGACCGGTCTGAAAAGACCAGTCTCTTGTCCCTTGGTGACCTGCGCCTTGATGATCGCCTGTTTCTCGGGCGCATGCTTCCTCCTCCGCTGCTGTACGGGTCTCACGGTGGCATCGAGGTTAAGCTTGTGCATCACAGTTTCCTCCGGTATACCAGGGAGTTGATCATCGGACCAAGCGAAGACCCGGACGTACCCAGAAAGAAACTCCTTGTATTGCTGCTGTTCCTTCGGTGGTAGGTCGGCACCGATCTTTACTCCAAGGGCCGGGTCGTCGTTCAGGAATACCGTTAATAATTCGCCACCGGGCTCGGTGGTCACGGCTTTTCCTTCGACTCCCCTGGGGCCCTTATCCTTCCCGTCCGGCCTTGAGGCTTCCACCGAGATATTGTAGCATCTTCTAGCCGTGGCCTGGTTACCTCGGACTTCCCCCAACCCATTTTTGGTGGGAAACTTCATTTTTTGGTGATAGGTAGATGGTACGGCCTTTATTCGGCTGAGAAATTTTCGGCCGAAAATGGCGTTGTACGCTATCATACCTTTAATCACTATGAAGTCCACTATGACCGTAACGATTTTGGGTGGGTTACCGATAGTGACCGGTAGGCTTAGGGCTCCCTCGGGGTAGGTGGCCAGGCCATTAAACCCGCAAAGGGGTGTTCGGATCGGGCAGAGCTTGGATGGGTCTTCCCCCATCTTGAGAAAACAGTCATAAGATAATACATCGGGGGCGCTCCCATTATCAACCAAAATCCTGTCTACATTACAGTGATTTATCGTGGCCGAGATAACGAGGGCATCGTCATGTGGGGTGCTCAGCCCTTTCAGGTCTTGGTCGGAGAAGACTATGACCTGGGGCTCCATCGGCGGACCTCTGGGGGGCTCTAAGGCTTGGCTAGCCCGCTCGGCATGACGTTTCCTTCCTCGGCTGGTGTCGCCGCCCGATGCCGCCCCTCCGGAGATGACGTTGATGTGGACCCCTCGGGGAGCGTTGTCGATCTCCTCTGCGGCGTCTCGGTCTTCTTTGTGCCCGATCGTGAACCGGGCTAGATGCCCCAGATGGATGAGGCGCTCGATCTCGTCCTGGAGCTGATGGCAATCTCCGGTGTGGTGCCCGTGGTCGCCGTGGAGCAGGCAATGCCTGTCCCGCTTGCGGTTCTTCGACCTCATTGGCTCGGGCTGGCGGAGAAGTCCCGAGTCTTTGATGTCTTCATAGATCTCGTAGACTGGTGCGATCAAGGGGGTATACCGCTCGTACTTTCTCTTGCGCTCTCCTTCTCGATCGCGCTTCTTACTCGAGCCGGGGTTTGGCTTGGAGGTCCGCTTTTTATCCCCCTCCCGACCCGAGCCGGTTGCGTCTCGACAGGCACTGAGTACTTCTTCGCACTCGGCGTGGCGCAGTGCCAGAGTCACTAGCTCGGCAAGGGTCGAGGGAGGGTGGAGGACAAGCTCGCGGCGGAGATTCTCATCCCGGGTGCCCCCGGTCAGTGCGGTTGTGGCTGAGGCCACATCCAGGCGGGGGATCCTGAGGGCTTCCAATTTAAATCGGTGGACGTAAGTCCGGAGCCTCTCCCCTTGCGCCTGTTTGAGAGCCAGGAGCCCCGCTACTGACCTTGGGGGGGCGCTACCGGCGAAGCTCTCCTTGAAAATTCGCCCGAATTGCCTGAAGTCTCGAATGGACCCCGGGGCGAGGGCCCGGAACCATGCCTGAGCGCCTTGGACCAGGGTGGCCGCGAAGGCTCGGCATTTGATGGGATCCGGCGTCCCATGCAGGGTCACCAGGGCGTCGAAGCTATCGTAGTGGTCGGCTGGGTCGCCCTGGCCGTCGTAGAGCTTAAAAGTTGGGATGGAGGCTCTAGGAGAGACCTCTGCCTTCAAGATGTACTCGGAGAAAGGGGATTTCTCCTCGTCCTCCGGGAAAGAGGTCTTCTGCAGGGCGCGGAGAGCGCGCTCTTGCTCTGCGAACCGTCTTTCAAAATCTCGTAGCCGGAGAGACAGTTTCGGCTGTGGCCGTGCCGTGGGGCTGGGGGGGGGGCGTCGTGGCGATCTCCCAGAGCACTGGTGCCCGGGCGCGGCGGCCTCGCCCCCTGCTTCCCTCTCCTCGGCGTGGAGGAAGCCTCTTGCTCCGCAGGCGAAGCTTGCGAGGGTCCTCCGACGTCGTTGCGGAGGAGCTGTCGGCCGCGGAGGGTGAAGCGGCCTCCGGCGGTGTGCTGCGTTACACTCCTTCGAGGGGGACTTCCTCACGGGGCGCGGGACCTTGCGTCCCGGGCCGCCTGGGCCCTCATGAGCTCCACGAGGACATCCATCTTTTCGTTGAGGGCCTGGAAGGCGTTGGCGCCACCGTCGAGGGGGGCCCCTGTCCCCGCCGGGGGGGGTGGTGGCCCGTTGGTGGGGACGCTGGCGTTGGAGGGGGGGCTCTGTGAGACCCTAGAGGGGGTGCCTCCCGCCGCCGCCCCAGCCTTACCTGCCCCGCCGGCGGATCTCCTCCCTGAGCTTTTTCTTACCATCTTGACTCTTCGTGCGTTTCCCACAGACGGCGCCAGATGAAGAGGCAGAATCTCGCGCTGGGTCCTGAGCGGGCTGTGGATCACCAAAAGATGAATCTGCAAGAGAGGGAAACGTGTCAGAGGGCCCAGGGGATCTCCCTGGGGCAAACCCTCCGATGGCTAAGTCAGTAGAGCGATGGTGGAAGCGATAATGGGGGGAGGAGAGAGCTGATGCGCGAGAATCCTCTCCACCAAAGGGTGAAGCGAATCGTGCTCAGGAGCTTAGGGTATGTGAATGCCTAGTTCATCTTACCATCTTTTGGAGGGTATCCCTTGCTTAAATAGTGCATCACCTTTTAAGAGTCCGGTGAGCTGAGGGCTTCCCGGCGGGAGTTACGTCTTCAGCGGGGGCTTTCATGGCCGGGTCGTGGGGACGTTATCCCCTTGGAGTTCGGCGGCACCCCTGACTCTCCCGTCGGCGGAGGACTCTGAACGGCCGTACCTGCGGATTAATCAAACGGTCTTACCGAGCTTCGGGGAGGCTAGCTCTGGTCTGAGCGATGGCCCTGCGAAGGTGGGGTCGGATAGGTCGGCTGGAGCCTGTCTCTCTCGGGTGAGGAGAGGGCTTTTAGACCGGACCTTCCTTGGGACCTGACCGCTGTCTCGGGCCCTCCGAGCCTAGAAGGCCGCCGGGGAGAGTTGGTTCCTCGAGTCTTTATTTATTGGGCTTTTCTTCCCTGAGTGGGCCCAGCGGGCTATCACTCGGGCGGGCTCGCCTAGTTGGACCGTGTGGGTCTTGTTGGGCTGCCTTTGTGGTGGGCTACGGAAATCCCCCTCTCCAGGAACAACCCCGTACAAATGTATGCTGAGTTTGCAGCAATTTCAATGAAAGGGCGGGAACGAATCCCGATAGGGTGAATCCGATTTGACGAGCTATCGGCCCGGAGCAATACCGGGTCACGACCACATCGGGGTAGGAGCCGTCGGTCATGTTGGCTGCTCACGGGTCTTTTCATGTTCAGACACAGGTTCGTAATAGAAACACGGCGAAAACCGAGGTGAACCCATTCAAATGTCTGCCGAACGTGCGGCAATTTTAGTAGTGGCTCAGAAGAGATCCGGCCTGAGAAACGAGTCTGGTTTAATCGGAATGTCAACCCGAGGCGAGGTCGGGCCATGGCCATTTCGGGGTAATTCCCAAGACTCAGGCCCAACCTAGAAGGGCGGCATTGTTGTTCCTTCAGAATCGGGTCACGGGAGAGACAGGGCTGCAACATAGATTTTACCATTTTCTTTATCTGGGCTTTAAATTATGTGCATATATATTTTATTGTTTATTTCCCTTTTATGTATTTATTCTGGATGATTTCTCCATTTTGTTTATTATTATTACTATTATATTTTCCCTTTCCTTTTTTACTACTATTATTATTATTTCACATTTTTTATATATTTCTCATATATATATATTCAGGTTTATTTATTTATCATAATTTTTATTAATTTATTATCATTATTATCATTATCATTATCATGACATATTTATATATGTTTATATATATTTATTTTGGAAGGAAAAGTGGGCCGTTGGGGGCAAAAGGGGGTGTACCGGCGAAGGCAGGGAGAGCGTGCCGGAGAGGGGCTAGGAGAGTGTGCCGGTGAAGGGGCAGGCTGGCGTGTGTGCCGGCGAAGGCGCGAACGGGCGTGTCGGCGAGAGGGCGCAGATGGGCATGCCGGCGAAGGACGTGCAGGCGTACTGCTGAGCGTAGGGAGGGAGCTTGCCGGTAAGGGGGTCACAGGAGCATGCCGGCGAAGAGGCCAGAATGGGTGTGTCGGGGAAAGAAAGGGGAGGCATGCCGGCGAAGGGCCGGGCCAAGTATGCCGGAGAAAGGGTGAAAGGGGTGCCATTGAGGGTGGGGAGAGCATGCCGGCGAAGGGGTCGCGAGAGCATGCCGGCGAAGGTGGCTGGAGGAGCGTGCCGGCGAAGGGTTGGAAGGGGCGTGCCGGCGAAGGGCTGTGGACGTGTGTGCCGGCGGAGAGCCACTAGGCTGGGGCGTGCCGACGAAGGACGTGAGCAGGTGCACCGGCGAAGGGCGGTGGAAGGCCTACCAGTGAAGAAGGACGGAAGGGAGCGTGCCGGGGAAGGGTGAGAGCGGGCGTATCGGCGAAGGGTGGCTAGAGGGTGTACCGGCGAAGGGCATGGGGAGCCCACTCCTCCTCCATTCTTATGTCTTTTCTCTCTTCTTTTCTCTCTTGATTTTACTAAGTTTGCATGGGTTTCTTCTCTCTTTCTCTTGATAAACTTTCATTCTTTCTCTCCTGAGGACGGATGTTCAAGTTACTTAGTTGTTGTTCGATTCGGCTCTCTTTGAGTTGATTACAGTTCCCTTGTCTCGGTTAAAGCATTTTACCGTTGTTCTCTTTTTTATTTGTTTGTTGCTTTCTTTTAATCTTTTTTAACGTGTGGTCGTTCCATTTGTTGGTTGCTTCCTTTTATCTTTTTAATATGTTATCATTTCTAACAAAAATTCGGCAGCATCTCCCCTTGACCCGAGCGTAAGGGAGATACAGGGAATGCGCCCACAAGGAGTGGCGGAACCTGACAACTGGAGGTGGGCGCCCGAGAGCGGCAACACCTTAATAATGCTTCGGAAAACTCGAAAGGAACGGCGTGTGGAAGACTGTTCTAGGACTGGCTAGGGGGTGCACCGGGCAAGAAGGAGGGACAGGTGGCTAGTGTGCCGCCAGGAAGCCTTGAGGGTGTGCCGGGCTAGGAGGAGCCCGGGTGTGCCGCGGAGGGGCTGTGTCGGTGAATGGGGGGCCAAGGCATGCCGGCAAGGCGCCCAGGGGTTGTGCCGGCGAACGGGGGCCGAGGCGTGCCGGGCAAAGTAGCTGGGTGGTGTGTCGGCGAAGGGCCGATGGGGTATGCCGGTGAAGGCCTGATCAGGCGCACCGGCGAAGGGTTAAAAGAGGGCGTGCCGCTGAAGGCACGACTGGACGTGCCGTTGGAGGCACAATCAGGGCGTGCCGTTGAAGGCACGACTGGGTGTGCCGTTGGAGGCACAATTGGGTGTGCCGTTGAAGATGCGAGTGGGGCGAACGAAAGCGAAAACGCTTGGCAAGAAGTAAACCCTAAAGAAGGGAAAAAAAGAAAGGGGCGTGAAACACTGAAGGATGCAAACACGGAAGACATGCCTTAGAAAGACGTCCAAAAGAATTTGCAGGCCTTGCACTTTTATTCTCACAAGAGGAGTGCCCCGGGGGGCTAATACATTGCAACAAAAAAAAAGGAAATGAAGGAAAAGAAAGAAGAAAAAGAAATGAAGTGGGGAGGGGAACAGAGCATGGACTCCTCCTCTCCCACAGCTCACTCTCTTCTCTCTCCTCTCTTTTCTTCTTCTTCTTCTTTTTCTCTTCGCACGGACGCCGGGAACCGGAGTAGCGACGGGGAGGGGAAGGGCAGTAGGCCCTCTCCCCATTTTCTTCTTCTCTTTTCTCCCTTACTCTTCTTCTTCTTCTCTTCGCGCGGACGGCGATGGACGAAGCAGCAGGAGGGGGGAGGCAGAGCCTCCCCTCCCCTTCTTCTTCTCTTCCTCTCTTCCCTCTTCACATAGACGGCGGCGGTGGGTGGAGCGGCAAAGCCTCTCCCCTCTCTTCCTCTCTTCCCTCTTCTTCTCTTCTCCTCTTCTTCTTCTCTTCTTCCTTTCGCCCTCTACCTGTGTGTGTTTTTTTGTGTGCCCCCCCCCTCTGTATCGAAGGAGAGGGGTCTTTATACCCCACACGGCGGGAGCGTCTGAACACGGCAGTCGGAGGCGGGAAATCGGAGGCATTGATTGGGGATTTGACCCATCGTCCTTGGTGGCAGGGGGGATAGGCAACGTGGCCCAATCCCCGGCCGACACCTCGGACAGCCCACTGCGCTCCAAGGATCCATAGGGCGTGGGTATCACGTCGTCCTGCCGGAGCATGCCGTTGAAGAGCCTGAATGGCGTGCCGCTAGCAGGCACAACAAGCGTGCCGCTGAGAGGGTCAAAGTGCGTGTCGCTGGAAGACACGGCAAGCGTGCCGCTGAAGAGCCCAAAGGGCGTGCCGCTGAAGGGGCGTTAGGGGCGTGCCGTTGAAGGGGCACGAAGGCGTGCCGTTGAACAGGCACGAAGGGCGTGCCGCTGAAGGGGCACGAAGGGCGTGCCGCTGAAGGGCATGCGAGAGTGTGCCGCTGAAGGGCCATCGGGGGCGTACCGCTGGGCGCCTTGGGGCATGCCGTTGAAGGCACGGAGAGCGCGCCATTGAAGAGCAGCCTGCAAGTGTGCCGCTTAAGAGGGGCCCTAGGGAGTGTGCCGCTGAGGGGGCACAGGGAGTGTGCCACTGAAGGGCACAGGGAGTGTGCCGTTAAAGGGTTGCAGGGAGTGTGCCGCTGAAGGGGCATCAGGGGCATGCCGCTGAGGCGCGGGCTGGGTGTGCCGTTGAAGCGCCAAAAGGGCGGGCTGCTGAAGGGGCTAGCCCGAGCGGGGTGTGCCGCTGGAGGAGGGCGCGGGTGTGCCGTTGGGCAACCCTGGGGGTGTGCCGCTGAGAGGCCTTGGGGGTGTGCCGTTGAAGAGGCCGGTGAAGGCTTCAGGGCGTACCGCTGAAGGGGCCTGAGAGCGTGCCGCTGAAGGCCTGAATGGGCAGTCCAGAGCTCGTTGAGAGCGCGAGTTGTGGCCCATTTGATTTTCTTCGAGGTCCATGGATTGCGGGGCTCTTGGTGGTTGATTTCTCTTCACTGTCGTGACTCCGGAGACGGCTTCACAGCAATGTGCGTGTGTTCGGAGAGTCCGGATGGCCCATCTTCCCCGTAATTTTTTCTATTTGGAGTCGTTGTTGATGCTAGACTAGTTGGGGCGTATGGGAGTGCAATTTTGCATGTCCACAGCAGGTTGTACCCACAAGCCTGAACCTTTTTAACTCGATCGAATCGGGTATTTTTGCCCAAGCCCGGAGTCGGGGCTGCCCTGTTTATCACGGCCCTTCTGGGACCGTTTCTGTCGTTACGCAGCTCTATATTGACCGCCTGAGTCTTCAAGTGGTCTCTTTGTGACCGCGTGTAGCCGACTGTGCGTTGACCTTCTTGGTTTGTGCGTCGACTTTCCTTAGTCTTCTGGGCTTCGAGTTAGTGCGGTCTTTAGAGGACCGTTTTATCCCATAAGCGGCCTCCAAGGACCGTTGTGTGATGGGATGGCCCAATCAAGACCGTTTCACTTTGGCTTTGGCCTAATGACCCTATTTTTTTCTAGCGGCCCAACCAGGACCATCTAGTCGTGATCACGGCCCACCTTGGACCGTTCTATTGTGCACGCGGACCTGATTAGACCGTGTACCTCTTAGCGATCCCTTGCTGACCGTTTCACAGTCCAATTTTCTGGAAAGTGATGTTTTCATGGATTTAATGTGTGTGAGCTACTCTGGCCTAACTAGGCTATTGTACCTCGAGTGTTGACCTGTTGTTAGGTCTATTATTGACATGTATCCATTCAAGAGTCATTTCTTTAAACGACTATTCCTCTCGATTAATGAGCTTGTTATTGGAATCTCAAGAAAATCAATATTCTTATGCAATCTACCTTGATCACATGAGCTTGACCTTGGAACTCTTGGCCATTAAACATTATGGATGTCTAGATTTCATGGGATCTATGATCCAAACAAATCAATGCCAAGACAATCATATTTAAGGGCCCAGTCTAATGCTGGGAGGAGCACCAGAAAAGTACTTGATCCCCGGGGAGGTGAATGACTAGGTGTGGCATTTTGCACCGAGTACTAGCTAGCGTGTTGAGTCTACAGCATTCCACATTCTCATGAAACTTGCTATTCATGCTTGAAACGTGAAGTACTTGCTTGACTTGACTTGACTTGACTTGAAATGGCCATTCATTAAAAAGTTCTTGTTATTGGTGCTTGATATCTAGACTTGAAATGTTCCATACCTTTTATCTATCGATTATCTCCTGATCTTGTTAGTTGCTTTATTTGAGTTTTCTCGCATTATTTATACATTCCTGAAAATGATTAATTACTTAAAAATGCCTGATGATAAAGTGTAATTCCTACTGAGCTTCTTCCTCACCCCCCTTACTTCCATCCTTTTTAGGTAATGCGGTAGATGGAACTTTTGCAATTGGGAATGGGTCAGTGTGATCGAGTGAATCTGGAGCCTTGAGACTTGAGTCTTTCTATTTTCTTGAGTCTAGTTAGTATAGTGGGTCTTGCTATTTTCTCTTCTTTATTTCTTCTATTTTGAATCTATTATTGTAAACTTGAGTCAAATTTGTAATTCAAATTCTAAATATCAATAAAACCATATCTTTTCTCAAATTAATGGCCCCCATGTGTTTGAATATTATTTATTGTATTTATTTATTTTCTACTCGAATTATCATGACTGTTTCGCTGTCACGTTCCGAGTATCGCTTCCCGCTGCTATCGGTTCGGGGCGTGACAGAACCGATATCTGCTAGAAAGGTATTCATTTGAGTATAATTAAATGATGTGTAACACCCCGATTAATTCATAAGGACAAAATCTTAAAATACGAAAAATTTGTTGAAATAAAATATGGGAAAAAGAGATATATGAAAAACGTGTCATGAATTAAGGAAAATAGGTTTTTCAAAAATAAATGAATAATTGAAATTCAACCCGACAAAGAGTGAGGCCGATATATTGGAAAAGATTAAATTATTAATTTCCAAATTAACTTGTCGTTTAATGATTTCCAATAATTTTTAGTTAAAGAACATTATTTAATTTGCAAGTGGCCAAATTATACAAATAAGAAGAAACAATTATTTTTATACAATGACCATAAAACGAGTTTCATATTTCAAGATGCAATAAAATTTTTCTATGATGAATAAAATTTAATCGGTTTAGATTAGGTTAATTAAATTTCGCCCGTAAGCTAAAGTTTTGACTAATTTATACAAATATGAAAACAATTATACTCTTATAGAGAACGAAGTGTTTAACAATATTGTCAACTGGGCCGACCCCTAATAAAATTTGGATTAGGTTGGATTAAGGAATTAATGGCTAAATTCGTTGTTTTATTGGGTCAATCTTAAACGACCAAATTAGAGCCCAATTGTTAATCAATCGAGCCCAAACTAGGCCCAATCGATAGATATACCCTAGGAGCTCATTTTCCCTTTGAAACCCTAGACTCTAGAGCCTTCCAACGGTGGCGGCGGCGTGGATTAGATCGAGTTGCTAGATTTTGCCAATTTTTCTTCCTTAGACTCTCTAGTCCAATTTGATCCCTATAACCCTCCATACACCCTATAAATAGAAGGCTTTAGCAGTCCTAGACCTCTTTTTATTTTTCCATCAGGTGGCGCGAGCAATCGTGGGCGAATTAGGGCGAGGACGGTGACATGTTTGTGATTAGGGTTTTACCGCGTCTTCCCTTTCTTCTTCTAAATCGGTAGGTTTCTCTCAGACCCATTCAAATTAATTAACATGGATAGATATATCTCATCCTTAGCTTTCTTTTGAACCTATTTTGCCCAATTTTGGTTGTCTATCTTGGGCGTATTCCTAGTTTTATGTGAGCATGCAATTAGGTTTTTTTTTACTCTTTTCATCTTTGTTCGATTTACATAGATCAATCGTAGTGGAATCTTTAAATTTATCATGCCTTGGTGTGCGTTTTTAAGTTACCTACATTTTGATAGTAAATAACCAAATTTTCATGCTACATCTAGGGTTTAATATTGCTTTCATTGGACCGAGGTCTTGTGTTTTTATGTTCTAGGTTCGGACTTGAGTAAATGCCCTTTCCGAGACCGCCTGATTTTTAACAGTCGCGCGATAGACCACTTTCATGGTCTAGCGGCCCAAGGACAACCGTTTCTTCTTATTAGGGCTACGCTGGGCATTAACGGTCTGCCAATAGACCGCTTACGAGTCTAGCAGTCGCCCGATAGACCGCTTTATGGCGGTGGGTTTTAAATAGAGATAGGGGATTTGCGCCGATTCTTAGCGGTCATCCTCTGACCGTCTGAGATACTGAGCGGTCCACCTTTAGACCGTTTTCATTTCTGTAAGTGGCCCTGGACAGACCGTCTGGGAACAGTAACAGCCTTCGGCCAGACCGCTACCCTATGTTGGTCTAACTTAGTTCTTTTGATTACGGCGTGTGTGCATTGTTAATCCATACTTCATAACTTGCTGGTAGGATTTTGGTTTTGTTAAACATCACACTGTTAACTAGGAAAATAGAATTTATTATCTAAGTTCATCTTCTTCATGATTATTTTCCCCATGATCATCATTCTTGATATCTTATAATTGAAATGAGTAGAGTCATTAATGTTGGTTTCTTTATACCATTGTCATCTTGCTACCTTATTAGTTCATCTTGCTATCTCATTAGTTCTGTTTTAAGGTCGTGCCACTCCGGTGGTGGCGACTGGACCGAATACATTGTTTTCCATTGATTATGAGCTATTTAATTCTTGGGCATTGAATTACCTCTCCGTCGGATCTTCCTTCCACCGGACTAGGTGTTCATGTTCCGAGACCTCCGTAAGCCCCCGCGAGCTTGTGATTCCCGCTAGGACACCGGACGGGTTGTACCCACAAGCCTGAACCTTTTTGACTCGATCGAATCGCTTATTTTTGCCCAAGCCTGGAGTCGGGGCTGTCATATTTATCGCGGCCCATCTGGGACCGTTTCTGTCGTTACGAGGCTCTATTTTGACCGCCTGAGTCTTCAAGCGGTCTCTCTGTGACCGCGTGTAGTCGACTGTGCATTGACCTTCTTGGTTTGTGCGTCGACTTTCCTTAGTCTTCTGGGCTTCGAGTTAGCGCGGTCTTTAGTGGACTGTTTTATCCCATAAGCGGCCTCCAAGGACCGTTGTGTGATGGAATGGCCCAATCAAGACCGTTTCACTTTGGCTTTGGCCTAATGACCCTATTTTTTTCTAGCGGCCCAACCAGGACCGTCTATTCCTGATCACGGCCCACCTTGGACCGTTCTATTGTGCACGCGGACCTGATTAGACCGTGTACCTCTTAGCGGTCCCTTGCGAACCGTTTCACAGTCCAATTTTTCGGAAAGTGATGTTTTCATGGATTTAATGTGTGTGAGCTACTCTAGCCTAACTAGGCTATTGTACCTCGAGTGTTGACCTGTTGTTAGGTCTATTATTGACATGTATCCATTCAAGAGTCATTTCTTTAAACGACTATTCCTCTCGATTAATTAGCTTATTATTGGAATCTCAAGAAAATCAATATTCTTATGCAATCTACCTTGATCACATGAGCTTGACCTTGGAACTCTTGGCCATTAAACATTGTGGATGTCTAGATTTCGTGGGATCTATGATCCAAACAAATCAATGCCAAGGCAATCATATTTAAGGGCACAGTCTAGTCCTGGGAGGAGCACCCGAAAAGTACTTGATCCCCAGGGAGGTGAATGACTAGGTGTGACATTTTGCACCGAGTACTAACTAGCGTGTTGAGTCTACGGCATTCCACATTCTCGTGAAACTTGCTATTCATGCTTGAAGCGTGAAGTACTTGCTTGACTTGACTTGAAATGGCCATTCATTAAAAAGTTCTTGTTATTGGTGCTTGATATCTAGACTTGAAATGTTCCTTACCTTTTATCTATCGATTATCTCCTGATCTTGTTAGTTGCTTTATTTGAGTTTTCTCGCATTATTTATACATTCCTGAAAATGATTAATTACTTAAATTGGCCTGAGGATAGAGTGTAATTCCTACTGAGCTTCTTGCTCACCCCCCTTACTTCCATCCTTTTCAGGTAACGCGGTAGATGGAACGTTTACAATTAGGAATGGGTCAGCGTGATCGAGTGAATCTGGAGTCTTGAGACCTGAGTCTTTCTATTTTCTTGAGTCTAGTTAGTATAGTGGGTCTTGCTATTTTCTCTTCTTTATTTCTTCTTTTTTGAATCTATTATTGTAAACTTGAGTCAAATTTGTAATTCAAATTCTAAATATCAATAAAACTATATCTTTTCTCAAATTAATGGCCTCCATGTGTTTGAATATCATTTATTGTGTTTATTTATTTTCCGCTTAAACTATCATAACTATTTCACTGCCACGTTCCGAGCTTCGCTTCCCGCTATTATTGGTTCGGGGCGTGACAGGAGTGGTATCAGAGCCTCAGTTGTTTGAGTCTTAGGTTCTTGTCCATAAGTATAGGTTACCCTAAGTAATAGGATGTGTGATCCTTGTCATCCCTTTTGTCACCTGGTGAGATTGGGTAGTGCTTCGGGTTAAGTAATTAAATATGTATAAGATTGCATAGCACGACGCGTAAGGGTAATAAAAATTTTAACTTTATAATTAGTTTGCAGGTATCTAAGCTCCTTTTAACATGAAAGTGAGAGGATCCACGAGTAAGCTAAAATCTAGTTCCGTTAAAAGGTGGCGAGTCCGTCGTAAAGAAATTCGAAGTAATAAGAAGAAAAGGAATAACCTGTCGCAAATGAAATATTTTCACTGTTACAAAATTGGTCATCTAATCAAGGAGTGCTGGCGAAAGAGCGGAGCGTGTCTTCGTTGCGAAAATAAAGATCACATAATGGCTAATTGTCCTCAGCTACTTCCACAAGCAAAAACACAAGGAGAATTGGAACTGATTTCTATCAAATGAAGAATTTTATATAAGGTATCGTTCTCCCTCATCCTTAACTATAGTTAAATTCTTTTGCATTCCATTAGTTGTATGATTACCATATTATTTTGGATAGATATGATCATCTTAGTTTTACTATTTAAATAGTTAATGGCGATCGACGAATTTGGGGACCAAATTCCTTAAAGTGGGAGAGGGTGTAACACCCCGATTAATTCATAAGGATAAAAACTTAAAATACGAAAAATGTGTTGAAATAAAATATGGGAAAAAGAAATATATGAAAAACGTGTCATGAATTAAGGAAAATAAGTTTTTCAAAAATAAGTGAATAATTAAAATTTAACCCGACAAAGAGTGAGGCCGATATATTGGAAAAGATTAAATTTTTAATTTCCAAATTAACTTGTCATTTAATGATTTCCAATAATTTTTAGTTAAAGAAGAT
This sequence comes from Amorphophallus konjac, assembly GCA_022559845.1. NCBI lineage: Eukaryota > Viridiplantae > Streptophyta > Magnoliopsida > Alismatales > Araceae > Amorphophallus > Amorphophallus konjac. Next base: position 34,197 of record JAHNEJ010003215.1, read on the forward strand.
AATTTATTTTGCAAGTAGCCAAATTATACAAATAAGAAGGAAAAATTATTTTTATACAATGACCATAAAAAGAATTTCATATTTCAATATTGCAATCAAATTTTTCTATGATGAATAGAATTTAATCGGTTTAGATTAGGTTAATTAAATTTCGCCCGTAAGCTAAAGTTTTGACTAATTTATAAAAATATGAAAAAATTATTTTCTTGTAGAGAACAAAGTGTTTAACAATATTGTCAATTGCGCCGACCCCTAATAAAATTTGGATTAGGTTGGATTAATGAATTAATGGCTAAATTCGTTGTTTTATTGGGTCAATCTTAAACGACCAAATTAGAGCCCAATTGTTAATCAATCGAGCCCAAACCAGTCCCAATCGATAGATATACTATAGGAGCTCGTTTTCCCTTTGAAACCCTAGACTCTAGAGCCTTCTTGCGGCAACGACGACGTGGATTAGATCGAGTTGCGAGATTTCGCCGATTTTTCTTCCTTGGACTCTCGAGTCCAATTCGATCCCTATAACCCCCCATACACCCTATAAATAGAGGGCTTTAGCAGCCCTAGACCACTTTTTATTTTTCCAACAGGTGGCGCGAGCAATCGTTGTCGATCAAGGGCGAATTAGGGCGAGGACGGTGACGTGTTCGCGATTAGGGTTTTACCGCGTCTTCCCTTTCTTCTTCCAAATCGGTAGGTTTCTCTCAAGCCTAATCAAATTAATTAACATGGATAGATAGATCTTGTTCTTAGCTTTTTTTTGAACCTATTTTGCCCAATTTTAGCTGTTTATCTTGGGCGTATTCCTAGTTTTATGTGAGCATGCAATTTGGTTTTTTTTTTTACTCTTTTCATCTTCGTTCAATTTACATAGATCAATCGTAGTGGAATCTTTAAATTGATCATGCCTTGGTGTGCGTTTTTAAGTTATCAACATTTTGATAGTAAATAGCCCAATTTTCATGTTACATCCAGGTTTTAATCTTGCTTTCATTGGACCGAGGTCTTGTGTTTTTATGTTCTAGGTTCGGACTTGAGTAAATGCCCTTCTAGAGACCGCCTGGTTTTTAGCGATCGCGCGATAAACCACTTTCATGGTCTAGCGGCCCAGGGACAACCGTTTCTTTTTATTAGGGCTATGCTGGGCATTAACGGTCTGCCAATATACTGCTTATGAGTCTAGCGGTCGCCCGATAGACCGCTTTATGGCGGTGGGTTTTAAATAGAGAAAGGGGATTTGCGCCGGTTCTTAGCGGCCATCCTCTGACCGTCTGAGATACTGTGCGGTCCACCTTTAGACCATTTTCGTTTATGTAAGTGGCCCTCGACAGACCGTCTGGGAACAGTGATGGCCTTCGGCTAGACCGCTACCCTATGTTGTTCTAACTTAGTTCTTTTGATTACGGCGTCTGTGCATTGTTAATCCATACTTCATAACTTGCTGGTAGGATTTTGGTTATGTTAAACATCACACTGTTAACTAGGAAAATGGAATTTATGATCTAAGTTCATCTTCTTCATGATTATTTTCCCCATGATCATCATTCTTGATATCTTATAATTGAAATGAGTAGAGTAATTAATGTTGGTTTCTTTATACCATTGTCATCTTGCTACCTTATTAGTTCATCTTGCTATCTTATTAGTTCTATTTTATGGTCGTGCCACTCCGGTGGTGGCGACTGGACTGAATACATTATTTTCCGTGGATTATGAGCTATTTAATTCTTGGGCATTAAATTACCTCTCCGTCGGATATTCCTTCCGCCGGACTAGGTGTTCATGTTCCGAGGCCTCCTTAAGCCCCTGCAAGCCTGGGATTCCCACTAGGACGCCGGGCGGGTTGTACCCACAAGTCTGAACCTTTTTGACTCGATCGAATCGCATATTTTTTCCCAAGCCCGGAGTCGGGGCTGTCCCGTTTATCGCGGCCCTTCTGGGACCGTTTCTGTCATTACGCGGCTCTATTTTGACCGCCTGAGTCTTCAAGCGGTCTCTCTGTGACCGCGTGTAGCCGACTGTGCATTGACCTTCTTGGTTTGTGCGTCGACTTTCCTTAGTCTTCTGGGTTTCGAGTTAGCGCGGTCTTTAGTGGACCATTTTATCCCATAAGTGGCCTCCAAGGACCGTTGTGTGATGGGACGTACGGCCCAATCAAGACCGTTTCACTTTGGCTTTGGCCTAATGACCTATTTTTTTCTAGCGGCCCAACCAGGACCGTCTAGTCCTCATCACGGCCCACCTTGGACCGTTCTATTGTGCACGCGGACCTGATTAGACCGTGTACCTCTTAGCGGTCCCTTGCTGACCGTTTCACAGTCCAGTTTTACGTAAAGTGATGTTTTCATGGATTTAATGTGTGGGAGCTACTCTGGCCTAACTAGGCTATTGTACCTCGAGTGTTTACCTGTTGTTAGGTCTATTATTGACATGTATCCATTCAAGAGTCATTTCTTTAAACGACTATTCCTCTCGATTAATGAGCTTGTTATTGGAATCTCAAGAAAATCAATATTCTTATGCAATCTACCTTGATCACATGAGCTTGACCTTGGAACTCTTGACCATTAAACATTGTGGATGTCTAGATTTCGCGGGATCTATGATCCAAACAAATCAATGCCAAGACAATCATATTTAAGGGCCCAGTCTGGTCCTGGGAGGAGCACCCGAAAAGTACTTGATCCCCGGGGAGGTGAATGACTAGGTGTGGCATTTTACACCGAGTACTAGCTAGCGTGTTGAGTCTACGGCATTCCACATTCTCGTGAAACTTGCTATTCATACTTGAAGCGTGAAGTACTTGCTTGACTTGACTTGACTTGACTTGAAATGACCATTCATTAAAAAGTTCTTATTATTAGTGCTTGATATCTAGACTTGAAATGTTCCTTACCTTTTATCCATCGATTATCTCCTGATCTTGTTAGTTGCTTTATTTGAGTTTTCTCGCATTATTTATACATTCATGAAAATGATTAATTACTTAAATTTACCTGATGATAGAGTGTAATTCCTACTGAGCTTCTTGCTCACCCCCCTTACTTCCATCCTTTTCAGGTAACGCGGTAGATGGAACATTTACAATTGGGAATGGGTCAGCGTGATCGAGTGAATCTGGAGCCTTGAGACCTGAGTCTTTCTATTTTCTTGAGTCTAGTTAGTATAGTGGGTCTTGCTATTTTCTCTTCTTTATTTCTTTTATTGTGAATCTATTTTTGTAAACTTGAGTCAAATTTGTAATTCAAATTCCAAATATCAATAAAACTATATCTTTTCTCAAATTAATGGCCTCCATGTGTTTGAATATAATTTATTGTGTTTATTTATTTTCTGCTCGAATTATCAAGACTGTTTCGCTGTCACGTTCCGAACATCGCTTCCCGCTGTTATCGGTTCGGGACATGACAGAAGGATAAAAACATAAAATACGAAAAATGTTATTTATTGTGTATAATTAAATGATGTGTTTATTTATTTTAAGTTTTTATCCTTATGAATTAATCGGGGTGTATAATTAATCGGGGCGTGACAGAACCGATATCTCTCAAAAATATTATATAAACTTCTTAGTTTAGCTAGATATTCATTTGAGTATCCAATTTCAAGTTAAATTTTTTCATCTTGCTAGAAAGGTATTCGTGAATCCTATTCCATTTCATCTGGGTAGAAATGCAGTTCTGTCGTTGGAGACTTCTGCATGTAAACAATAGAATGTGGAGTCCAATTGAATGTGGAGACTCTGCATTCAGATATCTGCTCCCGACCAAGTATTTTTTTTTTACAATAGAATGTGGAGACTCGACAGCTGGATGGAGTTCGGTAACTTAATTAATTTTGCCAAATTCGTCTTTTTCCCTCACAAGACATGAAGTTGACTCTCTATTGGATGTTCAGAGTTCAATAATAAGGTCCCATGTGATTGGCTGAGCATGACTCAATTGATATTCTTATCGACAGAGATATATAGGAGGACAATATTGATGGTGGGATTATTTTGGATTCAGCCCATGAAAATTCCCACCATCTAAATCTTTATTGTGCTGAATAAATTAGTAGACCACCATCGATCATGGGGAGGGGGGATTCTTCAGGTTTTTTTTTTTTTTTTTGGGGGGGGGGGGATACTCATCATGGATTGAGTAGTCCCATGTTACTCTCTGTCTGAATTTAATTTATCACTGTCATGCAGACATGCATGCTGATGAGCAGATTCCAATCATTTTCATCGTCTCGTGGGCATGCATGTGTTATGAATTCTTGATCCCCACGAGTGCTCACTCACATGCATCCTCCAATCTGTTATCTCTCTATATATATATCCACGTACTGCCAATCTGATTGACATATATAATTGATCAAGAGATACAGATCAGAGTTACAGAGTATGAATGCATGAAAAACTAGGAACTAGTTTACTCTGCTTCTCCTTTGTTCATTTACTATTTAGTTTCTTTATGGAGCTGACTTGTACAAACCTAGCAAATACTTCATCTATATACTCTCATCACGATGACCTCATTTTACGAAGGGGCAGGAGACAGTTGGGGCAAATCTTGTAGTAGGCCTCTTCCCTGGAAATTTTTTTCTGAGCTCCTGCAATTCTTGAAGAATGCCAAACATTGGCCCTTTATGCGCAAAGCAAAGCAAGCTAGGATTTGTTTCCAAATCCAGTTTGAGAATGGGCTCTCAAAATAGTGATGATCAATTGATTCCTCATCCATCTTGCGGAGAACACACCTACTAGTAAGATATTGACCTCTTATTTTTATATTATCCCATGATGACTTTATCTTTAGGAACACAATTAACTTCTAAATGGAGTTCTCATTCTGTGTGTCAAAGAAAGTCCCAAAAACAACTGATTATGAGATTTATGAATGAAGAAATGAAAAAAGGCTGCTCCTATTGTCATGATTTTATATTGTCCATATTTCATATAAAGTAGTGGATAATTCATATTTTGAATGCTTCTCAAAAATATTGTCCTGATTTTCTTGTCCAATAAATGTATCACAGTTACAAAGAAAATTGTTGAAACCGTTAGATTTGGAGGGAGACCAAGTGGGCACCGGAATTGTTACGAGTGTAGACAAAGATAAAGTCGTCGTGGGATGACAACTTGGAATGGCATATTATGAAGTTTCACTTGTCTTTCCAAACAAGCCGGATGCTCTATTAATCGTAAAAGATCAACAGAGGAAGACAATTAAAGATGCCATCGGGTGTCATATTCTATGGCTTTCAGAATATGTATTTACCATTCTTTCACTTCTAAGTTCATATTGTCATGTTTAAATTTGAAGTGAAATTATTTACAATTATATATCTATTTTGCAGATAGTCCTCGATGCGGCAAAGACTCCCACTTCCTCATGATTTACTTCATTTATTTGGTGATGTGCTCTTAACATTTTGATGTGTATATGGTGATGTGCTAGATCCTTCTAACATTTTAATGTGCATATATTGATGACAAAATATTACACTAATTTTTATTGTATATATGTCAGCATGAAATTACATCTACATATTTTTTGTACATGGGGATGCACATCACATTGCCTCATTTTGTGATTATAATGATACATTTCTACACAATGTGATTACAATAGAACTATTTTACATGTAATATCAATGTGACTAATTTCTTGATCTATGATTCATATGTAAATGATGTGAATGTACAAGTTGTGATGTATAATTTGTGAATGTATGTTATTACGAATGTTACCTACGGTTTGTACAGGTTGTCAATAGTTCAAAATGTTACTTACACTTAATATTAGTTACCTACGGTTCAAATGGGTTATCTACAGTTACAAGTTACCTACGGTTAGTACAATTTACCTACGGTTCAAACTATTACCTATGCTTAATACAGATTACCTACAGTTCAAAGGGGTTAACAACAGTTAGTACAGTTTACCTACGATTCAAATTGTTACCTACGTTCAATACATGTTTACCTACGGTTCAAATGGATTACCTACTGTTTGCTCAGGTTACCTACGGTTGTATGTTGTCGTTGGTAAAAATTGCGTAGGTATAATTTTCTTATGCGAAAAAAAGTCGTAGGAAATAACCTACACGAAAAAAAACATAAGAATTTCTCTACGTGAAAAACCATAGAAAATTGCTTATGACAAAAAATCTTAGGAAATTACCTATGATTATTTAGCGTAGGTAATACCTACTACAAATAGTCTTAGGAATAGAGAAATCCTATACATACGGATATTTATCGTAGGTAATTACCTACACCAGACAACCGTAGATGTTGACGCATCTATTCCTACGATTTTTTTCATGTAGGTAAAACTTGACTTACGTTGTTTTTACCAACGACACACAACCATAGGGAGTGTCGTAGGTAAAACTTATACCTATGATTTTTTGGTCTTTACCTATGACATCCGTCGTAGGTAAAAGTCCTTCTTGGTGTAGTTATATATATATATATATATATATATATATATATATACACTTATCAAATTACACGATTTTGATCCATAATAGACATATTACAGACTAGTATGCTCGATCTAGAATGTACATTTTTGTTCTAGGATACTTTGTTTTACACCATAATATCTCCTTCGTGAAGTGGCCTCGGAGAAAATGGTTACACATGAGTTGGATGTTTGTTAGAATTAAATTCAGATCTCTCACACTCCGTCCGCATGAACTAGAATGGCACCGAATTAGATTTCCTATCATTATATATGATTGTCCTTATAGTACATGATCTTAATATGTAAAATATATATATATATATATATATAAGCACCATAATATCTCCTTCGTGAAGTGTACTACTCATTAATTTCTATGATGATGTACTATATAGTTCTGATAGTCTAGAGGCATATATAAAAATGAGGCTCTAAGGATAATCTTACGTCAGTTGTTGGGAAGACAATTATATATGTTTACAAGACTGATCTTACGATCACCCCTTAATTATTTAGAAGTCTTCTTAAAGGACAAAATTAAACTTTATGGACCACCTTAATTTCTCAAGGTTGATGGAGGGAGGGGATAGTATCTCTCGGGGAGAAAAGGATGTAACATTAATCTTCCATCAGTTGTTTGGGAAGAAAATCATTTGTGTTCATAAGATCAGTCCTCAACTCTTAACTCAAGTGTGCGCGGCACTGCTTCTGACTTATTCTCTACTTTTTCAAGGTTTGCAAAAGTTTTCTTAGACAGGTTGTATAATTTTGATACGTAATACATATTTTTTATAAAAATATAAATAAAAGATATAATTAAAATGGAGAATTTTACATATTAATTTTTACAAATTTATTGAATTGTCAATTAATCTCTCAAATTTGACTATTATCTTAGAAATTTTTATAATCGTCAACATTTTACAAATAAATTCCCGTAGTCTATTGTCATCCAAAATAAATAAATATTCTATAAAATATTCCATCAAGTATACGAAAAAAGATCAAAATACTCTCTCTCTCTCTCTCTCTCTCTCTCTCTCTCTCTCTCTCTCTCTCTCTCTCTCTCTCTCTCTCTCTCTCTCTCTCTCTCTCTCTCTCTCTCTCTCTCTCTCTCTCTCTGTGTGTGTGTGTGTGTGTGTGTGGGGGGGGGGTGAGGGCACTAGAAATGTGAGGGGGAGGGGGTTGTCGGCTCTGGGGGTTGGAGGGGGACCGGAGGAGGGGGAGGGTGACACGGGGAGGGGGGCGGGATACCGCCAGGGCCGGAGGGGGACGGGAAGGGGATGCTGGGGAGGGGAGGAGACATCAAGAAGCGGAGTGGGACGGTAAGGGGAGGGGGGTCGGAGGTGGAGGGGAAGGGAATCGGAGGGGGACTAGAGGGGGACTAGAGGGGGAGGGGACCGGAGGAGGAGGGGAGACGGTGGACTGGATGGGGAGGGGGCAAGGGCAATATTGGAGGGGGGGCGTCCACCACTGGAGGTGGAGGGGGATCGGAGGGGGCCGGAGGGTGAGGGGAGATAGTCATGGATCGGAGGGGGAGGGGGGTCAGACGGGGAGGGGAGGGTCGTCGGAGAGGGAGGGGGACTCTCTCTCTCTCCTAACTAGGGGTAAGTTAGTATTTTTCTAATATTAGATCAACTTAACTCTGATCTAATTAATTTTCGTGGACTTAAAATAACGGCATAATTAGATGTATTTGGACAACGGAGATAATTATAAAAAATTTTAAGATAATAATCAGATTTGATTTGAGAGACTAATCGATAAGTCGTTAAGTTTGTAGAGAGTAACATATAAAATTTTTATGAAAATATATTTTAATAATTATTTAATAAAACAATGTCCATTTAAAAAATCCACCGTTAGCAAAAGCATAGAAGTGAGATTGAAAACGGTCTCCTTTAATTAATTACGACGGTGACCCTTGTCGCGTCAACGTATGAACGGGAGCGATGACCTCGTGACTCCGGCCATGCTACTGCTGCGTGAGGCCAAGTGACAGGGAGCAATTCCGCACGGCAAACGGCACTATTGATGTGACTTGTACATTAGTTTACTGACTTTATATATATATATATATAAAGGGCATGCACTGTGAATTATCTTATTACAGAGAAAAAATGTTATGATCGAGATCATTCCTTTGTTTTCACTCTAACTATCACATTATCTCTTTTTTTTCACTGATTGGCAGCCGACAGGTGACCATTGGATCAATATTTGGAGTCTTGGATCAATATTACGAGTCCTACCGAGTCATGTACTCAGTTCGTTGTGTTTTGTTTTAAGATTTTTACATGAAAATTATTGATAGAGATAAATTTGTAAAAAAAATTATTCCTAAAAATATATTAGCAGGTATATCACTGGGTTAATTTAAATAGTGCATAAATGACATTTAAGTGTGATTTTTTTTAAGTTGTTGATAAAAAGAAGTAATATACGTACAAATAAATATGATATTTTTGCACAATTCAGATTTACATAGTGATATACTTGTTAATGTATTTCTAGAAATGATTTTTCTACAAATTAACCTCTAACAATAATTTTCATGTAAAAAGCCCTTTTATTTTTGAGTGTTGGGCAGTGCGAGAGGTCATCTTAAGATCTGTGCAACGCAGTGAGAGGAGGGTCAATATTACAAGTGTGGAGTCGTGGATGGAGGCTGGTTACGAATTCTAATTTTATGTCGTCAGCTTTTGCTACCTATGTGGGCTTTTGTACTTGGATTACTTTCTTAATTAATTATAGATTATGAATGAAAAATAGTCATTATACATTTCTTTTCGTAATGTGTATATAACGATGAATGTTTTATGTGTGGAATGACCCAGGTGCTACTTTATGGAAGTTTGGCGATTGATTCATTTGAATGATAGAGAAAAACATACACAGAGTGCAAGATATATGGAGAACCGGTCCTGATCCTTAATTTAATTGCGACGATGACCCCGCTTGCGTACGTGGTCAAATTGGAGACCCCGTCAACCCATCCAAGTGGTGAGGCCAAGTCAATACATATAAAGAGGCGGCAAGACATCGAGATCACTCCCCCCCCCCCCCCAAATTAACGATACGTAGCTTTCCAGGCGACATATATATATATATATATATATATATATATATAATGGACATGCACTGTGAATTATATATCTTAGTACAAAGAAAAAATCTTATGATGGGGACCATTCTATGGACTTCTAGAATTCTGACATTTCTTCTTTTCTTGTTAAAACAATGTGCACTTTAATTTAATGGACGTTTACTTAATCTGTGCATCCAATCTAATTAAGTGCTTGCTATATATACTGCCCTTGAGATACTCGGCTAATTATGTTTTAATTTCACGACATTAACTCCACTTTCCCAACTGTTTATTGTGTTTTCTCCATCAATCACCTCGATCGCCATCATTATCCTCCACATCAACACCACTGCCGGCTGCGGTTTTCTGACTTCTAACGTGGGTTTCCTGATAAGATAAGACACGTTTGAACGGAGACATTCGTCGTCTCTTATTGAAGTCTCTGTTTTGATTCTAATTCAGTCGGAAAAATCTTACTTTACATTGATCGTGTATATGTATCATTATCTTTCAATAATAATATTTAATTAGTTAAGACTGTGAACTAAGTAAGAGGCCGAATAAATGAATATAATACTATAACACCTTCCTATTTAAATCATAGGTGTATATCCTGCCCCTTTGCTTCTTCTTTGCAAATCTCGCTCAACTCCTGTGGAATAGATGCGCCCCAAGTCATCCAGAATTAAGAACAAATATATGTGTAGTCGGAGAATCGACACGGAGATGAAACTATTTCGAACAACTTTGGTGTCCCTACATGAGCACAATATTTATCTACGGCATCTACACATAAGTATTCGAATCAAATAAAATCACCAAATCATATAAGAACAGAATCACACAAGATGTATCATAATTTTATTGTGAAAAACTCCCCACGACATGGAATGGAAAAAAATCACTGGACAAATTGACAACAGTCCACTATATCAAAATAGTGACATAAATTTTGTCTTTCAAGATTTATCCAATATTGGGGAATATAAGTAAGAGGGTGGAGAAATACGAGATTATCTTACACAGAATAAATCTCCAAATTGGAAGCGGATATATAAAAGAGAATGCAACCCCAAGAGAATCAAAAATAGCGGGGTCAAATTAATCTCTCGTCAACCTCTTCTCCTTCTTCCTCTTTTCTTTCTTCTTCTTCTTTTCCTTCTTTCTTCTCATTGCGCTGTAAATTAAGCACCCACCGCAAACCCTTGCTATCGTTGCTGTTTGTTCTCAGATTTTTCACCTCAGAAATACGTCTCGTTCTATTGCTTTCAGGATTATTGGGTTAAGGGTGATATAGTACCCCCTCAACCACTTCTTCCTTATCTTGTTCCAAGGCCACAAAGACAGTATAATGGGCTAGACTAGCCCAACAATCTCTCCCTCTAATCCATAGTGAGGGGTATCTTTGAAATGACTACTCGCCGAGAGTTCATGCCAGCCAACTGCCAACACAACTCTACCTTCTTTCTGGGAACCACCCTTATCATTATATCATAAGGATTTTTGTTAGTGTGAATCTTCTTCGGCTTCATCTATCGTTGCTCAATAGCATCACGTAACCAATGGTATCTCATGTCCATGTGCTTTGTATTCCAATGATATGCGGAGTTCTTACTCAGATCCATAGCACTCTGACTGTCACAAAAGACCACATACTCTTCTTACTTTAAATCTAATTCTTATAGAAATCTCTTCAACTAGAGTATTTCTTTTCTTGCTTTAGTTGTTGCAATGTAAGCTACCTCAATAGTAGATAAAGTAACACATTTTTGTAATTTTAATTTTTAGGACACAGCTCCCCCTACAAAAGTAAACAAAGTAACACTCTGCAGAGGTTGATTTCCTATGATCAAGATCACCTGCCATGTCAGCATCTATAAATCCTTCTAGAATTGGTTCTGAACTCTCAAATGTCAAACACACTCTAGAGCTCAAATACCAAAAGATCCACTTCACTGCTTCCCAGTGCTCTTTCCTTGGACTTGAAATAAACTTGCTCACTACATCAGCTAAATGTGCAATATTAGGTCTGATGCAAACTATTGCACATATCAAACTCCCGACTGCTGAGGAATAAGAAATGCTCTCCATCTCTTCCATGTCTTCCTTAGAAGAAGGATATGATTTGTTGCTGAGCTTGAAATGACTAACTAGTGGAATACTCACAGATTTAGCATCTTTTATATTGAACCTGTTGTGGATGCACTTTTGGGATCTCTTCTTTCTTTTGTTTGTTTATTCGGTTTATTGAGTGTGAGGGCGTGCCAGTCACATAAGTGGCGATTTATTCGGGCTTCAAATAAGCCACGGATGCGCGCCGTCTGACTGATCAGACAATTGTGGATATTGTGTCGGGACAAAAATTCGCCGCCCCATAAAGGTCACGACGTTAATTACATCCCCTCGGAGAGGGGAAAACCCTTGATTAGTCGCCAAGAAAAGGGCCCCTTCGGCCATGAAGTTAACATTAATGAAACTGAGTATATATTGAAACTCGTGAGTTGCATGAAAATGTCCCTCGATGGGGTGAGAATGCTTAAATCGTGTCGGTCGCTTACCGACCATTTCATGTTCGGACAGAAGTCCGTGTTGGAAGCGTGACGAAGACGGATACAAAACACGTGCGAATATATGCCAAGCATACGGCAAATTTAATAAAAGAGCGGAAACAGATCTCAATGGAGAACGAGTCCGGTCTGACGAACTATCAGCCCAGGGCAATGTCAGATCATGGCCATATCGGGATGGTTCCCAGGGTCCGAATCTGACTTGGGAGGCGGCTGCTTTGATGCTCCCTTTAGGCCGAGTCTCGGGGAGAAACGAGGTTGCGGAGCCGGTGTTATTATTATTATTATTATTTAGCATTTATTAATTATTTTTTCTATTATTTTTTGTTGGAAACATGAGTTCACTCCATTCCTTTCTTGTTTTGTTGTTTATTTATTATTATTATTATTTATTTTTTATTTTGCATATATACATATCATGGTTATTATATATATATATATATTATATTATCATATTTTGGGTACAGGGCATGCATTGAGGTCATGGACGGGCTGGTAAAAAGGGCAAATGCACCCACAGCTGAAGACAGGTTGACCTCAAAGAGACCCAGGCTGGAGGCAGGTCGGTGCAGCACTGGCAGCGCAGAGGAAGGTCAATACCCATGGGCACAAGACTGAAGGAAGGTCGGTGCACATGGGCACAAAGCAGAATGAAGGTCGATGCACATGGGCATAAAGTTGAAGGAAGGTCAGTGCACATGGGCACAAAGCTGAATGAAGGTCGGTGCACATGGGCACAAAACTGAAGGAAGGTCGATGCACATGGGCACAAAGCTGAATGAAAGTCGATGCACAGGGGCACAAAGTTGAAGGAAGGTAAGTGCACATGGGCACAAAGCTGAATGAAGGTCGGTGCACGTGGGCACAAAGGTGAATGAAGGTCGATGCATGGGCACAAAGTTGAAGGAAGGTCAGTGCACATGGGCACAAAGCTGAATGAAGGTCGATGCACATGGGCACAATGTTGAAGGAAGGTCAGTGCACATGGGCACAAAGCTGAATGAAGGTCAATGGCACATGGGCACAAAGTTGAAGGAAGGTCAGTGCACATGGGCACAAAGTTGAAGGAAGGTCAATGCACATGGGCACAAAGTTGAGTGAAGGTCGATGCACCCCAGGCATAGGGCTTAAGGAAGGTCGGTGCACATTTATGCATTGAACCAGAATGTCGATGCATATGACTAAAGACCAGACTAAGGTCAATGCACATATGCAGTCAAGTCTGAAAGGTCGATGCACACGAGGACAGCTGTGTTGCCAAGGTCGATGCACATGGCACAGAGCTGAAGACAGAGCTTCCAGCGACACTCCAGCTTGAAGATTTATTTATTATTTTATTTATTGTTAGATTTTTTATCTTTATTTATTATTATTATTATTATCATTATTATTTATTATTTATTATTTTATTTTATTTTTTTAGTGTGAGCTCTTCACATATTTTTTGTCTAGTGTCTCCTTTCAAAATTTTTTTTGAAGGCTTGGACTTTAGCTGGATCTGCCCTTCTAGGTTTCTTCGTCCTTTCTTTTATTCAAAAAGCAGCCCTGCAACTGTTCAGTGATCTTCAAAATTGCGTTTAGCCATCTCTGAATTTTCAGTTTGCAACAACCTCAAAGTTTAAGCTTGATTAATGTTCACTTCTTGACTAGATGCAAAACTAGACCCTCGACCTCCACTTCTCCAGAGCTTCCTTTGGATTACAAAATGTTGGGGAGCCGTAAAATAAAATTAAGAACAAATATACGTGTAGTCGGAGAATTGACACGGAGATGAAACTATTTTGAACAACTTTGGTGTCCCTACGTAAGCACAATATTTATCTATGGCATCTACACAAGTATTCGAATCAAATAAAATTACCAAATCATATAAGAACACAATCACACAAGATGTATCATATTTTAATGTGAAAACTCCGCACGAAATGGAATGGAAAAAAATCACTGGACAAATTGACAACAGTCCACTATATCAAAATAGTAACATAAATTTTCTCTTTCGAGATTTATCCAACATTGAGGAATACAAGTAAGAGGGTAGAGAAATACGAGATTACCGTACACAAAAAAAATCTCCAAATTAGAAGCGGATATATAAAAGAGAATGCAACCCCAAGAGGATCAAAAAATATCGAGGTCAAATTAATCTCTCGTCAACCTCTTCTTCTTCTTCCTTTTTTCTTTCTTCTTCTTCTTTTCCTTCTTTCTTCTCATTACGCTGTAAAGCACCCACCGCAAACCCTTGCTGTCGTTGTTGTTTGTTCTTAGATTTTTCACCTTAGAAAGACGTCTCGTTCTATTGCTGTCAGGATTATTGGGTTAAGGGTGGTATAGTACCCCCTCAACCACTTCTTCCTTATCTTGTTCCAAGGCCACAAAGACAGTATAATGGGCTAGACTAGCCCAACAATCTCTCCTTCTAATCCATAGTGAGGGATATCTTTGAAATGATTACTCACCGGGAGTTCATGCCAGCCAGCTGCCAACACAACTCTACCTTCTTTCTGGGAACCACCCTTGTCTTTATATCAAAAGGATTTTTGTCAATGTGAATCTCCTTCAGCTTCATCTATCATTGCTCAATAGCATCTCGTAACCAATGGTATCTCATGTCCATGTGCTTTGTATTCCAATGATATGCGGAGTTCTTACTCAGATCCATATCACTCTGACTGTCACATAAAGACCACAAACTCTTCTTACTTTAAATCTAATTCTTGTAGAAATCTCTTCACCCAGAGTATTTCTTTTCTTGCTTCAGTTGTTGCAATGTACGCTACCTCAGTAGTAGATAGAGTAACACATTTTTGTAATTTTGATTTTTAGGACACAGCTCCCCTACAAAAGTAAACAGAATAACACTCTGCATAGGTTGATTTCCTATGATCAAGGTCACCTGCCATGTCAACATCTATAAATCCTTCTAGAATTGGTTCTGAACTCTAAAATGTCAAACACACTCTAGAGCTCAAATACCAAAAGATCCACTTCACTGCTTCCTACTGCTCTTTCCTTGGACTTGATACAAACCTGGTCACTACATCAACTACATGTGCAATATTAGGTCTAATGCAAACTATTGCATATATCAAACTCCCAACTGCTGAAGAATAAGGAATACTCTCCATCTCTTCCATGTCTTCCTTAGAAGAAGGATATGATTTATTGCTGAGCTTGAAATGACTAACTAGTGGAGTACTCACAGACTTAGCATCTTTTATATTGAACCTGTTAAGCACCTATTTATTGTAATTTCTTTGTGACAACCATATTTTTTTGGCTTTCCAATCATGAGAGATATCCATGCCTAATATTCTGCATGCAAGTCTTAAGTCTTTCATGTCAAAGGATTTGGACAAATCTTCTTTTAGTTTATCAATCTTCTGAGTATCCTGTCCAACAATCAATATATCATAAATATACAACAAAAGGATAATGAATATATTACCTGAGAATTTTTTGAAATAAACACATGCATTTGCAGCTGTCCCCTGATACCCATGGCGCACCATAAATGAGTCAAACTTTTTGTACCATTGTCTTAGTGCCTGCTTCAATGCACACAGACTTTTCTTCAATCTACATACCATGTGCTCTTTAATTACCTTTCACTTCAAATCCTTCTGACTGTGCCATATAGAGCTCCTCCTCCAAATCATCATAGAGGAAGGTAGTATTCACATCCATCTACTCAAGTTCTATGTCTAAGCTTGCAACCAAACCAAGAACCATTATGATAGAAGTCATCTTTACAACAAGAGAATCGATTTTACACTACAAAAAAATAGAGATATAAGGGCAGTTTATTTAGAGGCATTTATTAAAACTGCCCCAATATAATCATAATTAGAGGCATTTTATATTTATTAGTGCCCTTAAAATATTTTAAGTTTCTTATTCATGTAAACTCATATATAGGGGCATTTTAAAATTGCCTCGAAATAATTATAGAAGAAAAATATAAATTTATTAAAAGTGCCCCAAAACATTTTCGCCTGCCGCCGCATCCTCCCGCGCTAACGTAACCACCCGCGCCACCTTCCCGCAGAACGTGAATCCTCCTCCTCGATCGATCGAGATCTATCTTCACCATTCCTGGCCCTTTCGCTTCCCTAGCCCCCTTTCCACTGCGGACTCTTCCTCATCCACCTCTCCACTTCCTCACCTCCGGTGCTGAGATCTTCATCCATATTCTCCTCTACTCCTCAGCCTCATCACCTCCCAGGCCCCTTCTCCCCCCTCACTATTCCTCAGCAGTCGCAGGAGTTGTCGGACCTTCCTCATATCTACTATAGATGCCCACCTCCACAGAGCCTAGCTGCAACCGGCATCGGGTGACGCTTCCCGACCACTGCCCTGTCGCTCTTGATTTGCTGCTACGCCATCGCGTTGCTCATCCTCGCCTCTGCATCGCACCCCCTTCCACTGCGGACTTTTCCTCCATCTTCTCCTCCACCCATCTGCCTCCTCACCATGCCTAGCCGCAGCAACCGCCGGGCCTAGCCCACCTCCGCAGGGCCTAGTTGCAACGGCGCCAGGCGACGCTCCCCAAACACCGCCGCATTGCTCTTGATCTGCTGCTATGCCACCGCATTACTCGCCGTCCCCCCCGAAGCAGCACCGACTCCTAACCGGCCAGCACTGATTCCTAATCACCTACGGGACTATGAAGGTACAGGATGCTCCGGGATATCCATTCTATGATTCTTGTGTGATTTTCCCAGTCTAATTCTATTGAATGTGCTGGATCTGCAAAATAGTTATTGTCTTGAGTTTTATTAACAAATGCAATCAGCTTCACTTAATTTTTGATAGTTGCTTTGTTTGGTTCAAATGAAAAAAAATCTTGCATTACTTAATTCACAAAGTTCACATAGTTTTTGGTACATGATAGATTACTTGGGTTAGTAGCATATTGTTTGATTACATTTTTGGCCAAGTTATTAGCTTCCATATTACAATTGCCCTTGTCCACTAATGTTAAAACAAAATTGTCTTTTCTGGTCCAAATTTCTGCTTTTGAATTCTCGAAAAAATGTGACCTATATGCTAGTCATTACTCATGAAAAATTCTCATGAACATAAGATTGCAGAGGTCCATCTCTTCTAACTAGGCATCTGGAAAATAAGTTTATGGACCAACTCTAACAGGTCGAATTCATCGTGGTGTGTGTTCAACTTAGATGAAGGTAGGTTACAGTGTTAAACTGTCATAAGGCATGCTTCTGACATAATCATTTTCCCCAATTTCATGTTTTTTCCTACAGAAAGATTGTTATTGGTCGTAAGAAGATATGACGTCTTATTTTTTCTTGCATTCAGTCTTTTAAGCATGGTTAACACCAGTCCTCATGATGACTTAATATGTTTTTCACCTTGGCAGAGATGACAATTATGTTTCTGGTCTTGAGCTGGGGGTGGAATACTTGATATCCTCCCATTTTCATATTTAATTAGCAGAACAGTTGCATATTAATTGTAAGTTGTGGGTGTAAGACTGAAAGGTTTATTTGGATGGATGGCAAGCATGCATATTTTACCAGATCTTCAATCTTCTCTTCTATGTCTGTAATTTCTGCAAGAAAACGCATAGAGTAGGTTGTTTCTTAAATTAAAGTCACTTTATGGAGATGAATCTGCTTTATTTGCTCTCTAATAGAAGCAAAGGGAAGGAGACGTGTGCAGTGCAACTGTACATTTATATTGCTAAGTGAACTGTTATGATTATTTTCTCAATTGTGATGCATGATATATTTGGGCCCCATATTTCATATTCTTTGTCCTTTGCAGACATACATGTTCAAGTACGATGCTGTCCATGGGTCTTGGAAGCATCATGATGAGCTGAAAGTCAAGGATTCAAAGACCCTTCTCTTTGGTGAGAAGGCAGTTACCGTTTTTGGAATCAAATATTCTACAGCTTTTTAACAGTGTTTTCAATTTCATACTTTTCTATGGAGGTCATATTGTCTTGTCAAGGGATCAGCTTCTCGCTGAATTCTTATTAAAATGTCACCGATATTTTGTGCTGGATGTTTTTGGCTTACATAGGAGCCCCGAGTGGGGTGAGACTAGTGCTAAATTTGTTGTTGAATCAACTGGTGTTTTCATAGACAAGGAGAAAGCTCTCATTTAATCTGTTTGTTACAGGCGCCAAGTATTTTGGATAGCCAAGTAGGTGCTACAGTTAGGGATGGGTGATGCTTTTGATGACTGGCTAATTGAGAAGATTCAGCTTTTGAGACAAGGATCTGTAGTTGCACATGGAATTAAGCATGTTGAGAAGGTTTGCCCCAAAAACATTCATTCAGTATGAATCTGTAAGGCCATATCATGCCACTGGAATCTTCAACCGACATTAACATGTTTTTCCCTTGAAAGGCTTGTGCTCTTGGCTTCGTGCTGTTTGAATTTGGTATAATATATGTAGAAATTGCACCAGATGTACCAATGAAACCTTTGTTATGCCAATCTACTTATCTAGACACAATGTCCTTGCAAGCTGCACCCTGTTTACATGCCAAACAATAACTTTAGCAGACTTTTGCGAGCTTTCTTTCTGATCTAGTCTAGGGTAAATACACCTCATATAAAATACATTCCCTTTGTACATTCACGGGAGAGTGGATTGATCATACTAAACTTATCTCTAGTTGCACATTCCCTTTTCTCTGTCTTTCAATAGTGAATTGCCTTCTATCAACTTTGTGTGTAATATAAATTTTCAGCTGTGACAAATCTCTGTAAGGATTTGGTGTTCTTTTCTGTCTTCTTGAACATTTCAACTTTGTTGAATAGAAAATACAAAGATTCATAAAAATAACTATTTCTTTATAGCATGAATTGCCCCCTTTGAAATTTTATTTACAAATATATGTAACATGAATTAGTGTTCATGGAATATTCTAAATGAATTATTGTTTGGGAGTTGACATTTTTTGGGTCTGTATCTGCCTTTACTTATGCATTCTCTTTTCATTTTATACATTAGTGGTACTACCCTCTTTCCAAAAAATAAAAACATGACGTTTTGGCCATTCTTTTTCAAATGGTCGTCTTATTAGATCGCACATACTTCGGGGGTTTATATTTACCACCCTTGCAATCTGGGTTAGTAGTTTATATTGGTTGTTGAGCCTTAACTGGAGTTGATGGATGTCAATGTGGGGGTTAAGCATGGTACTATTTTGCTCTATGGAGTATGCAAGGTATTGATGATGTTGGCATTTTAGGAGATACTTTTATGCAAACAGAGTTTTTAGCATGCATGTTCATGTCTCAATCCTCATGAAGATCATGGTTAAAATAATTGTGGATGGTCCATCGGTTTCTGCTTTTCATATAAGTTTATGGACTACTGTCTTTACCAAGTATTCTAGAATATCACTTTGTTTTGTTTTTCTAACTTATAGCATCTGTTCGTCACCATCATTTCCCTGAGCCACCAGCCTTTATTTTAGGAGATTTAGGAGGTCTCTTCATCATGCGGTAGGCATGCATGATGAATCTATTACAATTTAATGAACTCTATTTCCACCTGAAGTTCATTGGTTAAGTTGCAGGCTTTCATGAATAGGTTAACATGACAGTCATGCATTTTATTTTCATTGCAAATTACATATGCAATAGAAAATGAAAGCCATACATGCCAAGGAAATAAGCATATGATGATCTCTATACATGCCATGTACAACTGATCTGTGTAATCTTCTGGCACCATACACAAACATACACTCTGATGTGGCTTAAGTGGGGCTTGTGGCCCAAGGTGGGTGTAGGCTTAGGGTGCATGGTCTATAGCATGGTGGCTCTTTTTGCTGCAGATGTCTATATTGATGTCTGGTGGAGTGGAAACCTATTGTGGAACATCTAGTTTTTCCTTGTTTTTATTTGTGTAATTTTGGGGGGGTATCAAGAACGGCAGAGGAGATGAGCTCCCTTATGTCTAAGCTTGCAAAGTTAGCAGCACAAGAACGGGCCTTGCTAGATCACTCACGGGACCTCATGTGCAGTGTAGCAGCAATACATGTAAGTCAAGCCATTTGCACTTACATTTTGTCACCACCCTGAAAACACATGATCTCATAAGTCTTTAAGCATGTTTATTCATGGGATTTGTGAATATGTTGATTAAAAGGCTGTATCCATTGTTCACCAAATTTTAAGGGATGTGTTGAACCCCCTCCTTGTGGGTATATTAAATAGATTTTGATGATGACCAAACATTATATATTTGTGTGAATTGAAATTGAGTTGTGGTCGAGTGGGCTTCACGGTGAGTTGAGCGTTCACCAAGTCCTTAATCAAACACCTACTCTTATATACACGCATTCACAAGTGAGATCATGATCGAGTGAGGCCTAGTGCTTGTATGTTTACTTATCATTGTTTTACTCGGAAAGAATTTTAATTGGTCAATCAATTCACCCCTCCCCTCTTGATTGCCACCGTTTGGGACTCAACAGGGTGCTAAGTCTTTTTTAACGTGAGGCCTCCAAGCAGGTACTACAACCCAGACTGTGTGGGCATCTACTGCAACTAAAACATGCAGCAAGTCGATCTAACTACAGAAGCAAAGATGCAACTACATTTTCCTAATTGCTAACATTACAAGACTCCAGTTGGAACCCCAAGACTTGAGAAGGCCAATGGAGAGCTTCCAGAAACAGTATAATAAGGAGTACATGAAGATGGCCATGCTGAAGCATGAGGAAACATTCAGAGAGCAGGTAGCCTCCAAAAAACCTTTCAGATTTGTAAAATGTGTTCTTGACGAGAGTTGATCAGGTTACTGAATCACTGAATTATCTCCATCAGTAGGTCAATTTGTAATGCTTATTGCTGAAATTTAATGTTATGCAAGTGAAAGTGTCACTTCCCATTATCATCAATGCTATACATGTTAGATAAATGTCCAGTAATACCATGTGAATCATTTTATGTGAATATGGCTAAGCTTCAAGTTGGTTTGTTGGGAGAAATGGATCTGAATTTAAACTTTTGAATGTGTAATGTTTGTATTTTTTGTGTGCATAAGAAAATATCCAAAATTTTAAGTGTAATGGTTGTTTACTCCCTGGATCCAAAATTAGATCCATTGGATTTGAAAAGTTTTGTACTGAATATGTAAATCACAGAACATATTGGATCCAAAACTCAGGATCCAAAATTGAAACCCATATGTGAGTTGGAGTATAAGAATGGATCTGAAAAATATCAATTGGATCTTAAAAATTCAAAATCGATTATGCAAATTCGGATCTAATAGGTTATTGCCTTGCGGAGAAATTATGAAGTCCCGTCAGCCAGCCATCGAACCTTCTTCAGTTGATTACATCACAGGGTACAAAATTCTGCCTTTATTAATTTAAATTTTTTTTCTCATGTATTAATTTGCCTTGTGGGGTGACCTGGTTTATACTCTTATTATTGGCCTTGCTTGCCTTAGTTGAGATGTTTGTTTACAAATTTAAAATAGGTCAGAAGGTGAATCTGGAAGTGTATGTTTGGAGATGGGTCATGATGTGTCTGGTCCCTACTTGTCAAGAGTATCAGAAGTTAATTCTGAGGAGGGCATGAATGTCACAGAAGGTAAGTCAATGCTGTAGAATGCTCTTGCCAGTTGTCACAAGTTTACAGCTCTCATTGATATGTGGTGAAACCTCTGATTTAGTCCTCTCAGTTTATGGTGCTAGCAGGTCATGAATCAGTAGCCTCAGGTAAAACCATTCACACCTCAGGTAAAACCATGACTTTCTACATGTTCATTAGGAAATGCTTCGTGCAACAGCTTTATTTGTTTTGAGGACACTTGTTAATTTCACCTTTACTGGTTCATGAATAAAAGCACCTTCTCATGTTCTTTTTGCCAGTATGAATCAGATGATAGAACCCAGACAAGCCCCCAGCGTTCCAATGATAGGTTTGGATTTCTCAAACTAATGCCATATTTTGGTTAAATTAGCGATACATGGGATGGTTTCTACCCATTTGCTTCCCTTCATTGGAGATGGTCCTTTCATTGTTTCTTAGCATGTACGTGTAGAATTTTTTTTCTCGATCCTCTTTCAGAGGTTACTTGGAAGAGTGAAATACCTTGTAATGAGTGGCCATTCTGAATATGTAGTCTATATGTGTATGTCACTTATGTGCACATCCTAAGCAAGTTGGTCTAACTACGGAAGCAAAGATGCGACTATATTTTCCTAATTGCTAACATCACATCTACATTTCCCTGAAAAATTTATGTTCCCTTGGCAAATACAATGTTACAACATACAATATATGCTTCACTTATTGTGCCACTACACTCCATTAGTGCACTAAGGATATATATTTCCAATGGGATATAGATTTATAACTTCTCACAATGATGGATGGCATGGAAAAATGGTAGTTGGCTTACACAGATTTATAACTTCTCACAGATTTATAACTTCCATGAATGATCATTCATAGAGGGGTAGAGGAAAGCAGGCCATGAAGTGAGGGCGTATCATTTTGCGTCGTCTCCTCATGTTAACCAGTAGTTGCTACAGAAACTTTGCAGTGGAGATGCACTTTTTCACAGGTTTAGTCTGAACAGATGGAAAGCCATGTACCTGATGAATATTAAAGAGACACTCCCGTGAAATTCTGTCATAACCATTGTTGAAATCAAAGTTTATACACTAACCCCATCTTAAACTGTGAAGAGTACACACCACCTCATGGGCCACCAAGAAAGCAACCTTCAATCTTTTACCTCTAATAAAAGCACACTGATTTAACTCAATCAGATTCTCCAGCACTAGAGATAACTTTGTGGCTGCTATCTTTGTGATGCGGGACGGACCAGCGAACATGGGACTCTAGCTCGCAACTCATCCCTAAGCGAGGGAAATGCAGGATCGTGCGCGGTTGAGGAACCGGCAGTGAGTATCGGGTATTCGGCTCTTCCGCGTGTACTCGGATTGAGTCACGGGATGTGTCACACTTACTCTCTCGCAGCGGTGATAACATTATATCGGGCTAATAATCCTATCACTCGTAGCGACATATACAAATAAATACGAGTAAATCAAATGCCTACGAGGAGGGTGGCGAGTGTACCTCTACGCGCCGGGCGTGGGGAAGACGACCCCGGCCAAGTACGGTAACTCCCGGTACAAAAAACTTCAATAATTTACAGAAGTGAATTCTACTGCCCACTCCACGCAAGGAGGTAAAGGGCTACAAGTGGGCCCGGGAGGACCGATCTTGGGTAGACGGGCAGCGTATTGGACAGCTCCGTCGGTGCCATCCGATGAAGGGTGCTGCGGGTTGTGGGGCCCACGTGCTGCTCGGACCTCCGTACTAGGCGGGGTGGGTCCCGTGGTGTAGAGGACTGCTGGAGGGGCGATCCCTAGGAGAGGGACGCCCTGATTCGCCTTGTGGAATGCGAGGCGGCTCTGATCGTCACGGTGAAGCTTGCTGTCCACGGATTTGAACTGCTATTTTCAGACCTGCGCGATCCGACGACAGAAATTGCTGCGACCAACTCCAATCTCGGAACGTCGCGAAACTTGTGCCGTTCGAAAGCTAACTCGAAGTACTTCGACCCTCTATTGTTACATAATTTTTGTTGGGGCCATATTTTCCATAGTGGAATTTTGAACAGGACTACTCTCAGTCTCAGATCTTGCCGGGTAGAATTGGATCTGCCTGAGAATGGGCATTGACCGTGGCCCAAACGTTGGATCTGGGAGTTGGCCCCTTCATGAAAGTTAGATAGAGGGACGTAAGGAAGACGGGGATATTTTTTTTGTAATTTATGGTGGAGGTTTGGTTTGAGAATCAGAATTTCTAACACTAGGTGGTCGGATCTGGACTGTAAGGGGCAGCACAGATTTCGGAAAGGACAAAGATTTTTAGAAAATGTAAACGAGATCTAAAAATCTCAAAAACATTCGGGGAAGAGGGTGTAGGTGGACAGAACTCCCAATTAAATTGGCAACTCAATCAGACAAGGGAAAAGGGGTCGAAATATGGAAGAACAAAGATGCTGGTAAATAGATCTGCACAGGGGCAGACAGTAAAGACTTGGAAAAATGTGGGTGGAACAGAGGGCAAACGATGGATTTAAAATGGGGGAAAAAATTGGGAGAGGGTATTTGCGTGGGGAACCTACCCTCTTGGCAACTCAATCAGACAAAGGGAAGGGGGTCGAAATATGGAAGAACAGAGCTGCTGTTACACAGATCTGCACAGGGGTAGACAGTAATGACTTGGAAAAACGTGGGTGGAACAGAGGGCAAACGATGGATTTAAAATGGGAAAACTTTTTTGGGAGAGGGTATTTGTGTGGGGAACCTACCCTCAAAATTTGGGCTCCAGCAGATCCGTGGATTGGGAGCTAAAATTCGAACAAGGGGGCTTGTGGACACCAAAAATTTCACACACAGATATCCTGCTCGGCCCAGCATCAACAACGGCACCGAGTGAAGAGGCCTCGGAGAGACTAGTCACCCAGACTCCCCAAATATGCACATTGCCGTGAAGCCGTCTCCGGAGTCACGACAGTGAAGAGAAATCAACCACCAAGAGCCCCACAACCCATGGGCCTCGAAGAAAATCAAATGGGCCACAACTCGTGCTCACAACGGGCCCAAAACTGCCCATTTAGCCGTTCAGCGGCACGTCCATTTGGGGCTTCAGCGGCACGCCCATTTGGGGCTTCAGCGGCACGCCCAATTGGGGCTTCAGCGGGACGCCCATTTGGCTTCAGCGGCACGCCCATTTGGGGCTTCAGCGGCACGCCCATTTGGCCTTCAGCGGCACGCCCATTTGGGGCTGCAGCGGCACTCCCGTTTGGGGCTTCAACGGCACACCCTTTTGGCCCTCATGTGGCACACTTCTTGAGCCCGCCAGCGGCACAGCGTGAAGGCGTTTTCAACGGCCGAACGACGTGACGCCCATGCCCTACGTATCCTTGGCGCGTAGTGAGCTGTCCGAGGTGTCAACCAGAGGTTGGGCCACGCAGGCTACTCTCCTGACATCCAGGATGGGGGAAGTCAAACCCCATCATGACCAGCCGCTTCCCGCCTCCGACTGCCGTGCTCGAGGGCTCCCGCTGCTGAGAGTATAAAACCACTCCCATTCCGGCAGAGAAGAGGAGGACAGACGGAGAAGAGACCCCCAGGCAGAGAAGATCAGGCACAGAGCCACCTACAAGAAGAAGGAAGAAGAGAGAAGAAAAGGGAGAGGGCTCCGGCGTGGAGTCTTCCGACAGCCACCAGGCAACGAGAAGAGAGTAAGAGAGAGAGAGGGCCTGATGTAGTAGGGGAAGGTGGGGGAAAGAGTAGTGGACGATCGTCCCTGCTTCGATCCCCAACACCTCCTCCTCTTTTGTTTCTTTGCTTTCCCCCTCTCCATTCCTTTGTTCTTAGGTTTTCTTTCTTGCCTATAGCCTTAGCTCGGGCATGTTTTGTAATGTGTACGGGTGGCTACGGCCCTTTATTTCCCATGAATGAAGATCTCTCCCCCCCCCTCAGTGGGTTTTCTCTTTGTCTCATTATTTTGGGCCACAGTGCGTTTGGTCATTTTTTCCCTTCACTTTCCGGTGTTTGCGTTCATCCCTCACGCCGACGGTTTCGTTCGGATGTGGCACCATCTTGAATGGTTTGAGGTCATGAACCTTTTCCTGTGAAGCCCAGTACCAGTACCTTCACCTGTGCCTGCCCCTTTGAACCTTTTTCCCTTTTGCCGGAAGTCCCTGTGGGTTTGATCGGTCTAACACCCCTCCCCACTAGCAGACCAACCCTTTTTTTTGGAGCCCTGTCCGGTGCACCTGCACTTTCCTCCAATGGCACACCCTTCCGGCACCTTGGCCGGCACACCGATAGTAGCCCCCCCAGCGGTAAACCTCCCCTTGGTGCCCCAGCGGCACACCTGGCCTCTCCCTAGCCCGGTACACCCCTCAAGCACCCTGTGCTTGTCCTTGGCCGGTACGCCTTGACTAACCCCTAGCCCACCTTCTCCAGTCTTAGAGGTCTTCGGCTCGTTGTTTTCCCCGTATTTTCTGAGGTTTTATCAAGGTGTTGCCGCCCTCGGGCGCCCACCTCCAGTTGTCGGGTTCCGCCACTCCATGTGGGCGCGTTCCCTTATCTCCCGTACGCTCGGGTCAAGGGGTGATGCTGCCGAATTTTTGTTAGAAAATAACAACACATAAAAAAGGGCAAAAGGATGCAACAAACGAATGGGATAAGAAATACATATCAAAAGATAACAAAACCATCAAACAAATAGAACAACAGATTGCAAGAAGAAGGAGAAAAGATTTGTATAAAACTATGCAAAACTCAAAGAAAAGAAGAAAAGAAAAGCCTTAGAAATAAGTAACAGAGGAGTGGGCCTTCGTCGGCACGTATGTTCCAGCCTTCGCCGGTACACCCTATCAGCCCTCCAGCGGCACACCCTATCAGCCCTCCAACGATACACCTTCTCGGCTCCTCAGCGACACACTCTTTCTCACTCTCTCTCTCACCCTCCGTCTCCCCCTCATCTATCTCTCCGTCTCACCTCTTCTTCCACCGTCTCCCTGAAGTGGAACACAACGTACAGACTTGGCAGGTTGAGGAACGAACACAGCAACAAGCAATGTATAGACTTTGCGTGAAGGACTGCACAAATGCAGATAGTGAAGCATGCACTTTGGAAACGGATGTTCAGACATGCCATGAACGGACGTATAGGCTTAATATGCTTGTGACAACAATGTACAGACTTTGAACTGGCCAATGTATAGACTTTGAGCTGGCCATTGTACAGACTTTGGGCTGGCCAATGTATAGACTTTGAGCTGCAGCCAATGGACAATGTACAAACTTTGAGCTGGCCAATGTACAGACCTTGAGCTGGCCAATGTATAGACTTTGAGCTGCAGCCAATGGACAACGTACAGACTTCGGGTTGGCCAATGTATAGACTTTGAACTGCAGCCAATGGACAACGTACAGACTTTGAGCTGCAGCCGACGGACAATGTACAGATGTTGAGCTGGCCAACGTATGGACTTTGAGTGGCAGCCAATGAACAATGTACAGACTTTGAGTTGAAGGATGTATAGACTTCGTGTGCTGGTTGCATAGACAATGTACAGACTTTGAGCTGAATGATGTATAGGCTTTGTGTGCTGGTTGCGTAGACAATGTACAGACTTTGAGCTGAGGGATGTATAGACTTTGTGTGCTGGTCGCATAGACAATGTACAGACTTTGAGCTGATGGACATACAGACTTTGAGCTGATGGATGTACAGACTTTGTATGCATGCGACCATCCGATGTACAGACTTGATGTTGCAGCAACTAACCAATGTATAGACTTTGAGTTGCAGCAAATAGACAATGTATAGACTTTGAGTTGATGAATATAGCCAATGTACAGACTTTGAGCTGATGAATGTACATACTTTGTGTGCAGCAACCAGCCGATGTACAGACTTCGTGTCGCAGCGACCAGCCAATGTATAGACTTTGGGCTGAGGGACGTACAAACTTCGTGTGTAGTAGCAGCCAGTGTATAGACTTTGAGTTGCAGCAAATGGATAGTGTACAGACTCCGCGCGTGTGCTAGCAAACGTTGTACAGACTTCGAGTTAGCCCGGCACGCCCGCCAACTCCCTCCCCGGCACACTCTCTTGGCACTTCTCCGGCACCCTCTAACCTACCCAGCGCACTCTCCCAGCCCCTCTCCGGCACGCTCTCCCTGCCTTCGCCGGTACACCCCTTTTTGCCCCCAACGGTCCACTTTTCCTTCCAAAATAAATATAAATAAATATATATAAATATGTCATGATAATGATAATGATAACAATGATAATAAATTAATAAAAACCATGATAAATAAATAAACCTGAATATATATATGAGAAATAAACAAAAAAATATGAAATAATAATAATAATAGTAAAAAAGGAAAGGGAAGATATAATAGTAA
This sequence comes from Amorphophallus konjac, assembly GCA_022559845.1. NCBI lineage: Eukaryota > Viridiplantae > Streptophyta > Magnoliopsida > Alismatales > Araceae > Amorphophallus > Amorphophallus konjac. The sequence goes on from JAHNEJ010003215.1 coordinate 62,263, forward strand.
TAATAATAAACAAAATGGAGAAATCATCCTGAATTAATACATAAAAGGGAAACAAGCAATAAAATATATATGCACATAATTTAAAGCCTAGATAAAGAAAATGGTAAAATCTATGTTGCAGCCCCGTCTCCCCCGTGACCCAATGCTGAAGGAACAACAATGTCGCCCTTCCAGGTTGGGCCCGAGTCTTGGGAATTATCCCGAAATGGCCATCGCCTGACCTCACCTCGGGCTGACATTCCGATTAAACCGGACTCATTCCTCAGGCCGGATCCCTTCCGAGCCACTACTAAAATTGCCACACGTTCGGCAAACATTTGAACGGGTTCACCTCGGTTTTCGCGGCGTTTCTATTATGGACCTGTGTCTGAATATGAAAATACCCGTGAGCAACCAACATGGCCGACGACTCCTACCCCGACGTGGTCGTGACCCAGTATTACTCCGGGCCGATAGCTCGTCAAATCGGATTCACTCTATCGGGATTCGTTCCCGCCCTTTCATTGAAATTGCCGCAAACTCGGGATACATTTGTACGGGATTGTTCTTATCTACATTGCACCTTCAATATGGACCCTTGTTCGAATATCAAGTGGTCCGCAAGTGACCGACAGAAATCTGAATAGAACGAGATGGCTCCTGTCATCCCTGGACCCTATACATGGGAATATCAATAAGGCCTTTGTGGGCTGTGCTTGGACCTCGGGTCCGTCCCGATTATGGTCACTGTCTGACCCACACCCTCGGCCTATAGCTCGCTTCCTTTCGAACATGTTTTTGGTTTTGGAATCTAGTCCTGGGATTCTTCCCCGTTGCCCTCCGGCACCGGGAACATTAATGATGCCCACGTAAGTCCCATTTGGACCACGGGAGGCGCCCCCGATATGGTCCCGACTCGATCTCGCACCGGGCCAATAAATTCGCTAGTTTCCTGCTACACTAACCGAGATTTAACCGAATGTTTTTAGTGTCTCGGAATAATGTATTTGCCGTATCACGGCATACATATGTTCCAGGTCCTCCTGCGACGATTATGATATTCTCAAGCCGGACACACGTCCGAATATTAAACGGTCTCCCGAATGACCGACACGTTTCGAACTTCCGCTCCCCTAGGCACAGGCCTTTTCAGCCGATTCAAGGGATACTCCCCGTTGCTCCTTGGCACCGAAAATATTAATGACGCTCATGCAAGTCTTGTTTCGACCGCGGGGGGCCCACCGCAGTATGGTCGCAGCTTGCCCTTACACCGGGCTAACAGACTTACTGGTTTCCGACCGCTCTAACCGAGGTTTGGCCGAACGTTCCCCGTTCTTCTGGATAATAAAATTGCCATATCCTGGCATACATATGCTCCGATTTTCCCGTGGCGATTGCGCTTTTCTCGAGCCGGACAGTCATCCGAACATTAAATGGTCAGTACACGACCGACATGACCGCGAATGGTTTCCTTCTCGCCCTCGCGTGAGAATTTCAACACACCGTAATAGACCTTTCATGCAATTAAAATCTTCGCCATGAGGCCCTTATTCCCAGCGATTAATCAAAGGTGTTCCCTCGTATGGGGGATGTAAATGACGCCGTGACCTTTATGGCGCGGTGGGTTTTTGTCCCGACACGAACCACACAATCGTTTGACCGAGTCAGATCGAGCGCACCATGGGCTCTTCGGAGCCCGAACAAATTGTCACTTTGTGACTGGCACGCCCACGCACTTAACAGACGAACTACCTGAACAAGCAAATTTTAGTGCGTCCACAAGTCTGGCACGCCCGGTGGGACCTAAACCACCCTTCATCTCTTCGCCGGGATTTGGGCCTCGTGGCCTCCTAACACTACAAGAAAAAGCGCTTTTTGGGATGGAATTTTACGACGAAAATTTGAGATGAAATTTTCGTCTCAAATTTGGGACGGAATATTTTCCGTCGCAAATTCCATCTCAAATATGGAATTTGGGACGGAATTTGCGACAAAATTTGGGAGGGAAACTATTCCGTCCCAAATTTGGGACGGAATAGTTTCCCTCTCAAATTTCGTCCCAAATTCCGTCCCAAATTCCATATTTGAGACGGAATTTGCGACGAAAAATATTCCGTCCCAAATTTGAGACGGAAATTCCGTCTCAAATTTCCGTCGCAAAATTCCATCCCAAATCGCGCTTTTTCTTGTAGTGTAATTAACGATGTTTGCCTGTTTTGATGAATGGCATGTGCTATCTTCACCAGTCCTATGGGGAGAAAAGCCAGACTCGGTGCAGCTGCCTTCGTGGCCTCGAGGACGCTGCTTCGAAGCATATGCAGCTTCCAGGAATCATGGGGGCTGTTATAAAAAAAGAGAAGAGAAAGAGAAGAGAAGGGAGGGGAAATCAAACCCCCCCTTTTTTTTCCTCAAGAAGAAAGAGAAGAAAAGAAGAAAAGAGGAAAAGAAGAAAAGAAGAAGAGAAGAGAAGAAGAAAAGAAGAAAAGAAGAAAAAGAGAAAAGAAAGAAGCAAAAAAAAGAAGAGAAAGAATTGGCAAGAGAGGGTTGTACGGCCACGTCCGTCGAGACCCGTGCTGAACGAAGATTACCACTGTGGGGTTGATGCGGGGGAGCGAACCACTCATCCCCTCCCTGAGGGGGTGAGCGCTCTCCTGCACCTCCACCCTGGTCAATCATACAAAAAAAGATAGAAATAAAGAATAAAGGAAGAAAAGTTGGCCAGCATCGCCGACTAAAAGTGCAAGAAGAAACCCGGTATCCCGCCTGACTCTAGGAGGTCCCGAGTCCGCGGTGCAATGACCCCGCTCGTTCCTCCTTCTTGCTGCCTCCATCAGGCACAAAACGGCCCCCGAGTGGTTGTTAAAAGACCCAGCGAGCCACAATTGTAGCTTGGTGAATGGTTGCCTGCTGTGGGGAATGCTTTATAGCAATGAGTCCAAGCACGACCACCACTCCCGAAGAGAGCGTGCACATACCCCGCCATGGGGGATGAGAAGAAGATATATACCCTGCTACGGGGGCATAGGAGGCAAAAAAAGAAATACACCCCATTCCCAGGGGCACATGAAGAGAATCCACCCCGATTGAGGAGGGGCACACAAAGCAAAAGCTACACCCCGGCTTCGGGGCATTTGAAGAAGAATCTGCCCCGACCTGGGGACATAAGAGGAAATAGAGTTGCACCCCGGCTTAGGGGCATTTGAAGAAGAAATACACCCCGATATGGGGGCACCTGAAGCAAAAGACATACCCCGCCATGGGGGCATATGAAGAAAAGAATTCACCCCGGCCTGAGGATACACAAAAAGAGAAACTCACCCTGGTTTAGGGGTATATGAAGAAGGAACATACCCCGGCCTGGGGGCATAAGAAACAAAAGCACACCCCATGCTAGGGGCATATGGAGAGGAATGCACCTCGCCCTGAGGGGCGCAAAAAGTATAAGAACACACCTTGGCTTAGGGGTATTTGAAGAAGAAACATACCCCGCCAGGGGGCATAGAAGTCATAAAGAACATGCCCCGACTCACGGGCATATGAAGAGAAGTCCACCCCGGCCTAGGGGTATTTGAAGAACAAGCATACCCCACCAGGGGACATAGAAGCCATAAAGAATACGCTCCGATTTAGGAGTACTTGAAGAAGCTACATCCCGCCTTGGGAGCATGAGAATAAAAGAGAATCCACCTCGGCTTAGGGACCTTTGAAGGAGCATACCCCAGGCTCGGGACCTTTGAAGGAGCATACCAAATGAAGCTACACCCCAACCTGGGGCACATTAAGAGAAATAAAGAGCAGAATAAAGAAAAAGACACGCACGAGGTAGGCGTGGTCTTCGAGCCCGTCTCATCACACAAAAGAAGAAAAAAAAGAGAAAGAGTCACGAGGTGAACATGGTCTCTGCACCCGCCTCTCCACGCAAAATAAGAAGAGAAGAAAAGGAAGAAAAGACACATGAGGCAGACGTGGTCCCCGAGCCCGCCTCATCACAAAAAAGAAGAGGAGAAAAGAAAGAATACACATGAGGTAGACGTGGTCCCCGAGCCCGCCTCTTTCCATAAAAAGGAAGAAGAGAAGAAGAAAAAGAAGAGTCACGAGGCGAACACGGTCTTTGCACCCGCCTCTCCACGCAAAAGAAGAAGAGAAGAAAATGAAGAAAAGACACATGAGGCAGACGTGGTCCCCGAGCCCGCCTCATCACAAAAAGAAGAGGAGAAAAGAAAGAATACATATGAGGCAGACGTGGCCCCCGAGCTTGCCTCTTTCCATAAAAAGGAAGAAGAGAAAAAGAAAAAGAAGAGTCACGAGGCAAACACGGTCTTTGCACCCGCCTCTCTACGCAAAAGAAGAAGAGAAGAAAAGGAAAAAAAGACACGCACGAGGCAGACGTGGTCTTCAAGCCCGCCTCATCACACAAAAAAAGAGAAGAAAAGGAAAAGAAGACACATGAGGCAGACGTGGTCTTCGAGCCCGCCTCATCACGCAAAAGAAGAGAAGAAAAGGAAGAAGAGACACATGAGGCAGACGTGGTCTTCGAGCCCGCCTCATCACGCAAAAGAAGAGAAGAAAAGGAAGAAGAGACACATGAGGCCGACGTGGTCCCTGAACCCGCCTCTTCACATAAAAGAAGAAGAGCAGAACCAAAAGAAGACACATGAGGCAGACGTGGTCTTCGAGCCCGCCTCATCACACGAAAAAAGAGAAGGAAAGAAAGAATGCACATGAGGCGAACACGGTCTCTACACCTGCCTCTCTACAAATGAAAAAAAAGAGAAAGAGTCACGAGGCGAACATGGTCTCTGCACCCGCCTCTCCACGTAAAAGAAGAAGAGAAGAAAAGGAAGAAAAGACATATGAGGCAGACGTGGTCCCCGAGGCCGCCTCATCACAAAAAATAAGAGGAGAAAAGAAAGAAAACACATGAGGCAGACGTGGTCCCCGAGCCCGCCTCTTTTCATAAAAAAGAAGAAGAGAAGAAGAAAAAGAAGAGTCACGAGGCAAACACGGTCTTTGCACCCGCCTCTCCACGCAAAAGAAGAAGAGAAGAAAAGGAAGAAAAGACACATGAGGCAGACGTGGTCCCCGAGCCCGCCTCATCACAAAAAGAAGAGGAGAAAAGAAAGAATACACATGAGGCGGACGTGGTCCCCGAGCCCCCTCTTTCCATAAAAAAGGAAGAAGAGAAAAAGAAAAAGAAGAGTCACGAGGCGAACACGGTCTTTGCACCCGCCTCTCTACGTAAAAGAAGAAGAGAAGAAAAGGAAGAAAAGACACATGAGGCAGACGTGGTCCCCGAGCCCGTCTTATCACAAAAAGAAGAGGAGAAAAGAAAGGAAAGACACATGAGGCAAACATGGTCTTTGCACCTGTCTCTTCACACAAAGAAGAAGAGAAGAAAAGACACATGAGGCAGATGTGGTCCCCGAGCCCGTCTCATCACAAAAAGAAGAGGAGAAAAAAAAAGAAAGACACATGAGGCAAACATGGTCTTTGCACCTACCTCTTCACACAAAGAAGAAGAGAAGAAAAGGAAGAAAAGACACATGAGGCAGACGTGGTCCCCGAGCCCGCCTCATCACAAAAAAAAAGAGGAGAAAAGAAAGGAAAGACACATGAGCCAAACATGGTCTTTGCACCTGCCTCTCCACAAAAGAAGAAGAGGAAAAAAAGAAAAAAGAGTCACTAGGCAGACGCGGTCTTTGCACCCGCCTCTCCACATGAAAGAAGAAGAGAAGAAGAGAAAGAAGAGTCATGAGGCAAACATGGTCTTTGCACCTGCCTCTCCATAAAAGAAGAAGAGAAGAAGAGAAAGAACAGTCACGAGGTAAACACGGTCTCTGCACCCGCCTCTCCATAAAAGAAGAAGAGACGAAGAGAAAAGAACAATCACGGGGCGAACATGGTCCTTGCACCTGCCTCTCTATAAAAGAAGAAGAGAAGAAGAGAAAGAACAATCACGGGGCAAACTTGGTCTCTGCACCTGCCTCTCTACAAAAGAAGAAGAGAAAAAAAAAAGAGAGTCACGAGGCAGACGCGGTCTTTGCACCTGCATGTCCATAAAAGAAGAAGAGAAAGAACAGTCATCGGGGCGTTAAACCGAAAAATATTCAGCCATCGGGGCTTCAAGCCGATAGATATTCCGCCAACGGGGCGTTAAACCAGAAAATATTCCGCCGACGGGGCATTAAACCAAAAAATATTCAGCCATCGGGGCTTCAAGCCGACAGATACTCAGCCATCGGGGCTTCAATCCGATAGATATCCAGTCATCGGGGCTTCAATCCGACAGATATTCAGCCATCGGGGCTTCAAGCCGATAGATATTCAGCCATCGGGGCTTCAAGCCGACGAATATTCAGCCATCGGGGCTTCAAGCCGACAGATATTCCGCCGACGGGGCGTTAAACCGACTAAACTTTCCGCCGACGAGGTGTTAAATCGACTAAACCTTCCACCGACGGGGCGTTAAATCGACTAGACCTTCCGTCGATGGGACGCTAAACCGACCCACTTTTAGCCATCGGGGCTTCAAGTTGACAACTACACCTTCATCGGCCTTCGGGTCGACAGCTACCTCATCATCGGCCTTCGGGTCGATAGCTATATAATCATCGGCTCCTAGCCGACATCTATCTCATCACCGGCTCCTAGCCGACAGCTACCTCATCATCGGCCTTCGGGTCGACAGCTATATAATCATTGACTCCTAGCCGATAGCTATCTCATCGCCGGCTCCTAGCCGACAACTACCTCATCATCGGCCTTCGGGTCGACAGCTATATAATCATCGGCCTCCGGGTCGACAGCAATCTCATCATCGGCTCCTAGCTGACAGCTACCTCATCATCGGCTCCTAGCCGACAGCTATCTCATCACCGGCTCCTAGCCGACAGCTACCTCATCATCGGCTCCTAGCCGACAGCTATCTCATCATTGGCACCCCAATCGACAGCTTCCCAGTTAAAAAAAATATAGACATCTCGCTTTGGTTCGGATCCTTCCCCGGCCAGAGAACAAAAGAATAAACCTTCCATTTTGGTCCAGATCCTTCCCTGGCCAGAGAACGAAAGAGACCCCTCTCATCGACTCTCACGTCCCGCTACCCGACACCCCTCGGCTCAGCCATTTCGACTGGGGCCCACTGTCAAGATTAATCCATCCGTCCCACCGCGCCTCCCGATTCTGGCTCCCGCAACCCGCTCCCCAGCACCTTTTGGCCCTTATGGCTCACTCCCGTAATGTCCCTTGGGTTCTATAGCCCGCTCCCCTAATATCCTTTCGGCCCTTTTACGGTCTGCTTCCCTAATACCTTTACTACCACTACACTTATACGTAACAACAATATTTTCTTATGCCACAAAAAAAACAAACAAAAAAAACACAAAAAAAATAAAAAAAAACAAACAACAAAACAACAAAACAAAAAAGAAGAAAAAAGAGAATGCATGATTGCCCTGCTTGCATGGTTGCTTAATATAGAATAATTCACTTCCTTGAAATTTTCTAGGACCGTGTTTCGTTGCTAAATAATATCGCCCCGATTCCAGATGCACGCGCATCACGGCGTACACTCGAAGGGAACCCAATTATGGCAGGTGCACACGTCAAGGGGAAGAGTCATGGCTGAATCGCTAAGCCTAACTCACAAAATAAACTTGAGGCAACGCTCCCACACTTAGCACTTAATGTGTTCAATAGCTTTCAACCATAGGGATTGCCCGAATTCCTTCTTAGCACTCTACAGAGACTTGAATTCCTGCGCTCGCGTGAAAGGTAATCGTGAGGAAAAAGCTGCCTACCCCCACTGTAAAACAAAAAAAAATAAAAAAAGAGAGAGAAAAGAAAAAAATGATGTAAAAAAAAGAGAGAAACGTGAATCCGAGTAGCCGGGAATCCCCATTGAGACACATGAGGAGACTCGCGCGAAATGGTGAAGCGAATTACAATAAGGATGAAACCTATTAGCCGGGAATCCCCATTGAGACATATGAGGAAACTCGCGTCAAAGGGTGCAATCCGCAATAGAATCACAATAAGGATGAATCTTAGTAACCGGGAATCCTCATTGAGACACATGAGGAGACTCGCGCCGAACGGTGAAATCCGCTACCAAAATAAACAAGTGGGGGCTGTGAGAAGGTACCGAAAGTCGAAAGCCTGGAACTAATGTGTAGGCGCTAGAGTGATCCTCGAGTGTCACCAGGAAAACCTGCATATCCCTATGGTTAGGGCTCTTTGTTCACACATTTATACCGCCACGCCACAAAGAAATGCCTCGGGTGAAATACGTGAATTAAGGCTATGCATGCAAGACGTGCGATATCCTCTTGACGGGTGCACCACCCCTCAATTGTGCCTCATGACCCGCACCGTGTCTGCGAATTATGGGCGATGTCCCTATCCCATCCCCTATAGAGGGAGCTATCACATACATATATTTATGTTATGTCTGCTAATGAATGTATGCATGCTTGAATAAAAAATAATAACAAAGGAAAAAATAATAAATAAAAAAATAATGTGTGTATACAGTAAAATCAATTTCGGCCATCGCAGCCTATTTTCCCAGCTCTGGCTCGTAGAGCCCAATCTTGGCCCCCTCATGGCCTACCTCTTGCCCTCGCGGCTCGTTAATCTCCCAACACCGGCTTCTGTAATCCGCTTCCCCGATTTGGGCTTTCACATCTTACGCCATAATTTCGGCTCTTGCAGCCCGCTTCCCAACAACTTTGGCTCTTGTAGCCTGCTTACCTCGGCCCCCATGGCCCACTTTCCCGATTCTGGCCTTCACGGCCTGCTTCCCGGAATTCGGCCTTCACGGCCCTCTTCCCATAATTTCGGCTCTTGCAGCCCGCTTCCCAACAACTTTAGCTATTATAGCCTGCTTACCTCGGCCCCCATGGCCCGCTTTCCCGATTCTGGCCTTCACGGCCTGCTTCCCGGAATTCGGCCTTCACGGCCCGCTTCCCATAATTTCGGCTCTTGCAGCCCGCTTCCCAACAACTTTAGCTATTGTAGCCTGCTTACCTCGGCCCCCATGGCCCGCTTTCCCAATTCTGGCCTTCACGGCCTGCTTCCCGAAATTCGGCCTTCACGGCCCGCTTCCCATAATTTCGGCTCTTGCAGCCCGCTTCCCAACAACTTTAGCTATTGTAGCCTGCTTACCTCGGCCCCCATGACCCGCTTTCCCAATTCTGGCTCTCGTAGCCTACTTCCCGGAATTCAGCTTTCATGGCCCACTTCCCATAAGTTCGGCTCTTGCAGCCCGCTTCCCAATATCCTTGACTTTCATAAGCTGCTCCCCCGATTCGGCCTATGCGGCCCGCTTCCCGACTTTGGCTCTTCTGGCCTGCTTCCCTTCGACTCTCGCAGCCTACCTTCCCAGTTTTGGCTCTGGCAGCCTGCTCCCCAAATTTCAACTTTCGCAGCCCGCTTTCCTGATTTGGGGACACTAAATAATTTCTCACCCCATGTTTACGTGCAGGGGAATATAGAAGAGGAGAAAAGAGAAGAGAAGGTGAAAATAAGGAAAGAAGAAAAGGAAACACTCTTGAAGTGCTCCAATGGCGCAGTAGCCTGCAAGCCCTTCAGCGACACACCCATTGTGAAGCCTCCAGCAGTACGCCCTTCGGGGCACACTCCCAGCGCCCTTCAGCGGCACAGCCTCACGCCCCCTCAGCGGCACGCTCCCAGGCGCCCGCACACCTTCGGAGTGCCTTACACGGCACACCCTCCTGTGCTCTCTCCCAGTGCGCCCTTCAAGCATCCCGGCGGCACGCTCTAGCCAGCCCTTAAGCGGCACGCCACCCCCGCCCCCTTTATACGGCGAGCAAAAAAAAGAGAAAGAAAAAAAGGAAAAAAAAAGAGGAAAGACGGTAAAAGAGGAAGAGAATGGATAAAAAAAAAGAAAGCAAAAAGGAAGAGAGGGGGGGGGATTTCGACAAAAAAAAAAGAAAAAAAGAGAGGGAAGAGAATAAAAAAAAGAAGAAGGAAAAAAAAGAGAGAGAAAGAAGAGAAAATAATAATAATAATGATATATATATATATATATATATATATATATGTGTGTGTGTGTGTGTGTGTGTGTGTGTGTTGTGTGTGTGTGTGTGTGTGTGTGTGTGTGTGTGTGTGTGTGTGTGTGTGTGTGTACATATGTCTCCCATCCGCACGCCCCTACGTATCGACGGGCATCCGCACGGGCAAAGACGACTCCACCCTGCATTGGCGTTAGTCCCTTGCCAACAAATAAGTCCTTTTCCGGCGCAAGGCTTCGTGCCCTAGCCACCCGCTCTTACACAATATTGCAATCACAGACCTTACGTCCGAATCGGCAAAAAAAAAAAAAACCGTTGCGTTGGCATTATCTTCTTGCCAACGAATGAACCTTATCTTTCGGCGCAAGGCTTCGTGCCCTAGCCACCTTCTCTCATGCAAATCGCCATTGTGGGCCTTACGCCCGAATCGGCAAAATCTCTATCCTTGCGCTGACATTAGTCCCTTGTCAACGAATAAGTCCCTTTCTGGTGCAAGGCTTCGTGCCCTAGCCACCCGCTCTCACACGATATCGTCGTTACGGACCTTACGTCCGAATCGGTAGAAAATCCCCCGTTGCGTTGGCATTATCTTCTTGCCATCGAATGAACATTATCTTTCGGTGCAAGGCTTCGTGCCCTAGCCACCTTCTCTCATGCAAATCATCATCGCGGGCCCTACGCCCGAATTGCCAAAATCTCTATCTTTGCGCTGGCATTAGTCCCTTGCCAACGAATAAGTCCCTTTCTGGCGCAAGGCTTCGTGCCCTAGCCACCCGCTCTCACACGATATTGCCATTACGGACCTTACGTCCGAATCGGCCGAAATTCTCCCGTTGCGTTGGCATTATCTTCTTGCCAACGAGTGAGCCTTGCCTTTCGGCGCAAGGCCTCGGGCCCTAGCCAACCATTACATATCACCCACTTGTCATATATATATATATATATATATATATAATAAATAAGAGAAAGGGGCTTAAAATAGAGGTGCCCCGCCGGACTTGCCCCTACTCAGGGACAAGGGCAAAAATGGCAACAACCCAGCTGTGGTGAAAACCCGAAGGGGCGCTGTAGGCAAAATCGGGTACCCCGCCACGCGAAAACCCGAGAGGGCGTGTGGGCAAAAGCAAGAGGGGGCAGGTGCTGGCGAAAACCCGAAAGGGTGCTTGTACCGGTAATGTGGTTCAAAAAAAAAGGGAAAAAGAGAAAAGAGATGAAAAGACCAACATATCATGTCAGTTCCCGGCACCCTGTCGGCGCTGACGAGGAGACAAAGAGATCAACAAACCAGGTCAGCTCCCGGCACCCCGTCGGCACTGGCGAAGAGACGAAGAGACCAACAAACCAGGTCAGCTCCCGACACCCTGTCGGCACTGACGAAGAGACAAAGAGACCAACATATCATGTCAGCTCCCGACACTCTGTCGGCACTGACGAAGAGACAAAGAGATCAACAAACCAGGTCAGCTCCCGGCACCCTGTCGGCACTGACGAAGAGACAAAGAGATCAACAAACCAGGTCAGCTCCCGGCACCATGTCAGCACTGGCGAAGAGACAAAGAGACCAACAAATCAATTTTCAGCTCCCGACACCCTATCGGCACTGGCGAAGAGACAAAGAGATCAACAAAATAGGTCAGCTCCCGGCACCCTGTCGGCACTGACGAAGAGATAAAGAGATCAACAAACCAGGTCAGCTCCTGGCACCCTGTCGGCACTGACGAAGAGACAAAGAAATCAACAAACCAGGTCAGCTCCCGGCACCCCGTCGGCACTAGCGAAGAGACAAAGAGACCAACAAACCAGGTCAGCTCCCGACACCCTGTCGGCACTGACGAAGAGACAAAGAGACCAACATATCATGTCAGCTCCCGACACCCTGTCGGCACTAACGAAGAGACAAAGAGATCAACAAACCAGGTCAGCTCCCGGCACCCTGTCGGCACTGATGAAGAGACAAAGAAATCAACAAACCAGGTCAGCTCCCGACACCCCGTCGGCACTAGCGAAGAGACGAAGAGACCAACAAACCAGGTCAGCTCCCGACACCCTGTCGGCACTAACGAAGAGATAAAGAGACCAACATATCATGTTAGCGCCTGACACCCTGTCGGCACTGACGAAGAGACAAAGAGATCAACAAATCAGGTCAGCTCCCGGCACCCTGTCGACACTGACGAAGAGACAAAGAGATCAACAAACCAGGTCAACTCCCGGCACCCCGTCGACACTGGCGAAGAGACGAAGAGACCAACAAACCAGGTCAGCTCCTGACACCCTGTCGGCACTGACGAAGAGACAAAGAGACCAACATATCATGTCAGCTCCCGACACCCTATCGGCACTGACGAAGAGACAAAGAGACCAACAAATCAGGTCATCTCCCGACACCCTGTTGGCACTGACGAAGAGACAAAGAGATCGACAAACCAGGTCAGCTCCCGGCACCCTGTTGGCACTGACGAAGAGACAAAGAGACCAACAAACCAGGTCAGCTCCCAACATCCCGTTGGCACTGACGAAGAGACAATAAGTTCAATAAGCCATGTCTGCTCCTGACACCCCGTCGGCACTGACGAAGAGACGAAGAGATCGATAAACCGTGCCAATGCTCGACACCCTGTCGGCATCGACGAAGAGAAAAAGAGACCAGTACACCCGCGGACACCGCCCGACTCATCCTTTTTCTGCGCTACCCGTGGGTGGGGGGCATTTGTGGACACCAATATTTGCACACACAGATATCCTGCTCGGCCCAGCATCAACAACGGCACCGAGTGAAGAGGCCCCGGAGAGACTAGTCACCCAGACTCCCCAAATATGCACATTGCCGTGAAGCCGTCTCCAGAGTCACGACAGTGAATAGAAATCAACCACCAAGAGCCCCACAATCCATGGGCCTCGAAGAAAATCAAATGGGCCACAACTCGTGCTCACAACGGGCCCAAAACTGCCCATTTAGCCGTTCAGCGGCACGCCCATTTGGGGCTTCAGCGGCACGCCCACTTGGCCTTCAGCGGCACGCCCATTTGGGGCTTCAACGGCACGACCATTTGGCTTCAGCGGCACGCCCATTTGGGGCTTCAGCGGCACGCCCATTTGGGGCCTCAGCGGCACGCCCATTTGGGGCCTCAGCGGCACGCCCATTTGGGGCTTCAGCGGCACGCCCGTTTGGGGCTTCAGCGGCACAGTTCTAGAGCCCGCCAGCGGCACAGCGTGAAGGCATTTTCAACGGCCGAACGACATGACGCCCATGCCCTACGTATCATTGGCGCGCAGTGAGTTGTCCGAGGTGTCAACCAAAGGTTGGGCCACTCAGGCTACTCTCCTGACATCCAGGACGGGGGAAGTCAAACCCCATCATGACCAGCCACTTCCCGCCTCCGACTGCCGTGCTCGAGGGCTCCCGCTGCTAAGAGTATAAAACCACTCCCATTCCGGCAGAGAAGAGGAGGACAGACGGAGAAGAGACCCCTAGGCAGAGAAGAACAGGCACAGAGCCACCTACGAGAACAAGAAAGAAGAGAGAAGAAAAGGGAGAGGGCTCCGGCGTGGAGTCTTCCGACAGCCACCAGGCAACGAGAAGACAGTAAGAGAGAGAGAGAGGGCCTGATGTAGTAGGGGAAGGTGGGGGAAAGAGCAGTGGATGATTGTCCCTGCTTCGATCCCCAACACCTCCTCCTCTTTTGTTTCTTTGTTTTCCCCCTCTCCATTCCTTTGTTCTTAGGTTTTCTTTCTTGCCTATAGCCTTAGCTCGGGCATGTTTTGTAATGTATACGGGTGGCTACGGCCCTTTATTTCCCATGAATGAAGATCTCCCCCCCCTCAGTGGGTTTTCTCTTTGTCTCATTGTTTTGGGCCACAGTGCGTTTGGTCATTTTTTCCCTTCGCTTTCCGGTGTTTGCGTTCATCCCTCACACCGACGGTTTCCTCCGGATGTTGCACCATCTTGAATGGTTTGAGGTCATGAACCTTCTCCTGTGAAGCCCAGTACCAGTACCTTCACCTGTGCCTGCCCCTTTGAACCTTTTTCCCTTTTGTCGGAAGTCCCTGTGGTTTGATCGGTCTAACACCCCTCCCCGCTAGTAGACCGACCCTTTTTTTTTGGAGCCCTGTCCGGTGCACCTGCACTTTCCTCCAATGGCACACCCTTCCGGCACCTTGGCCGGCACACCCATAGTAGCCCCCCCAGCGGTACACCTCCCCTTGGTGCCCCAGCGGCACACCTGGCCTCTCCCTAGCCCGGTACACCCCTCAAGCACCCTGTGCTTGTCCTTGGCTGGTACGCCTTGACTAACCCCCAACCCACCCTGTCCAGTCTTAGAGGTCTTCGGCTCGTTGTTTTCCCCGTATTTTCTGAGGTTTTATCAAGGTGTTGCCGCCCTCGGGCACCCACCTCTAGTTGTCAGGTTCCGCCACTCCATGTGGGCGCGTTCCCTTATCTCCCTTACGCTCGGGTCAAGAGGAGATGCTGCCGAATTTTTGTTAGAAAATAACAACACATAAAAAAGGGCAAAAGGATGCAACAAACGAATGGGATAAGAAATACATATCAAAAGACAACAAAACCATCAAACGAATAGAACAACAGATTGCAAGAAGAAGGAGGAAAGATTTGTATAAAACTACGTAAAACTCAAAGAAAAGAAGAAAAGAAAAGCCTTAGAAATAAGTAACAGAGGAGTGGGCCTTCGTCGGCATGTCTGTTCCAGCCTTCGCCGGTACACCCTATCAGGCCCTGCAACGACACACCTTCTCGGCTCCTCAGCGACACACTCTTTCTCACTCTCTCTCTCACCCTCCGTCTCCCCCTCATCTATCTCTCCGTCTCACCACTTCTTCCACCATCTCCCTGAAGTGGAACACAACGTACAGACTTGGCAGGTTGAGGCACGAACACAGCAACAAGCAATGTATAGACTTTGCGTGAAGGACTGCACAAATGCAGACAGTGAAGCATGCACTTTGGAAACGGATGTTCAGACATGCCATGAACGAACATATAGGCTTAATATGCTTGTGACAATAATGTACAGACTTTGAACTGGCCAATGTATAGACTTTGAGCTGGCCAATGTACAGACTTTGGGCTGGCCAATGTATAGACTTTGAACTACAGCCACTAGATAATGTACAGACTTTGAGCTGGCCAATGTACAGACCTTGAGCTGGCCAATGTATAGACTTTGAGCTGCAGCCAATGGACAACGTACAGACTTCGGGTTGGCCAATGTATAGACTTCGAACTGTAGCCAATGGACAACGTACAGACTTTGAGCTGGCCAACGTATAGACTTTGAGCTGCAGCCGACGGATAATGTACAGATGTTGAGCTGGCCAACGTATGGACTTTGAGTGGCAGCCAATGAACAATGTACAGACTTTGAGCTGAAGGATGTATAGACTTCGTGTGCTGGTTGCATAGACAATGTACAGACTTTGAGCTGAAGGATGTATAGGCTTTGTGTGCTGGTTGCGTAGACAATGTACAGACTTTGAGCTGAGGGATGTATAGACTTTGTGTGCTGGTCGCATAGACAATGTACAGACTTTGAGCTGATGGACATACAGACTTTGAGCTGATGGACGTACATACTTTGTATGCATGCGACCATCCGATGTACAGACTTGATGTTGCAGCAACTAACCAATGTATAGACTTTGAGTTGCAGCAAATAGACAATGTATAGACTTTGAGTTGATGAATATAGCCAATGTACAGACTTTGAGCTGATGAATGTACATACTTTGTGTGCAGCAACCAGCCGATGTACAGACTTCGTGTCACAGCGACCAGCCAATGTATAGACTTTGGGCTGAGGGACGTACAAACTTCGTGTGTAGTAGCAGCCAGTGTATAGACTTTGAGTTGCAGCAAATGGATAGTGTACAGACTCCGCGCGTGTGCTAGCAAACGTTGTACAGACTTCGAGTTAGCCCGGCACGCCTGCCAACTCCCTCCCCGGCACACTCTCTTGGCACTTCTCCGGCAC
Source organism: Amorphophallus konjac (assembly GCA_022559845.1). NCBI lineage: Eukaryota > Viridiplantae > Streptophyta > Magnoliopsida > Alismatales > Araceae > Amorphophallus > Amorphophallus konjac. The sequence goes on from JAHNEJ010003215.1 coordinate 78,266, forward strand.
CCTCTAACCTACCCAGCGCACTCTCCCAGCCCCTCTCCGGCACGCTCTCCCTGCCTTCGCCGGTACACCCCTTTTTGCCCCCAACGGTCCACTTTTCCTTCCAAAATAAATATAAATAAATATATATAAATGTGTCATGATAATGATAATGATAACAATGATAATAAATTAATAAAAACCATGATAAATAAATAAACCTGAATATATATATGAGAAATAAACAAAAAAATATGAAATAATAATAATAATAGTAAAAAAGGAAAGGGAAGATATAATAGTAATAATAATAAACAAAATGGAGAAATCATCCTGAATTAATACATAAAAGGGAAACAAGCAATAAAATATATATGCACATAATTTAAAGCCCAGATAAAGAAAATGGTAAAATCTATGTTGCAGCCCCGTCTCCCCCGTGACCCGATGCTGAAGGAACAACAATGTCGCCCTTCCAGGTTGGGCCCGAGTCTTGGGAATTATCCCGAAATGGCCATCGCATGACCTCGCCTCGGGTTGACATTCCGATTAAACCGGACTCATTCCTCAGGCCGGATCCCTTCCGAGCCACTACTAAAATTGCCACACGTTCGGCAAACATTTGAACGGGTTCACCTCGGTTTTCGCCACGTTTCTATTATGGACCTGTGTCTGAATATGAAAAGACCCGTGAGCAGCCAACATGGCCGATGGCTCCTACCCCGACGTGGTCGTGACCCAGTATTGCTCCGGGCCGATAGCTCATCAAATCGGATTCACTCTATCGGGATTCGTTCCCGCCCTTTCATTGAAATTGCCGTAAACTCGGCATACATTTGTACGGGATTGTTCTTATCTACGTCGCACCTTCAATATGGACCCTTGTTCGAATATCAAGTGGTCCGCAAGTGACCGACAGAAATCTGAATAGAACGAGATGGCTCCTATCATCCCTGGACCATATACACGGGAATATCAATAAGGCCTTTGTGGGCTGTGCTTGGACCTCGGGTCCGTCCCGATTATGGTCACTGTCTGACCCACACCCTCGGCCTATAGCTTGCTTCCTTCGAACATGTTTTTGGTTTTGGAATCTAGTCTCGGGACTCTTCCCCGTTGCCCTCCGGCACTGGGAACATTAATGATGCCCACGTAAGCCCCGTTTGGACCGCGGGAGGCGCCCCCGGTATGGTCCCGACTCGATCTCGCACCGGGCCAATAAATTAACTAGTTTTCTACTACACTAACCGAGATTTAACCGAATGTTTTCAGTGTCTCAGAATAATATATTTTTCGTATCATGGCATACATATGTTCCAGGTCCTCCTGCGATGATTATGATATTCTCAAGCCAGACACACGTCCGAATATTAAACGGTCTCCCGAATGACCGACACGTTTAGAACTTCCGCTCCCCTAGGCACAGGGCTTTTCAGCCGATTCAAGGGATACTCCCCGTTGCTCCTTGGCACCGAAAATATTAATGACGCTCATGCAAGTCTTGTTTCGACAGCGGGGGGCCCACCGCAGTATCGTCGCAGCTTGCCCTTGCACCGGGCTAACCGACTTACTGGTTTCCGACCGCTCTAACCGAGGTTTGGCCGAACATTCCCCGTTCTTCTGGATAATAAAATTGCCATATCCTGGCATACATATGCTCTGTTTTTCCCATGGCGATTGCGATTTTCTCGAGCCGGACATTCGTCCGAACATTAAATGGTCAGTACACGACCGACATGACCGCGAATGGTTTCCTTCTCACCCTCGCGTGAGAATTTCAACACACCGTAATAGACCTTTCATGCAATTAATTTCTTGGCCATGAGGCCCTGATTCCTGGCGATTAATCAAGGGTGTTCCCTCGTATGGGGGATGTAAATGACGCCGTGACCTTTATGGCGCGGCGGGTTTTTGTCCCGACACGAACCACACAATCGTCTGACCGAGTAAGATCGAGCGCACCCTGGGCTCTTCGGAGCCCGAACAAATTGTCACTTTGTGACTGGCACGCCCACGCACTTAACAGACGAACCACCTGAACAAGCGAATTTTAGTGCGTCCACAGGGCTCTGTCCTGATTTGGACAGAACTCCGGCGATGGCGGTGGCGGCGCGATGGCGACTCGATGGTGGCGGCGGCAGCGGCGCTGAGCTTCACACTCAGGAAGGGGGTTGGAAGGGAGGCTTCACACCTCAGAATAATGGCAGAAATCCATCTGCAAGGGGGAGAGAGGAGAGAGGAGAGGGGCGCACCCTTCTTGTTTCAAGCAATTTCACTTAAATTCTTCATTAAATCTTCAAAAATGGGAAATACAAGGTATTTATAAGAAATGTAAAAAGACTAATACTACCCTCAGATCTAGGGTTAGGGAGGGGCAAACAAGGGATAGAACATATTATTCTCCCATGTGTTTTTACAAAAAATAAAATATCCTATAAGAGGGGGGGCGCCCCTTTGAAAATGGGGATGGCATCTTGTACTTTTTTAACCAATTGTCCCCTTGAATGGTCAATATTCTAGAAGCCCACCTTGGACATTTGACCAGCCCCACATGGGTCCCTAGGGCTTAGGTGGACCAATGGGGAAGAATGTGGCTGCCCCTGGCTGGACCTACTGGACTTTTACAAATAAACCCAAACATCCTTAAGGAATAACAAATTGGCTTATAAAGCCTTACAATTACAAACATATTTTTCTAAGGATATAAATGTAAACAAAAGGACACAAATGCAAACTAAAAAGTTAGTGCCCAGTGTTGATTCCCATCAATTCTCCTCAGGTGGGAAGAACTCGACCCCGTCGAGTAACGGGTGCGGCTGCTCAAGTAGCTCTTGCGGATCCGTCACCGAACCTGGAAGCACGGAGTACGCTCCACTCCAAGTAATCGTCACATGCTCTTCCCGTATATATTCGATATACACACGCTGCTGTGGGAATGAGGCTAGAGGTGGACACTCCGAGGTGGGGTCACTCTCAAAGGGGAGGAGGCGGCTCGAAGACTCATTAGGAATCACCGCTGGGTCCCTTTATGTGACTAGATCCGATATGTTGAGGTAGAGCCGTTCCCAAATGCTGGCAAGTCTACAACGTACGCAATAGATCCGACTTGCCTCGCACTCGAAAGGGACTAACATCGTGAGCTGACTAAGACCGACATGATGCAAGCAGACTCCTGATATACTGGGCAAATAAAGAAAAAGGCACACTAGTCAGTCCTAATGCTATACAGACCTAAGCAAAGGTGGACCAGGATATCTAAATGTGTGCCATGCATGCACCTGACGTATCCTGAGATTGACATCATGGGGGACTCCTAGATATCCAAGTATGTACCAATCATGCATTAAATTCTTATGGGACTTGGGTGTGGGAGGGCTAGGAGACCTAAAACTCCCTTCTTCATCACCCCTATATGTAGGTATCTCATGCCAATGAACGGGCCCTTGATTGAGTGTAGGTGGACTGGCCCGCATGGGAGGGGTGTGATAGGGGGCTTCCTTGCTAATGTGGAATATGTATGGTGGGTCATAAGGCTCACTGGGGCAGGGGTCGAATGGGTCAAAGAACCTGTGACCCAGAGTGGCCGGTTCATCCATTACATAGTCCCATGTTTGAAATTCATGAAGGTGTAAATGGTCACCTTCATCCATCGTGATAGATGGGACAGTGTATAGGATATAGGGTTCCTCCTTTGGGACAAATGGACTAAAGTGAGGCTTTGCCGGTAGGGGGAGGAACAAAAGAACCTCCGTGGTGACATGGCCCACGGTGTACATGAAGGTAATGGACCCTAAGGCGGGGTGGGTGAAGCTACGACTTGTGGGTTGGTCGAAGCCTTGGGCCAACATATGCGTCAACTTCATTTGTGAGTCTAATCCCATAATAAGGTCATCCAATGTATCGACATGGTGACTAGACCGGAATGTTGTGTGGTTGGAGTTGACAGGTACTATTGGTAGTGTAGGGTCCATAGGTGGATAGCAAGGTGGGGTAGGGACCAAGCCTGTCCTAAGCCAGCTAAGAAGTGGCTCATCTATGTATAGCTTCCCCGTTAATGGTACGGGTAGCTCTGGCTGAGGTAGGTGAGGCCGTGGGGCAAGAGCGTCCTGCCTCGTGGGCAGCATCTTCTCATGGGTAGATGCTTGCCGTAGGGCAACATCAAACCGTGACTCAAATGGCTCGACCTCTAGAGCGACCTGATAGGAGTGCCCCAAAGTTTTCACGTGGCGGAAAAATAATTCAAATTGGAAGTGAAGCCGCAAACCTTTCTAGAACTGAGTTTCGGCTTCGATGCTCTCCTTCCCGACCCCACATCTTGTCCGGTACACTTCGAAGTCCCTAATGTACTCGGACACGGACTGATTGCCTTGGTCGGGTCTGATGTATGGGTTGGCCATAGTTGCAAAGATGGGGTTGGATCCCCTAGGAATGGGCATGCAATGGCATTTTTTTTTGTTTTTGTTGTTATATGCAAAAGCTTATGCAAACTAAAACACCGAGACTCAACCAATAGACGGTACGTGGCGGAGTTATGAGATCCGAAGATCCTCTCTCGTAAATGTGCGACCTTCCCGATAGGCGTAACCTAACGTTCGAACAACACCTTTTGATATACCGAATAAAGGAATGCAAATGCGACACCTAGACTTAGACACTTTCTAGATGACTCCTTTTTTTTATTTATTTTTCAATCAAAGACTACCCTAGACTCAAACTTCCGCTCTGATACCAATTTGATGCGGGACGGACCAGCGAACCTGGGACACTAGCTCGCAACTTGTCCCTAAGCGAGGGAAACGAGGGATCATGCGCGGTTGAGGAACCGGCAGTGAGTCTCGGGTATTTGGCTCTTCTGCATGTACTCAGATTGATTCACGGGACGGGTTACACTCACTCTCTCGCAGCGGTGATAACAATATATCAAGATAATAATCCTATCACTCGCAGCGGCATATACAAATAAAAACGAGTAAAGCAAATGCCTACGAGGAGAGTGGCGAGTGTACCTCCACGCGCTGGGCGTGGGGAAGACGACACCGGCCAAGTACGATAACTCCCGGTACAAACAACTTCAATAATTTATAGAAGTGATTTCTACTGCCCACTCCACGCAGGGAGGTAAAGGGCTATAAGTGGGCCCGAGAGGACCGATCTTGGGTTGACGGGCAGCGTATTGGACAGCTCCGTCGGTGTCGTCTGGATGACGCGTGCTGTGGGTTGTCGGGCCCACATGCTGCTCGGACCTCCGAACTAGGCGGGGTGTGTCCCGTGGTGTAGAGGACTACTGGAGGGGCGATCCCTAGGAGAGGGACGCCCTGATTCGCCTTGTGGAAGGCGAGATCACTCCGATCGTCACGGTGAAGCTTGCTGTCCACAGATCTGAACTGCTGTTTTCAGACCTGCGCGATCCGGCGATAGAAATTGCTGCGACCAGCTCCGATCTCGGAACGTCGCGAACTTGGTGACGTTGGAAAGCTAACTCGAAGTACTTCGACCCTCTGTGGTTACAGAATTTTTGTTGGGGCCGTATTTTCCATGGTGGAATTTTGAACAGGACTGCTCTGAGTCTCAGATCTGGCCGGGCTGAATTGGATCTGCCTGAGAATGCGTGTTGACCGCGGCTCAAACTTTGGATCTGGGAGTTGGCCCCTTCATGAAAGTTGGAGAGGGGGAAGTAAGGAAGACAGAGATATTTGTTTTGTAATTTATGGTGGAGGTTTGATTTGGGAAACATAATTTCTAACACTGGGTGGTCGGATCTGGACTACAGGGGGCAGCACAGATTTGGGAAAAGACACAGATTTTTAGAAAATGTAAATGAGATCTAAAAATCTCAAAAATATTCGTGGAAGAGGGTGTAGGTGGAAAGAACTCCCAATTAAATTGGCAACTCAATCAGACAAGGGGGAGGGGGTCGAAATATGGAAGAACAGAGTTGCTGTTACACAGATCTGCACAGGGGCAGACAGTAAAGACTTGGAAAAACGTGGGTGGAACAGAGGGCAAACGATGGATTTAAAAAGGGAAAAAAAATTCGGGAGAGGGTATTTGCGTGGGGAACCTACCCTAAAAATTTGGACTCCAACAGATCAGTGGATTGGGAGCTAAAATTCGGATAATGGGGCTCTGTCCTGATTTGGACAGAACTCCGGCGATGGTGGTGGCAGCGCGATGGCGGCTCGATGGTGGCGGCGGCGGCGGCGTTGAGCTTCACACTCAGGAAGGAGGTTGGAAGGGAGGCTTCACACCTCGGAATAATGGCAAAAATCAATCTGCAAGGGGGAGAGAGGAGAGATGAGAGGGGAGCACCCTTCTTGCTTCAAGCAATTTCACATAAATTCTTCATTAAATCTTCAAAAATGGGAAATACAAGGTATTTATAAGAAATGTAAAAAGACTAATACTACCCTCAAATCTAGGGTTAGGGAGGGGCAAACAAGGGATAGAACATATTATTCTCCCATGTGTTTTTACAAAAAATAAAATATCCTATAAGAGGGGGGGCACCCCTTTGAAAATGGGGATGGCATCTTGGACTTTTTAAACCAATTGTCCCCTTGAATGGTCAATCTTCTAGAAGCCCACCTTGGACATTTGACCAGCCCCACATGGGTCCCTAGGGCCTAGGTGGACCAATGGGGAAGAATGTGGCGGCCCCTGGCTGGACCTACTGGACTTTTACAAATAAACCCAAACATCCTTAAGGAATAACAAATTGGCTTATAAAGCATTACAATTGCAAACATGTTTTTCCAAGGATATAAATGTAAATAAAAAGACACAAATGTAAACTAAAAAGTCAATGCCCGGTGTTGATTCCCATCACTTTGCCTTGGAATAAAGGCCAGAATAGAAAGCTTGCTGATCAGCCCACTATGGATACCAACATTTTGCCTTGGAATAAAGGCCAGAATAGAAAGCCATCACCTCCTTGGTGCATCCTTCCCCCCACGTGGTCTAGTTTAAACATTGATGGTGACCTCGTAGAGTTCCTCCAGGTGATTCTTAGATTAGTAATCAGTAGCTCGATAAGACCTATACTCTCAATCCAGTCATTAATTGTTGCATTCCCATGTAATTCTATTCCTCATGTTTCTTTCTACAGGCTATCTGACTTCATTGAAATCTCCAAGTAGGCACCAAGGCAATTGATGCACAGCATGATGCCTACTTAATTCCTCCCAAAAAGCATGTCCATCTTGAGAGGTAGATGGTCCATAAACAACAGAAAGCATCTATGAAATACCATCCCTATGACATCCAGAAAACAAACTCCAAAGCAGACAATGTTGAAATTGATTGCATCAAACTTACCTCAAGCACCCCCATTTTTATTTCTTGTATATAAACAATGTACAATTTTCTTTCTACAAATCAACTCTTTAACTGCTGTCTCCTTGGTTTTTTCATTCAACCCTCGAATACCTGGAGAATAAAACCATAATTACAAGGAAAGTCACTTTTATTCCATCTCTGGAAATCTTAAAACAAAACAAAGTCAAGCAAATTCTTCACTTCCCTCTTGCCCTTGTTCTTCCACAGTTGATGAGAAACACCACTTTTATCTGGCCATAGCTTACAAAATTTCCCCATTTTCTGTTGTACTCCAATACCTAGTAGTGCTGTCCTTGGTGATTTTCAGTCCTTGGTGATTTTCAGTTTGAAGGAAGCTAATGTTTGATTCAGAAATTTGATATAGAAAATTGACATGTTCCGATATGAAAATTTAAATATTTGATTGCATCCTTTATCATTGACCTTGTGTTGTAAAGTTTGCATAATCTAATTGGAAGATATTATTTTCTTCTGCAAGAAGCCAACATTGTCACCCTCTATGATGTGTCTAACATTTGGCCTATACCATTGCTTTTAAGGGTGTGTACTAGCTTTTTTAAAGTTTTTTAGTGCTTTGCGTTTGCACAATGCTCCGTTCTTGTATTTTGTGTAAAATATGTTGTTTATCTTTTTTGTAGGAACAAAAAGCACACTGCTCTATCTTGAAAGAGCTGAACCTTCTGGGGTTTGTCATTTGTCGTTAGCCATTTATATTATAGCTTTGCACATATTTTTTTTAAACTATTGGATGAAGTTAATCAGGTATATCCCATCTTCAACCAGCCACCTGCCTAATGATGGTGCATGGTGCCACAAATATGCTTCCCAAAAGAAAGTTTTCCAAACATGCATTTCCCCACATAGTTAATGTTAATTAATCATATATTGTATGAAGATTTCCAAGCAGGAACTGCTATACTAGTCTTGATATGCTAATTTGGAGTTTGCCTGTTATTTTTTTCTCTGAAAATGCAACATTGCACGGGAGCCTATGCTGGATGAGTGGATAGCTAGAGCAAAAAATTGTGACACAATGTAGGATCCTGTGAGTCTGAAACTGAGTCCTATGCCTTCACTATTTTCCTGGCCTTATTTTGTGATTGTGCGCATGCCATTCCCTTATTCAAATGCATCTATTAGATTATATGTTGCTTAATAAAATATGTTATATGTTTTGGTCCTTTTATTAGATAATTAATTCTTGTTCTATTTTCTCTATTTTAGATATGGAAATTTAAAGTATGTGGATGAACGACACGGACATAGATATGAGGTATACATGTTCAAATGGATACCCTATTTTCTATTCATTTTGGTTTTTTACATATATTTTGTATTCATCTTCGTTCTGAATTATCTGTTAGTTCTAAATTATTCATTTTGTGCTTCTTCTTTTAGGTGGGTAACATCATCAAGCCCGCAAGGCCTGTGAAGCTCAAGGTGCAGAAGGGAGAACAAAATTGATAGAGAAGCGGTGGAAGAGAAGCTGGTCAAGAGTATGGTAGAGAGGAATGCAACTTCCATGGTGGCATGCCAAACCATCCAATCAATTAGCTTCCCTTACTACTCGTCCATTAGCAAGAAAATGTTTGTACTTAAAGTGCACTAAGGGGAAACTATTTTATCTGTTTTGAAGAGTTGAGTTTGTATATTTTAGTTGCAGAGTGAAAAATTGAGGTTCCACAGTTTGAGTTGTATTTATAAGTCATGGATGCTATACGTCTTGTGTAACTGGGATATTTTCATGATTTGATTTTATAATATAGCTATGTGAAGAGGTTATTTTTATCGATGATTAGCATGTCTTATTTATGTTTCTGTTAAAAGGTGGATAGTTTACATATGCATGTATGGTGTATAATGGTAGGCATTTGTGTGTGTCAATGAATTACTAAGAATATGATCCATGTATTGATTGCATGTTAGGAATGTTGGCTCTAATTTTTATATTTTAGGATGGTTATTTTGGTGCGATATTTAGAAATTGGAGCTCTTACAAATTGGTTGTTTGGGATAATTTGGGGAAGAAAATGCCCTTTCAACATATTATTTGAAGTGATTATTTAAAGGTGTTTTTAGATGACTATCTTTAAAATAGGTTATTTGGGGCAGTTTGAAGGAGGAATTGCCCTTAAAACATGCTTATTAGAGGCATTTGATCATCAAAATTGCCCCTGTTAGAATATTTAGGGGCAATTGTTTAGTGTCTCTAATGACAAAATTAGGGGTACTTTTCAAAAAATGTCCCAAAAACTTTTAGGGACCGAGGCAATAGGGGCACATTTTAAATTGCCCCTAAAACTAATCCAACCCCCCCTAAAAGTTTTTAGGACATTTATCTCTATTTTTTGGGACAGTTTTGAAATGCCCTGTCTATTTTCTTGTAGTGTTATGAAAGTCAATTTCTTATTTTTGTGTAAAAGCTTTCACTACCAACCTGGTTTTACAAGTGTTCTATATTGTCATCTTTCTTAAGTTTGAAAACACACTTGTTCTTTAATGCTTTTCTACCATTAGGAGGTTTCATCAACTCATAAGTATCATTCTCTTTAAGTGAATTCATCTCGCTCTGTATGACCTTGAATCACTTATCTTTGTCTTTATGAGATTGTGTCTCCTGAAAGCTCTCTAGCTCCTTTTCTTCAGTAAGCAATACATATTAAGAGACATGATATCTGGATGATGGTTGGGACACTCTGGAAGACATCATGATATCTAATTCCTAGTGCTCTCCCTGCTCAAAAACCTCCTGTCCTTGGTTAACATCACTACCACCTAACTATGACATCTCATCACTACTATCTTCTTCTTGTACCTCTTCTCCATGTGTAGGTTGTTGCATTAGAGAAAGAATAGGTGAGAGATCTGGAACACTATACGAAGCATGACCTTTTTGCTTTATTTCCGTGATGTATTCAATATTTTGATCTTCATAAAGACCACATCTCTCTTTCTAACTATTATCTTCTTCTCTAGATCCCATAACCTGAAGTCACTCCTTATTTCTATATCCTAACAAAACACAAGGAGTGGTTTTGTCATCAAGTTTTTATCTTTGGTCTTTGGGTACATGTACAGATGCCTAGCATCCAAACACTTTTAGGTGACTGTAGGATATCTCATTCTCTGACCAAATCTTCTATATAATTACTAAATCTAAAGGGACTTAAGAGGACATGTTGATCAAATAGCAAGCAGTGCAAACAGAATTAGCCTAGCTAGAAGCTCTTTGATACCTTTGCCATTCTTAGCATGCATCTCATCGTTTCCATAATGGTTCTATTCATTATTTGTACTACACCATTATGTTATGGCGTGCTTGGTTCATTTTTTTTGTCTTATGCCATGATTTCCTTTGCCATTCTTAGCATGCATCTCATCGTTTCCATAATGGTTCTATTCATTATTTATACTACACCATTATGTTATGGCGTGCTTGGTTCATTTTTTTTGTCTTATGCCATGATTTCATACTAATCTGCAAATTCTTTGGAGGTGTACTACTCTCCATTATCTGTATGGAGACACTTCAACTTTTAATTTCTCTCTCCTTCCATCATATTATGAAATTTCTAAAATAATTAAAACACTTGATCTTTTATCCTCAACAAATAGACCCACATCTTTCTTGATACATCATCAATAAATGTGACAAAGTGCATAATTCCACCCATAGAATCCACCTCAAAGCGGCGACAAACATCAGAGTAAATCAAGTCCAAAATACAAGTTTTTCATTGTGATGAAGAACAATAAGAAATTCTATGATGCTTTCCAAGTAAACAATAATCATGAGGACTAATTGTTGTACCTTTTATTTAAGGAATGTAAGACTTCCTTGCCAAGTGTTGCAGCCCTTTCTCACTTATATGTACTAGCCTTCAGTGCCAAAAATTTGGAGAAATATCATCTTGGACAACATTCAATATGTTCTCGCACACCTTTGTATGAGTTTTGTAAAGAGCACAACAATTACTTCCCTTAGAAACAATCAATGAGTTTGTAGTCAATTTCTATTTTTCTTGACTAAATCGGTGTTCAAAACCTTATTTCTCTAGAGCAATACTAGAGAGAAGATTAAGACATAAATCAGGAACATGTCGCACATCCTTCAAAGTCAGTGCATAGCCAACATTTGTTTGCAAACACACATCACCAATGCCAACAATCTTTGAGTAGCTAGTGTTACCCATTTTCACATTTCTAAGGTCTCATGCCTTGTAAGATGTAAAGAGTTCTCTTCTAGAAGTAGGATGGAAGCACCAGTGTTTTTCCACTCTAAATTATGACATGTTAAGCGAAATCAAGTGTCTCCCTTAATTGTAAGAATGGCATTCATACACCCTCTGATAATGTAGTTGTGGTGTTATGATCATCCTCTATCTTCATTTGATTCTTATCTTTTTTTCTCTTTTATCTCTCTCTTCCAAACTCTACAGTTTTTCTTTAGGTGACCTTCTTTTTCACAATGATAACAAGCTCTACTCTTGGACTTTGGATAAGAGCCAATACCTGCAAGACAGGATGAGGGAGACCGTTCTGCCCTTCAAAGAAGGGGAGGGACGCTCCACCCACAAACACCAGACAGGGAGATTTTGACCTACCTCTAGACTTGATTTGACCACTTGACTGATCATTGTACCTTATCTTACTCCTCCCCCTATTCTCTGTGACAAGAGCCTGTGCATTATCTGATCCAATTAATTTCCTTCTTGTTTGTTCATTGAACAAGCTAGCATTAACCAGACTCACAAACATCACACCATTAGAAGCAGCGTTACTAACTGACACAATCAAGGTTTTCCAACTATTTGGCAAGGATCTTAAAAGCAACAAAGTTTAGAGCTCATCTTCCAATGTCATATTCATTGTAACCAACTGATTCACCAAACTCTGGAACTCATTCAGATGCTCTACAACATTATTGCCTTATTTTAACCTCGAATTCACAAGCTTTCTAATAATAAAAATGTTGTTTCCTACGGTCGTCTGCTCATACAAAGATTCTATTTTTTTCCATAATATTTGTGCACTGGTTTTACTTGAAACATGGTGAAACATATTGTCATCTACCCACTATCTAACTGTGCCAATAGTTTTCCAATTCAATTTATCCCATTGTTTGTCAGAAATATCCTTTGGTTTGGCTCTATCTCTTTCGATCAGGTCATACAATTCCTTGCAATATAGGATGTCTTCTATTTTTGGCTTCTAAATAAGCTAGTTAGAATTATTCAGCTTTCATGGTGCTAAACGCGTTGTTGTTCTGTATTTTGACTCATAAATAAAATGCCTATAACCCAACCTGCCTCTGATTCCACGTGTTGGGGAGTTGAAAAATTAAACCAAGAACCAATATATGTGTAGTCGGAGAATCAACACAGAGATGAAACTATTCGTACAACTCTGGTGTCCCTGTATAACTATAATATTTTTCTACAACATCTTCGCACAAGTACTTTGTCCAATAAAATCACCAAACCATATAAGAAGATGCACCATAGTTTAACATGGAAAAACTCCTCACAACATGAAGGGAAAAAAATTACGACACAAATCGATAGCAATCAAATATATCAAAATAGTAACACAAATTTTATTTCTCAAGATTTAATTAAATCTTGGGGAATATAAGTAAGAGAGTAAAAAGGTACCGAATTATCTCACACTAGATAAATCCCTAAATTAGAAGTGGATAGAATAGAATGCAACCCCAAAAGAACATAAACATACTGGAGTCAAATCTCCCATTGACCTTCTGATGAGGGCATCTCACGACACTCCCTCTAGTTTGGTCGTCTGCACACTCTTGATATGGTCTGATCATGGTCTCCACTTGTTATCTTCATTTTCCCAGTGTCATTTATGTATTTTCCTTTTATTGAGTCCTATCTTATGTATTTTCCTTTATTGAGTCATGTGGTTCTAGCCCATTTCCCTTATTTTGCTTAAACTGGGCCTTATGTCCTTAGTTATGGGCCCATAGGATTGAGTCTAGGATATGCTCGGTCTTTTGTCCTATTGTCAAGGACATTTTGGTCATGAAAAGAGTGGTTGCCTATAAATAGGCCCCATCTCTCCACTTGTAGTCACTCTTGATGAATATTGAAAAAAAAACCACCTCTTATTATCTCTCAACTCTCTCTCTTACTCACTATATCTCTCAATCTCTCTCTCATTCTCTCTCTCCCCAAGGGGAGTTCGACCCTCCCTCTCTCTCCTCTTCCCCCCTCACTTACTCCAACCCCCAACCACCTCCACTACCTCACCCACCTCCATTAAGGCTCTCCCCTTCCCCATAGCCCTTCATTTACTTCCCCTCCTTGTCCCAAAGCAACTCTTCCACCTCCCAACACAATTCCCCCACTTCCCCACACAAATCCCACCACTTCCAAGGCCAATTTCGAATTTGAACCTTCCCTCCCATAGCCATTAGAATCATCTTGCCCCTTCTTCTCTCTTGGCCACCCCCTTCCCCACCTCATCTTCTTCTTCACATTCTTACCCTGCTTCAGGAAACAGAATTACAGCAACTTGCAGAGGAGGCCACGGTCACCCATCAACGACTCAGGGAGCAAGGCCTACATTTCCAGAATCATCTGCAAGCCAGCTTTCAAGGCGAGGTGGTTTCGTCGGCATCCGAGTTCGGTGCTGTCCGCAATCACCATTCTTCTCCGACTGCGCCGAACCTCTCAGATCCGGAGCCAGAGCTGCAGAGACGACTCGCCCACGGCTAACCTTGAAGGAACCAGTCTTCAAGGTCTTCTACAAAGTTCTTCCTCCCTCTGTCAGCGTCCAGGAACAGAAGGCGGAACCCCGTTCGGCATCCGACAACCAGAGTTACTATTTTTCTACCACAACCACGCCGGTCTGCCTCCTCACTGTCTGCACCGACCTCCGTCCACTTCTCTGGACACCCAGTTCATCTCCGACATCAGAAGACGTCCCCGTTTGTTTTGTTGCAAAGAAGACTCCTCCACGATTCCAAAGAGTCCAGCGGTGCCAGGTTCGGAGCTCCGGAGCGATCGTGGTACCTTCTGCAACCTGCTGTTGCAGACAGAGCTCGACCAGCAACCAGAGCTGCATCCACCTTCCAGCCACCGGTGCGGTCAGCCCTGAGAATCATAGCTTCCCCAAAAATTCAAGCTTCATCCGCTATCAGTTGGCAAACGTTTGGCGTTGGTTTCGTCGCAATCCAAGCTTCGTGGAATTTTTAGCTGCCACAACACCGATCCACTGTCCAGAAAACCTGCAGGTGGGCAGAACCGGCGAAGCTCGGAATCTCGATCTCCTTTGCATTTCTCCCCACCCCGCTTGGCCGGCTGAAGGCCCCTCCCTGCGTGGAGGTAGTTTTGAATGTACTAAGCGTAACCCCCACCCCAAGATCACCCCTCCTGCGAGAGGAGTAGTGCTGTACCCTTTACATTTTCAGGTCAAGCTACACCGCCGCGGCGATCGGGTGCATACCCTCGCCTCCCGGCGCGCCCTCGTCTCCGAACGGGATCGGTGTCTTCACACCGATCAGGTGAGCTTCTGGTACTACCCTTTGTAGCCTTATCCTGCTAGCTTAGTATTGCTTTGATTGCTCGTCGGCGGTGAGAAGAGAGTTCGAATTTGCATGCTAGTTTGTTAGTGTCCACCGCGGACCGTGAGAGAGTGTCACCCAAACCCCGCCTTGCGGGCCAGCCACCCACGAAGTTGGGTATCCTAGACTCTTTGGAGTCAGCCGTAGCATTGCAAGTCCATTAGAACAATTGGGTCCCATCCCGGACCCTCATCATTATCCCCCGGACCCACCGGGTGAGCGTGTGAACCGTGTGAGCAAAAATCGTCGATTGTGAGAATCATTGAGTGCTTGTATGCTTGCGGGTCTAAGTCCTAGGGTCATATCATCCTCTTTAGTGGTCTTTGGGCTGTGCCACATCAAGTGGTATCAGAGCGGTCATAGGCTTGTCCTTACAAGTCTAGTCTTGGGTCACACTAAGTCTTTCTTAGGTGCATTCGCACACCCTTGCATAGCCCACCCAACCTTGCATGACCACCCGTAGTGGAACTCATTATCAAGGCAATCCATCTTCTTCCAATAACACCATGAATCCCAATCCCCAAGGAAATCCCCCTCACAATGAGCATGAGCTTCCCGACCAAATGAGGTTTCTTGTGGACTACATGACCGAAATTATGGGAAGGCTTGACGGTATTACGGCCCGGCTTGAACAACTTGAGGAAAATAGACCTATTCCAAGGGAAGGAGATAGGAGAGATCCCCCTCCACATGTGGAGCCAGCCATAGGAGGACTCAACCTTGACCCCCCTCCCGAACCGGAAAGGGACCCACCCCCTAGAAGGAATGAGAGGCCTCCCCGGGACAACCCGGATGACCAACTAATGAGACTTGTGAAAGTCGATGCTCCCACTTTTGATGGATCTCATCATCCGAGCATCTACTTAGATTGGGAGGCAGCCATGGATCAATATTTTGATTGGTACCCAATGACCGAGGATAGGAAAGTCCGACTTGCAAAGATGCAATTAACCAAACTTGCCAAGACTCATTGGATGAATGTTGAAGCCTTAAGGATAGTTAGGAGGGAAGTTCCAATCACCACATGGGGGGCCATGAAAGACCAACTCAAACTCAAATATGTCCCACCCTCCTACCATCAAAACCTCTTAGATGAATGGCAAGCCTTGACTCAAGAAGGAAAGACCGTTATGGAATACATTGAAAAGTTTGACTACTACCTCCTCAAATGTGGAGTCCAAGAGGACCCCTCCGTCACACTCTCCCGCTTTAGGAATGGGCTTCAATTCCATATCAAAAAGGAACTATTCATGCGTCAAGTAACAACTTTAGAGCAAGCCTACCAAGTAGCTCGGGATGCCGAGAAATTCTCTCGGTACACGCGAATGGTTCCCCCTCGGGGAATGGACCCTAGAGCCATGGCACCTCGGGCCAACCCTCCACCACCCCAAAGAGGTCTCCTTCCTACACCCATGGGAACTCCTCCCACACGGGTCACCCCTCCTAATGCCAATCCACCATTCCGCCCCGCAAGTGGGCCCCTAAACACAACTCCCAATAGGCCCAATTCGACACCCACTCTCCCTCACACTAAGGTGACCCCAAACCATCAAAGTGGGCAGCAATGCTTTAGGTGTTATGGGTATGGACACTTTGCCAATCAATGCCCCACCAAGGGAGCATCAAACTTACTCATAGAGGAGACCAACCCCCAACCCCAAGCTGAATTTGAAGGAGAGATTGAGGTATATGAACCCTCTCTTGAATGGGAGGAGGAGTATGAGAACCACTACATGGAAAGCAACCAAGAACAACCTCCTCCACCCACCGACTCCCACCTAGGAGTGGTTAGATGCACCCTCACCCAAAACCAAGAGCATGATTGGAGGAGAAACACCATATTCTATACCTACATAAGGATGGGGAGCCATGTTAGGAAGGTCATCTTGGATAATGGAAGTAGTGTGAATGTGGTGTCACCCGACACCGTCAAACTTTTGGGCCTTACCACCTCCCCACATCCCCACCCATATAGGGTAGCATGGATTGATACCACCTCCATACCCGTTAGTGCCCGTTGCCTTGTCCCAATTACATTCCAATCCTATCAAGGCCAAGTGTGGTGTGATATCCTTCCAATGGAAGTTGGGAGTATCCTTTTAGG
The DNA here is from genome assembly GCA_022559845.1 of Amorphophallus konjac. Taxonomy (NCBI): domain Eukaryota; kingdom Viridiplantae; phylum Streptophyta; class Magnoliopsida; order Alismatales; family Araceae; genus Amorphophallus; species Amorphophallus konjac. The sequence goes on from JAHNEJ010003215.1 coordinate 95,266, forward strand.
ACGGCCTTGGATCTACGATGTAGATGCCACCTTCTTAGGAAGAACCAACGCTTGCATCTTCATTCATGAGGGGAAGAAGATCCAACTCAACCCATCTCCACCCCGCACTCTACCTAAGAAGGCCTCTCCCTCCCTTGAGGGACCCACTACCCTTCCCCCCATCCCAACACCAACAAACCCCACCCCATCAAGTCCTAGTCCTAGTAACATCAAAGAGCCTCCTAGGAGCCTACACCTTGTCACTAGGAAAGAGTTTGAGGAAGAAGTCAACCAAGGGGATCAAGTATGTGCCATTGTCATTTGTCTAGGGGAATCCACCCCAACCGACCCACACCCCCTAGAAATTCATCAACTCCTTAAGGACTTCCATGATGTATTTCCCGAGGAGCTTCCGGACAAACTACCACCTATGAGAGATGTGCAACATGCCATCGACCTCGTGCCCGGGGCTACCTTGCCCAACCTCCCACACTACCGACTCAACCCCACCGAGCATGCCGAGCTTCGGAGGCAGATTGAAGAACTCATCAAGAAGGGCTTCCTCCGAATTAGCAAAAGCCCTTGTGCCGTCCCGGCTCTTCTTACACCCAAAAAGGATGGGACTTGGCGCATGTGTGTAGATAGCCGAGCCGTCAACAAGATAACGGTCAAATATAGGTTCCCCATCCCTCGGCTTGATGACATGCTAGACATGCTAGCGGGAGCCACCATCTTCTCCAAAATTGATCTCAAAAGTGGCTACCACCAAGTCCGCATTAGGCCCGGGGACGAGTGGAAAACCGCCTTTAAAACTAAAGACGGTCTCTATGAATGGCTTGTTATGCCTTTCGGCCTTTCTAATGCACCAAGTACCTTCATGCGTCTCATGACCGAGGTCCTCCGGCCCTTCATTGGCATCTTTCTAGTTGTCTACTTTGATGACATCCTCATATATAGCCAATCCAAGGAAGCCCACCTCGATCACCTCAAACAAGTGTGCACCATCCTTAGGAAAGAGAGTCTCTTTGCCAATCCCGGGAAGTGTCATTTCTTGACCAATCAACTAGCCTTCCTAGGATTTATTGTCTCATCCCAAGGAGTATCCATGGACCCCGAAAAGGTCCAAGCTATTCTTGAGTGGCCCGAGCCCAAAACCATTCATGACGCCCGAAGCTTCCATGGGCTAGCCACCTTCTATAGGAGATTCATCCGGGGGTTTAGCACTATCACCACTCCTATCACGGATTGCCTCAAGAAAGGCACATTTGTTTGGACTAGGGCAGCCTCCAAAGCCTTCCTAGAGCTTAAAGAGAAAATGACCCAAGCCCCGGTCCTTTGCCTACCCGACTTTTCAAAGGTCTTTGAGGTCACATGTGATGCTTCCGGGGTAGGGATTGGAGGTATCCTTAGCCAAGAGGGTCACCCGGTGGCCTATTTTAGTGAAAAACTTTGTGAGGCTAGGACGAGATACTCCACATATGACAAAGAGCTTTATGCCGTGGTTCAATCCCTCGGCATTGGAGGCACTATCTCCTACCCAAAGAATTTGTGATCTTCTCGGACCATGAGGCTTTGAAATACCTCAACACTCAACAAAAGCTCAATGCCCGCCATGCTCGATGGGTAGAATACATTCAAGCCTACACCTTTGTCCTCAAGTATAAGATGGGTAGTGAGAATCGCGCCGCCGATGCACTGAGTAGGCGGGTAGCCTTACTCTCCACTGTCCAAGTGGAAGTAACCGGATTTGAGAGGATCAAAGGAGAATACCCACATTGCCCCGACTTTGGGACCCACTACAACACCCTTTCTACCCAACCACTCAAGGAGTATAAGGGGTTCATACTTCAAGATGGATATCTGTTCAAAGGGGATAGACTTTGCATACCTAGGACTTCACTTAGGGACTTCCTAGTTTGGGAGTTACATAGTGGCGGCCTAGCTGGTCACTTTGGGGTCCACAAAACCATAGAGTTGGTTGAGAGGCAATTCCACTGGCCCAGTCTCAAGAAGGATGCGGCCCACATTGTGGGACAATGCCGCATATGTGCATCCGCCAAGCAAGTAAGACAAAACACCGGGCTTTACACACCTCTACCCATACCCGATAGACCATGGGAAGATTTGAGTATGGATTTCATTCTTGGCCTACCAAAGACCTTGCGCAAACATGATTCCATCTTTGTAGTGGTTGACAGGTTCTCAAAAATGGCCCACTTTATCCCCTGTTCCAAGACCTCTGATGCCTCTAAGGTCGCCCGGTTATTCTTCGATGAGGTAGTCCGACTCCATGGGTTACCTAAGACTATTGTGTCCGATAGAGATGTGAAATTCACTAGTTATTTTTGGAAGACTCTATGGCACTTGATGGGGACCCTCCTCAAATTCTCCACTGCCTATCATCCTCAAACCGATGGCCAAACTGAGGTTGTCAACCGAAGCCTTGGGAACTTACTCCGATGCCTTGTAGGGGACCACCCTGGGAATTGGGATCTCCTCTTATCTCAAGCCGAGTTTGCCTACAATGATTCTGTCAATAGGTCCATAGGCAAGAGTCCATTTGAGGTAGTACATGGGTTTAGGCCTAGAAAACCCTCAGATCTCATTCCCCTCCCCTCACATGCTAGAGTGTCAGTCTCAGCTGAGTCCTTTGCACAGCATATCAAAGAATTGCATGATGATATCCGCAAGCATATAGGGAAAAACAATGAGGCTTACAAAAGACGGGCCGATGCTCACCGGCGCCACTATGAATTCCAAGTGGGAGATCCGGTGATGGTGAGGACGGAGCGGCTCCTTCCCGGGCCTGCCTCCAAGTTGAGGGCACGAGGGTCGGGACCCTTTCGAGTTCTACGACGACTTGGCAGCAATGCCTATGAGCTTGACTTACCAGAGAGCTATGGGGTACACCCTACCTTCAACGTGGCGGACCTGGTACCCTACAAAGGCCCCGCGGTGGAACCCAGTCAGGAGCTTGAGCCTTTACCCCCCCTTATGAGAGACACCCCCGGAGGGACTCCACTTTCTAGCCTGAGAGACCGACAAGAGCAGGTAGAGGCAATACTGGATGAGCAGAGTATCATTACAAGGCACAGGGTGTATCAGCGCTATCTGGTTAGGTGGAAGAACCGTCCCCCGATCGAGGATGCATGGGTGAGTCGAGAGGATTTGATGCGCCTGGACCCCGGCATGTTGGAGCAGTACGACAGCCAGGCAGACCCATACTCGACAGGGTCGAGTTCTCCCCACCCCGGGGGATTTGATGAGGGCATCTCACGACACTCCCTCTAGTTTGGTCGTCTGCACACTCTTGATATGGTCTGATCATGGTCTCCACTTGTTATCTTCATTTTCCCAGTGTCATTTATGTATTTTCCTTTTATTGAGTCCTATCTTATGTATTTTCCTTTATTGAGTCATGTGGTTCTAGCCCATTTCCCTTATTTTGCTTAAACTGGGCCTTATGTCCTTAGTTATGGGCCCATAGGATTGAGTCTAGGATATGCTCGGTCTTTTGTCCTATTGTCAAGGACATTTTGGTCATGAAAAGAGTGGTTGCCTATAAATAGGCCCCATCTCTCCACTTGTAGTCACTCTTGATGAATATTGAAAAAAAAACCACCTCTTATTATCTCTCAACTCTCTCTCTTACTCACTATATCTCTCAATCTCTCTCTCATTCTCTCTCTCCCCAAGGGGAGTTCGACCCTCCCTCTCTCTCCTCTTCCCCCCTCACTTACTCCAACCCCCAACCACCTCCACTACCTCACCCACCTCCATTAAGGCTCTCCCCTTCCCCATAGCCCTTCATTTACTTCCCCTCCTTGTCCCAAAGCAACTCTTCCACCTCCCAACACAATTCCCCCACTTCCCCACACAAATCCCACCACTTCCAAGGCCAATTTCGAATTTGAACCTTCCCTCCCATAGCCATTAGAATCATCTTGCCCCTTCTTCTCTCTTGGCCACCCCCTTCCCCACCTCATCTTCTTCTTCACATTCTTACCCTGCTTCAGGAAACAGAATTACAGCAACTTGCAGAGGAGGCCACGGTCACCCATCAACGACTCAGGGAGCAAGGCCTACATTTCCAGAATCATCTGCAAGCCAGCTTTCAAGGCGAGGTGGTTTCGTCGGCATCCGAGTTCGGTGCTGTCCGCAATCACCATTCTTCTCCGACTGCGCCGAACCTCTCAGATCCGGAGCCAGAGCTGCAGAGACGACTCGCCCACGGCTAACCTTGAAGGAACCAGTCTTCAAGGTCTTCTACAAAGTTCTTCCTCCCTCTGTCAGCGTCCAGGAACAGAAGGCGGAACCCCGTTCGGCATCCGACAACCAGAGTTACTATTTTTCTACCACAACCACACCGGTCTGCCTCCTCACTGTCTGCACCGACCTCCGTCCACTTCTCTGGACACCCAGTTCATCTCCGACATCAGAAGACGTCCCCGTTTGTTTTGTTGCAAAGAAGACTCCTCCACGATTCCAAAGAGTCCAGCGGTGCCAGGTTCGGAGCTCCGGAGCGATCGTGGTACCTTCTGCAACCTGCTGTTGCAGACAGAGCTCGACCAGCAACCAGAGCTGCATCCACCTTCCAGCCACCGGTGCGGTCAGCCCTGAGAATCATAGCTTCCCCAAAAATTCAAGCTTCATCCGCTATCAGTTGGCAAACGTTTGGCGTTGGTTTCGTCGCAATCCAAGCTTCGTGGAATTTTTAGCTGCCACAACACCGATCCACTGTCCAGAAAACCTGCAGGTGGGCAGAACCGGCGAAGCTCGGAATCTCGATCTCCTTTGCATTTCTCCCCACCCCGCTTGGCCGGCTGAAGGCCCCTCCCTGCGTGGAGGTAGTTTTGAATGTACTAAGCGTAACCCCCACCCCAAGATCACCCCTCCTGCGAGAGGAGTAGTGCTGTACCCTTTACATTTTCAGGTCAAGCTACACCGCCGCGGCGATCGGGTGCATACCCTCGCCTCCCGGCGCGCCCTCGTCTCCGAACGGGATCGGTGTCTTCACACCGATCAGGTGAGCTTCTGGTACTACCCTTTGTAGCCTTATCCCTGCTAGCTTAGTATTGCTTTGATTGCTCGTCGGCGGTGAGAAGAGAGTTCGAATTTGCATGCTAGTTTGTTAGTGTCCACCGCGGACCGTGAGAGAGTGTCACCCAAACCCCGCCTTGCGGGCCAGCCACCCACGAAGTTGGGTATCCTAGACTCTTTGGAGTCAGCCGTAGCATTGCAAGTCCATTAGAACAATTGGGTCCCATCCCGGACCCTCATCATTATCCCCCGGACCCACCGGGTGAGCGTGTGAACCGTGTGAGCAAAAATCGTCGATTGTGAGAATCATTGAGTGCTTGTATGCTTGCGGGTCTAAGTCCTAGGGTCATATCATCCTCTTTAGTGGTCTTTGGGCTGTGCCACATCACCTTCTCTTCTTCTTCCACTTTTCTTTCTTATTCTTCTTTGATATTTTTGCAAATAAACCGCTATTAAACGTATATTTGTAAGTATATCATTCTTGGATTGGCATTAGCAAAGATATCCTTGATTTCGTCAAAATAGTGTAAAAATGCCATTGTTGTGACCACCTATTACCCACCGTGAATTTAACCACGACTAACTTTAACTAGACTAAGAAAAAGACAATAATACCCTTGGAATTTAAAAAAAAAACACATTTCTCTCCCAACTTCATTCCCCTCTCACTCTCACCTACAGTTTGGTTTGTAAGTAGCAGGGGTCGCCGGAGGTGAGAGAGGTGAGAGAGAAAAGGGAGGGGAGAGAGGGGAGGGGGCTTGTTGGAGGGGAGAGGTGGCTGGGGTAAGGGGTGTGTGTGTGTGTGTGTGTGTGTGTGTGTGAGAGAGAGAGAGAGAGAGAGAGAGAGAGAGAGAGAGAGAGGATGGGGGTGAGAGAGATGGTCGGGGTGCAGAGTAAGTATGAGTGTGGGGGGCGCTAGAGGGGAGAAAGAAAGCATGCAGGGGGAGTGGGGGATGCCAGAGGGGGGGGGGAGAGAGAACGGGGGATGAGAGAGATGGCAAGGGTGCTCACCAGGAACGTTGGCGTAGGGTGGTGGAGGGTGGCAGATGCTCGCCAGGAACGGTGGCACAAGAGAGGGTGGGGGGTGGTCGTAGGAGGGGAGAGAGGGGAAGGGGAGAGAGGAGAGAGGGAGGGGGTTTGTCGGAGGGGAAAGAGGTGCAGGGGGAGGGGAGGGTGGGGGGGTGCTCGTCGGAGGGGAGAGGATCGGAGGGGAGAGAGGGGGAGTCTGGAATGAGGGCAAGGGAGAGGGGAGAGGGTGGCAGGGGGAGGGGAGGGTTGGGGGTGCTCGTCGGAGGGGAGAGAGGCGGAAGGGAGGGATGGGGCTTGTTGGAGGGGAGAGAGGGACAGGGGAGAGGTGAGGGAGGGGGTGGTCGTCACAGGGGAGAGGGGAGATGGATGGGGGGAGAGGGGGAGAGGGGCAGGGGGAGGGGAGAGGGGGTTGGTCGCTGCAGGGGAGAGGGGAAGGGGGCATGCGGGAGGGGAGAGAGGGGCGGGGGGGAGGGGAGTCCGATGAGGGGTGCTCGCTGGAGGGGCAGGAGAAAGGGGAGAGGGGAGAGGGGGAGGGGGGGCTTGCAGGAGGGGAGAGAGGGATAGGAGGAAGGGGAGGGTGGGGGGTGGTTGTTGGATGGGAGAGAGGTGGAGGAGAGAGAAGGGTAGAGAGGAAAGTCACTCCGTTTGGGAGCGACTTCAGAGGAAGGTCGTTTCCACATGGAGTAACTTTCCTCTCTCATCTCTCTCATCTCTCTGATTTTTCTCTCCCTCCCTCTCTCTCATGGACCCCCCACCCCGGCCATCGTTCTCTCTCTCTCACACCTCTCTACTCTCTCTCCCCCCTCTCTCTCAGACCCCCACCCAGGCCATCTCTTTCTCTCTCTCAGACCCTCACCCTAACTATCTCTCTCTCTCTCTCTCTCTCTCTCTCTCTCAGACCCCTACCCCACCCGGTGGACCGTCGCCCCCTCCGGCCTCCACCCCCTGGCTCATGCTCCATGCCGCCCGCACCCACCACCGCCACGCCACCCCACCCGTCTCCTCTCCCTCTCCCCTGCCCAACGCCAACGCCACCTGCTCTCACCTCTCTGCTCTCTCTCCCCCTCTCCCCTCTCTTCCCTTCCATCCCCTCTCTCTCTGACCCCCACCCCGGATGCCCTGGTCAACAACAAAAACTGTGGCCATCTCTCTCTCTCTCTCTCTCCCTCGCATCTCCCTTTCTCTCTCTACAACTCATCTCTCTTTTGGTGTGGGGAATTTAAGAATCTTGAGGGCTATTTCAGTCTTCTAATTATCAAATAGAGAGAATTTTTGAATCTTTATAGAATATTTGTTGGTCCGTGGGTGTAAGTTAACTACAGTGACATTGTTGCACTGTTTTGAAGAAATCAAAGATATCTTTGCTAATACAAATCCACAGATGATATATTTACAAATATGCATTTAACAGTGATTTATTTGCAAAATATCATTCTTCTTTTCCTTCTTCTTTCTTTTCCTTAGGCTGCAGAGCACCCGCCACAAACCCTTGCTGTCACTGCTGTATCGTTCTCAGATTTTTCACCACAAAAAGAAGCCTTCTTCTATTACTTTTGGGATGATTGGGTTAAGGGTGGTATAGTGCCCCCTCAACCACGTCTTCTTCCTTATCTTGTTCCAAGGCCAAAAAGACACTGGAGAGGGAGAGATTTACGGCCCAACATTTACACAGCTCAAATGCCCGCAAAGGTCTCCGCAGCTCAATAAGTGATAGCCCCAATAGAGTCCACTTACTATAGGATCCCAGGTAAAAGGTCCAATAAGACCCACTGAGCCTTAGTTCATCGGAGGGTTTTTCCCGGGATAACAATCTCGGGCCCCCTGATGGCTTCTTTTCTTTTAATTAAGCTTGGCATCAGTTGCACCTCTCTCTCACCTCCGAGGAAGTGGTAGGCTGTTGTAATAGAAAACCTGGCACTGGGGTGTCTGACCGTTAATTAGCATTTGAATGCAGGATCTTTTCTTTTTCCGCAAGGTAGATTACAAATTCTGTCAACCGGCTGGCTCAAAGGGAATACCTCTGCAAGCTTAACTCTCTATTTCTATCCCAAACAGCCGTGCTCATTTGGATACTTCCGCACCCTGGCATCTTCCTATAAAGCATTAAGATTAAAGGTTCACGATAGTTGATTTAGGTTCCAACCATGTAATTAAGTGATGTAACCATGTATCGGAGAGTAGGTGCATTTAAACTATAGTCTTTCCCTGGAATATTCTAACTGAGAAGGTGTGCATTTTCTCTGCAAACATTCAGAATCGCCTTCCATATACCTGATTTGGGGATAATTAATTAAGAAAGGTTTATCAATATTACTTTTGCACTGAGATACTTGCTGTTTATCAATATTACCATCCTTGCCAATTTCAATAAATAATGCTTAATTAATATGTTTCCCATATGTAAATCCCCAATCTTCCTCCTTCCTTACTTCTGAGTCGAACAATCCCAGCCCGAAAGGTGAAGTCCTCGAGTTTTGATTACGTACCTTTCAAGATAGAATTTCTACATTTCCTCTCTAATTCCTCTAAGTCCTCGAGTTTTACTTAGTTTGAAGAGTGATTTAATATTTAGATTTCCCCCTAGAGAGGAGGCTCTATATCATATGGTGCTGAATGCCCGTTGGCGTTAGTTCCAGTTTTTGCCTCATACTAACTAACTGTCCTGACTTAATTATTATTGCTATGTAACTATATATATATATATTGTACTTCCCCGGCTTTTTACTGTAAATGTGCTTCCATCTGTTAACATATTCTCTGTGTGGTCGTTACGATAAATTTTGATCTTGGTTGGTTAATTCGTATCTATTATCTTCGTTAAGACACATGCAGGCGCCTTGAAAGCTTGTAAACCTTTCCCTCCTAGTCTTCATGTCCTTCTTCCCCCTCTTGAGTCCCATTTTCCCCCTCTTGAAAGCTTGTAAACCTTTCCCTCCTAGTCTTCATGTCCTTCTTCCCCCTCTTGAGTCCCATTTTCCCCCTCTTGAAAGCTTGTAAACCTTTCCCTCCTAATCTTCATATATATATATATATATATATATATATATACTTGCTCAAAAGATGCTAACTGGGGCATGTCATAGCACATGCCATTATATCATGCGACCGGAAGAGATCAGGTAAGACTGTAAACATGATAGGTGCGTAATTATAAATCTTAGATTGTAGTAAGTATTATCTATTGAGTAATACTAACTTCACCGCCCGTCCTTGCACTGCACTCGTTGGCAATGTGACTAAATCGATTTTTCATTTTTTAAAAAAATATTATATTGGATCTCATCGAAGATCCATATTGGTATAGTTATTGGATTGATGATTTGGATGTTTCAAAATTTTAAAAAATAAAGATCGTATATGATTGTACACTCTAAATATATAATGGTCTGACCACTTTCTGTCCATTGTGGATATATATATATATATAATGAGGAAGGTAAAATCTATCCGACCCAAAGTGGCCCACTGGCGCCAAGCCCACATTGGTCCAGATCCCGCTAAGTGCAAAGTAGACCACCCGATAATCTGCAGCCCATACCCGGCGGCTCAATGGAGGTGCATATATAGGAGATTCGCCAGCCCACAAGGAGCATCGACATGGGCATCTCGGGCGCCGGGCGACTCTCTAGTGATCGAACGTTACTCCCGCCATCACCGGCCTCTACTCCAATAGGGATGAGCTCGCGTCTAGAGCGCCATGAGACTCGCCCCAAGACTGCATTATCCGACCCAAAGTGGCCCACCGGCGCCAAGCCCACATTGGTCCAGATCCCGCTAAGTGCAAAGTAGACCACCCGATAATCTGCAGCCCATACCCGGCGGCTCAATGGAGGTGCATATATAGGAGATTCGCCAGCCCACAAGGAGCATCGACATGGGCATCTCGGGCGCCGGGCGACTCTCTAGTGATCGAATGTTACTCCCGCCATCACCGGCCTCTACTCCAATAGGGATGAGCTCGCGTCTAGAGCGCCATGAGACTCGCCCCAAGACTACATTATCCGAATAAATGGGGGCATAATGGAAAACTCCCCAAGATCGCGCGGCCATTACTCCACGACCCACTCATTTCCCTGCTAAGGGACGGACCTCCACCCCCAGGGCAACCCATATAAATAGACCCCCGATCAGATGACAGGGGGAGAGACACGTAGGAGGTCACACACGACAAGCATACACATTGAGACACCGAGATAGACACAAATACTCTCAGGGGAGAAGGGAGAGATATCAGAAGGAGTCAACTTCCGAGCACATCACAGGCTTGGCGAGCACTCTCCGAGAACTCACCGAACATGGCGAGCAGCTCCAGAGACTCCACTCCGGCCCCCAGGCTTGATTACTCTACTCTCACACTCCATCCCTCTCTTCGTCTCCTGCTATTCCTCGCCCCAGCAAGTCCCTGACTTAAACATCGGACAGTTGTCCCCTAGGGTAACGCATAGGGCTCCTTCTGACACCATCTTTCTAGTGTTTGCAGGCTTTCACAGGCGGCTATATGCGCTTCCCCGATCAAATGAATCTTAAAAGTGTGGTACGAGGTTCAGGAGATCATTTTTTCGCCTCTACACTTTTTGGTGCTGTCTGTGGGAATGACACAAAAAGACATGGCACCCCGTGGAAGCTACCGCAACACTAGCAACCGTGGTCGAAGATCCCACCAGGCCCTAAGTTCCCAACGGGGGTCCCAGAAGGCGTCTTCATCCACTCGACCACCGCGCGGCACCGCCGCGGACGAGCTGGCAGAGGTGCGCCATCAACTCCAGGCCCTGACAGAGCTCTGTCAAGGCCTCCTCAACCAGCCTACGGTGCAAGACTGCACCCCTACAGAGCTGCCCCAGAATGGAGGGGCCCCGACCGTGGCGGAGTCTCACCGAGTGCGCGAGGCCTCCCACATATCCATCGTGGGATCCTGGGGACCGCGCTGCTCTCCTGCACCATGGCCTCACAGTCTTCTCCACTCCAACCCTAATATGGCTCAGCGCCTGCGGCGCTACGAAGAAGTAGAACGTGAGCTGGAAGGCAAAGTCCAATACATGGATGACGTTCTGTACACCGCGAGGACTCGGGGGCTAATCAATGACAACACCGACTTCCATGCTCCATTCTCCAAGGAAATCATGGAGGCCCTTATTTCTCTAAAGTTTCAATTGTTGTCATTCACCCCCTACGACGGCACCACCGACTAGGCCGACCACATGCACAGCTTCGATTCGAACCTAGTGTTCCACCGGGCTTCGGACGTCGTGAAGTGTCTGGCGTTCGTCACCACCCTCCGAGAGAATGCCCGGACCTGGTTCGAATCCCTGCCAGACAGGACCATTTCCTCCTTTTAATAGCTGAAGAAGCTGTTCAAGGAGAACTTCATGGGCTGCTGGAAGGAAGTCAAATCTGCAGTGAGCCTACTCGCCATCAGGTAGGGGCGCAAGAAGACCCTATGGGACTACATGTCCCGTTTATGGAGGGAAGTCCTCCGTATCCCTCGCCTAGACATCAGCATCGCCACCATCGCCTTGATGCAAGGAACTCATGATTCCATCCTCCGACATTCGCTCGGGTAGAAGCCCCGATGACCTTGATTGATCTCCTTGCCTTGGTCCAGAAGCACGCCAGCTGTGAGGAGAACAACACAGTACTGAGCCGTACGGTTAGGACTGGTCAACCCGACCGTAAGAGACGTGCTGACTCCCCACGAGAAGGGTGGGGCAAACACGAACGGTGTGATCAAGAATGTCATGATCGCCCAGAAACTAGGGACAGGGGCCAGTATCGCCCCTATATGCCCCTGAAGGCTCCACCCGAGTAGATCATTATGGAGATCCATAAGGAACCCTATCTCTGATGGCCTCCGAAGATGAATTCCAACCTGAGAACCAAGAGGAAGAGAAGATACTGCTGCTTCCACTATAACCATGGTCACGACACGGCATGTTGGGTCCCGTAGTGCAAGAAGACGGATCTAGAGGGGGGGTGAATAGATCCCTCTATAAAAAACTATGCCCAATTTAAAACACAAAACTACTCACAGCGGAATTCAACTCAACGCCTAAGATAATTAGGCAAGACGTAGATTAACTAAGATGCAATTTGATGGACGTTCAGAATTAAATGCGACTTGAAGAACCAACCACAAATTAACTCTTTGTGTGTGTGCAAATTAGATGTGTGAAATAGTCTAATTTGATTGAGTGTGTGTGTGATGGTGTCAATTTAAACCTATGAAGGAGATAGAAGAAAAGGACAATCACACAGGCATTCACAATGACACAATGATTTTTAGGTGGTTCAGGACCACGACGGGCTCCCTACGTCCACCCCTCACCAAATTGGTGAGGCTTCCTCAACACGCTGCAAATGCAGCAAACACGGGGATTTCTCCCCCCCCCCCACGAGGTAAAAACCCCAACACACACGCTACGAATGCAGCAAACACGGGGATTTCTATAGCACCCCGTATAAAAATGAGGAAAAAAAATTAATATACTTCTTTCCAAATAACTAAAACTTTAGATAACTCTATAGTAAGGTTAAACAAAAAGTTAGAACATCCCATAAGGGCCATTATACAAATATGTCACCCTTTATGTAATAGAGTTTACTATTTAAAAAATACTATTCCATTACTATTCAGATTACTATTCATTACTATTCACTACTATTCAATTACTATTCATTTACTATTAAAAAAACTATTCACCATAAATAGTAGCGCCTTTCACTAAGTCGCCATTTTAGTGAAGCACGACTGAATAAACAGTCGTGTTCTAAGTTAGTATATAACTTCTAAGTTATTATATAAATCATCCATGCTAAAAATTTAATAAATACGAATCATGATACCTAATCTAATGCATGAGCATACCGCTAGATTCTTTATATTTTTCTCTAACTATCTACGTATCTGTCTCAAAAAAATTCTTTTATTTGGAAAAGTGACACTATTCATTGAAATAGTGACTCTTTACTATTCATCGAAATAGTGACTCTAAGTAACGACTCCACATAAGGGCGTTATTTCATATGAACTACTCACCTGTACTATTCCCTACTATTCACGTGAAATAAAGACTGACGTTATTTCATATGCACTATTCACGTACTATTCACAAATACTATTCATACCTGAAGTAATGACTCAATATAAGGCCTTATTTCATATGGCTAGACACGTAACATCAATGGACAGTACATAATAATGCACCTAGGAAAAAGGCCTAGACACGTAACATCAATGGACAGTACATAATAATGCACCCAGGAAAAATCACGCCCATGACCCGGGTGCTATTTCTGGAAAGGGCACCCAGGTCACAGGCGCCATTTCTGAGCCCCTGTAGTCAAATATATATATATATATATATAAACTCAAGGATATAGTGCCCACTTGAAAGGGTGCTATTCACATAAATAACGGCTGCCTAGAGAGGCGCTATTTCCTTGGAAAGGACCAGAGGATATAGCGCCCTACACTCAGGCGCTATTCACCTAAATCACGCCTGCTCGGAGAGGCGCGACTTCCCTGAGACAACACACAACCATCCCTGTCATCCTATCTTGAACAACTCCATTTTGCCGGCAACGGACCCTCTTACCCGACAGTGGAATCCATGGATTGAAGCATTAATAGCTTCTTTTTCTCTGGCAAAGGACCTTCTTGTCTTTCCTTCCCTATAATTATACACAACCTCCTAAGGTTAGAAGGTGATTGTCAACAGAAGGGGGTCTTTCCAGGAACATACGTGAAGGGGTTCTTCCTCCTGCTGCTGGGGAACCTTGCAGAGAAGCTTACATTCTTATTCCTTCTACGTGTTTACGTCAAAAAAAGGTAGGTGTTCTCAAGATCTGACTAAACTAGTAGTTAACGTAGGTTAACATGCATGCTAGTTAAACTCGTCTTAATTTAGCTACATTCTGTTTGGAGTATATCAAAAGGCTTAGTGGAAAAGCTAGGCTACACCTATCTAGAACAATAACCCTTGCGTTGAGGAGATCCTCCGCCAAGTACTCCTGGTACATCACACAGTTTAGTATAATTGTCATTAACATGTCGTAATTTATTGCACATTGATCCATGTTTAAAAATTAAAATCAGTGAAATTAAACTCAGAAATTATTGCATGAGCTTGATCTTACAGTCCTACAAATTTTCCATATCTATCTATGCATTTCCTTCATGATTCTGTGAACATGCTGTAATTCGTAACAGTGAAATTACGTAATTAGTAGCCACCATGTTCAGACAATTATATCTTTTTAACCCAATCATAAAACTCATGCATGAGCATAGTTCTGGAAACCTCAGATTTTTCTCTATTTTACCATGTCCTTAGATCATGATTTACTGAAAATCTTAAAAATAAATAGTGTTTAAATAGTAAACAATGACTCATAATGTCGTGACCACCATGTTCAGATAATTATATCTTTTTAACCCAATCATGAAACTCATGCATGAGCACAGTTCTGGAAACCTCATATTTTCTCTATTTAACCATGTACCTAATTCCTGATTTATTGAAAGTATTAAAAATAAATAGTGTTTGAATAGTAACTCGTGAGTCATCCAGCCCTCAGGTGAATAGTGCCCCCAGGCAGGGCGCCATTCACTGAAGAGGCACCCTAATACAGGGCGCCATTTAATTGAAGACACTTCACAGTGTCGTCAATTCAATTTCCAGTAATTTCTAGAAATTATTAAATCAACACATTCAAAAATCGATATCTATTGAACTAAACCATGAAAATTCTGTATGAATATGTTTCTGTGATCCTAACATTTTTCCCTACCTACACGTACCCTTACTTCCTGATTCAGAGAACTTTTCTACTGATGAATAGTGAACCACCTAGGGTAAATAGCGCCCCTGACCCGGGCGCCAATTACATAAATGAAGACTCCGTGCATGGTCGCCAACTAATTGAAGACCATGTGCAATGTCATCTATTCCATTTCTGAAATTTCCAGTAATTAGTAAATCAACGCATTCAAAAATCAATAACTACTAAACTGAACCATGAAAATTTTGCCTGAATATACTTCTGGGATCTTGAGAATTTCCTCTACCTGTTCATATCCTTTTTTTCTATTTCTGAGAAACTTAGTACAGTATGAATAGTGTATGAATAGTGTTTTGAGTCACAGAATGTATCTGCTCGGTATAAATCATCCCAATTTATTGAATAGTGAAACCCAACAATTTTGCATAAGCATGATTCTGAACTCCCGAGAACTTCCTCTACCTGTTCATATCTTTGTTTTCTATTTCTGAGAAAATTTTACGGTATGAATAGTGTATGAATAGTGTTTTGAGTCACAGAATATACTTGAACGGTGTAAATCACCCCAATTTATTGAATAGTGAAACCCAATAATTTTGTACAAGCATGATTTTGAACTCCCGAGAATTTCCTCTACCTGTTCATATCCTTGCTTTCTATTTCTGAGAAACGTTTACGATATGAATAGTGTATGAACAGTGTTTTGAGTCACAGAATGTACCTGTTCGGTGAAAATCACCCAAATGTAAATGGCGTCCTAAGCTAGGGCGCCAATTACATGAATAGCGACACTCCAGTATGTTGTCAATTACTCACCCTGTTAAAACTGTTAGATCAAACAGCCTGTAGACCTTGATTATAGAGCCTCGCAAATTCATATTCTGCCAAACCTTAGAAAAACCTGAAAGTCATTACTAAACCCCATAAACCCCTGAATTGCATTTATGTCCTGCATTCTTAAGAGGTTAAGTTATCATCCATCATTTTCATATCCATCGTCCTTGATCTCTATTCCGGATTGATCCACCTTATATTCCTACAAATGAATGCTTTTTCTTGAAATTCTATATTGGCTATATAAATGAGAGTGGATATCAAAAGTATACATGAAATGTTGTGCGTATAGGGCCCGGTCTGGTCCTGGGAGGAGCACCCGAAGGTACTTGTACCCATAGGAGTTTATTGACCACGGTGTTTGGCATTGCACTGAAGTAGTTGCTTGACTTGAGACATTCCCACTCACTCTCTCGTGACATGCTTGACATGCTTTACTTGAATTGTTTAGCCTGAAAAAGGGTAATTACTTGCTTGAATGAATTGAAGGAAAATAGCCAATTCTATTGTACTACTTGAATACATGAGCTTGATATACATGAGCTTGAAATACTTGCTCGAATTACTCGAATGATAAATTCTTGAAATTTACTTGCTTGAATACATTCTTGAATACGCTATCCTTGGAAATACTTGTGCACTTACTTGCAAATTACTTGAAATTTCTTATTTATACATCTTATTGAAATTCTTGTGATATTCTTTATTACAATTCTTGATATTCTCGCTTGATCCTACATGCATCATTATATTGCATGAACTTGCAATGAACTTAAAGATTGTTAGAGCTTGAGATATAATTCCTACTGAGCGATTCGCTCATAAAGGTGCAATTCTAACATTTTTCAAGAAACTTGGATAGCGACCACCACCCGGATGGGAACGATACCGAGTGACGAGTGTTAGGGTCATAGTTGGATGTACCGTCAGCTAGGTCTAGTCCTTTGTATTCCAGGTCTTATGTCGTGTATTTCCAGTTGTTATTAAGGCTTGTAACCTATGATAAAATTTCAATCATTTATGTTTAAGTCAGTTTGAATTATGTCAAAATCTAAAACTTTATGAAATTAGTTTAAGGTATTACTCAGTTTGTCATCTTGGACTATGGTGTATGTTCAAATTTTAAATTAGCAACGAATTATCCAATAATATGCGCACTCTGATTTTATACGAATGACACGATCGATATAGAAGCGTCACGGATCCGAGTATCTTCCGCACTCGGACGTGACAATTTCTCCCCACACATACGGGGTAAAAACCCCCAACACACACGCTGCGAATGCAGCAAACACGGGGATTTCTCCCCACACACACACGGGATATAAACCCCAAACCACACGGGGATATGCTCCGCAACCACCGACGCACACGCGTCAACACAAACACTTGGAGAGCCCTCTCTCCGAACACCCCCACATGAAAATCGTTCGGAAGTTAATAACAAGTTCACAAGTGAATGCACTAAGCCCAAAACATATGCTAAAGACTGGAACAATGAAAATCTCTCAAGTATAAAGCTCCCCCTTCTCAACAAAATCTGGTTCTCCTTGGTTCGTTGACGGATGATCACGAACTCGCCATAATCTTGCTCCTTTACTCGATCCGCTCCTTTTTCTCTTCTATCACGAGCTCCAAAAACCCTTTGATGGAGATGAAAACCCTTCCTCAAGAGCTCCTCCTTCCTTTCCCCATTTTCTTTTCCTACAAGATAGAAAGATATAAGCATTAGGGTTCTATATTCCATAAATTCGTATCTCATATATATATACTAGAGAGAGTGGCCAAATGACCCATATAACCTTCCTAAAACATGTTAGAAAAACCCTAATATGTTTAGGAACCAATGGGGGGTAGTTTGGTAAAGTTTCCAACACAAAAGAATGGGTTTTGAGGGTTTCCAAAATTCCCGTTCTAGAAAGGGTCGACCCTGGGGGTCGACCCCTGCATTTTCTGCAGGAAAAACACCCCAGATAGAACTCTATCTGGAGGGCGTCAACCCTGGGGTCGACCCCTTCAGTAGGGAGTTCTGTCTGCTATGCAGACAGCCCAGCCCTAGGGGGGGTTGACCCCAGGGTCGACCCATCTATTGAGGGTCATGAAAAGTGATGATTTGGCCCTTTTAAGCTATGCAAACTCAATGGAATAAATGGGACCTATGTCCCTTGATTCCGAATGATTAATTCTAGTGGTTTGAACGTGTAAAACCATAGAAAAATCAAATTAGTATGGATTTGAAATTCAAATTAACTTCTCCCTTGTATTAAGCAATCTTTGAATGAGAGTGAACAATGTGGCATGCAAATCAACCCAGAACACTATCATCTCAAATGCCATGATCTCAATAGTGAAAATGTGAGTTCAAAACATAAAAACTTGCACGTTCACAAGTCTACCAAATTGGCAAGTCAAACACACCACCCACATTAGTATAACATTAAACTCAATAACTTCATAGCAAGAGGATAAGGAGATTCAAACACATGAAAACATGAAGAACCTTTCAAGCACAAGGCCAAGCGACAAAGTCATTTTGTAATCATCAAAATCACATACACAACAATCTCCTCCATTTTGATGATGACAAAATGTTACGCATTAATGCTCTCTCCCCCTTTGACATAATCAGAAATGGGGATCATTATGGGGAATTCACGATAACAACAAACCAAAACCAACATTGCTCTCTCCCCCTTTGGCATAATCAGAATAGACATGCACAACCAAAGCTTGGGCAGAAGAATTTCAGAGCTATTCTCAAAGACAATGCACATGGAAAATGTAAAATACTATGTTCATGAATTATGCACAGAATTACTATCTCTCCCCCTTTGTCATTGACAAAAACAGATGGACAATGGGGTTATTAAGAGAATCATATGCATAATATGTTTAAGAAGATGCAATTTAAAATATGCATGTGTGAATGATATATATGCCAAATATGCACAATATACATGAACTAATTGAACAAGTTTAAAATGCAAGTATGGGCAATATGAACATGCATAGTGCAAGTAGAATGATCAAGTATGATTGACCTCCAAGCAAATAAATGTATATACATGCAATATAGCTCCCCCATTTTATTTAAAGTGAAGAGATAGGTGTACGAAAAGTGCAGGTGAGTTAGTACAACCAAAAATGTCCATGTGTCTGACTTAGGGGATTGTGCAATCATATTGGAGAATTAAGCAAAAGTCAATGCAATCAATCAATTTTCTGAATACATATTAAATCAAATTATCAGATGTGTAAGTGAATAACATGAAAATAGACTGTAGCCATATGGATATTCTGATTTTTAATTAAACACAAGTGTAATTACACAGATTGCATTTCAATCTAGAGAACAGCGTATTGGAGGCTTCGCTCTACCTCAATCAATTTTTCATCAAAATTTTTCTCAAAAATTTTCACAAAGATAATCTGAATTTTTCTTAGAGTGATCAGGTTCAAATAATTCCTTTTTACGCGAGGAGACACGTGGAGCTCATGCCAGACTCCCCGGTTACTCAGAACATTGACCGTCTCACTTCACTTTGAACAGAGATACTCTAGTACAACACTTTTCAGAAATGAATCACATCACGTCTCAAGTGACGTGCATCCAATTTACTCAGTGAGACTGAGCATTGCTCTGCCTTTCATTTCATCCAAAATTTTCATGCTGAGGCAGGCAACTTTTTCCTCAACTGCCTTTTTATCATTCATGCAACAAGTTTAATTTCTTTAGAGTGTTGAAGAGAAACTCCTATATCCTTATGTGTAACACTCATTTTCACATTTTATGCATAAAGTGTGCGAATTTGATTTAGCATGTATACCGAAAATATTATGAACACATAACAATGCAGCTCCCCCTACATAGATGCACTTATCAAATCTTTACTTCCCCTGAGTGTATGACAAGAAACACTCCAATGATGACTCAGATGCAAAGTTATTTAACAATAAGGCATAAGGTCATAACAATTTTAAGGATGGGGGTGAATAGCATATAATAACATGCAAGCACACAGTGAGATCGTGTAATATGCAATGCAGAAGGTAACATGTGAATTTCATGCAATACTAGTGCAAAATGCAAATTTCAATTTTCATATGAATGATCAAATGCACCTAATGCATGAATTCTAAAACATGCAACCTGTAACCTATATGAAAATGCAGTGTTAGATTTCAGATTCCACATGAAAATTCTATATGCATCTAATGCAACTAATGCATGAAATGCATTTTTGTAAATGTGAGAACACAGTTTTATTTTGAAAGGAGAATTCGGGAAATTCATTCAAAGCATCAAAATCATCACATGTGAACTGATAGTTTTTCTATATGAAAGATAGATTTTCATTATGAATTCACATTAGACAAGAAGCAAACTCTTCCTGAAAACCTTTCTGTTTTGCCCAGCATTCTGAAAATCACATGACAAAGGCTACAATGCATTTGATTAAATTCAGTCCCCAGGGTATGCAGCAAAGTCATCCAAAAGAAAACGGAACAACATCAATTTTAAATTGTTCAGCTAGCAGCTCCCCCTTAATATGTGCATAAATTTTAGGAAATACAATCAAGTTTGATGTCATATGCAACCAATAGATGATAGACTCATGGTACCAGGCGGAGACACATTCTCACGCATGGTGATAGCTTTCAGACAGGCTTGACCTGTCCTTCCACATGTCACAATTTTATATACCATGTAGTCATGAATTGATAATCAGAAAAAATACATTGCTTTCCCATATGACAAACATATTTTTCATGATCTTCATAGATGGAAATTCAGTTAAAGCAAATTTCAGTTATTCAAAGAGAACTCAAAAATTTATTTTCAAAACCTGTGCTTTGAGCATCCATTATTTTCAAGCCTTCACTTGGCCTCAAGGCATCCCTGCACCAAAGTTCTCATTTGACAGTTTGGGTACCCAAACTTCCTTGGGTACCGGATGGTTAACATGAGCATTCAATTTTCTTAAGGCATTCAAATTATCAATTTTCATCAATGAACAATCATGCATGGTATGCCCAAAATTGCCACAGTAGTGACAACTAACAAAAGACTTTTGCACTCTTCTTAACAGGATAAACATGGAATTTTTGTGGGTTGACAAAAATGTAATTATTTTTAACATGGAAGTTCTTTCTTCTATTTGCTTGCCAATAATGTGACACATGGTGTCCTGGCTTTTCACAAGTGAAGCAAGAACTACTCCTCCTTCTTTTAGAGGCACAATCATTTTCACATGCTTTCAAATCATCAAGTTTCATAACTGGACAGTTACTTATAACATGCCCACGCTGACCACAATAATAACAACTAAACTTTGAAATTTTCCGGATATGAGCATGCTTCATGTGACTTTGGTGAGAATCAAATTTTCTATTCTGACTCATAGGACCATTTAGACAGTTTGGTGAGGGAGCAGATATCTTGGTCCTAGGTTGGGCCTGAGTTTTAATCTTGGGTTTCTCAACAAAAGATGCATTAGAAGAACAGGAAGCATGCACAAATGACGTTTAAGTTTTCAGACCAAAGGCTTTCTTTTTAGTGCGTTCATACCCAAGACCTTCCCATTGAAAATTCACTTTGGTCCCCAATATTTTCTCTAGATTATCTTTCCCTTTGACAAATGTAGACAGGGATGCATTCAAATCAACAATTTCAGATTCAAGAGTTGAAACATGCAATTCATAGCTAACTATCTCATCCTTACAAGAAATGATTCTTTCATTCACAGATTTTCCTTTTTCAAAATTTTCAAGACTTTTCAATCTACCTTCAAGCAAAGATATCTGAATTAACAAAGCACTATTTTTCTTTTGAAGTTTTTCAAATAAATCTCTGTTCATAGAAGTGTATTCAAATTCGTTCTTTTGAAAACTCACTTTTTCATCAGGCATTGCATTCATGGTTTCATTAGAGTCAACAGACTTAGACAAGTCATTCTTCAGATTTCTCAACTCCTCTTCTAATTCAACAGTTTTATCATTCATGTTCTTAAAACTTTCTATCTCATGTCTTAGCTCCTTTTGCCTTTCAGATTTATCAACATTTAGAGTAGCTTTCCCTTTTTCAAGAATGAGTAGTTTTTCAGATATGGCAGTATTCAACTCTATCAGCTTCTCATTATCTTTTTCTATTTGTTGAAGTTCTGAAATTTTAGCCAGTAAAGATTTATTTTCAGTTCTAAGATCTATAATTGTTTCTTTGTATGCTTCAACATCAAACATGCAGGCCTCGCTTAATTCTTCAAATTTAGAACATTTTCCACAAGAAGAGTTACATACATTATCTTGAACTTCCTTTTTCAATTTTTTTTTCTGACTTGATTTTCTTATGTCTACTCGACAACTCCTCATAAGCATCAAGTAGTTCTTCAAATGACATTTCATCTTCATCAGAATTAGACTTTACCTCTTCAGCATTTTCATCATTGTGTTGATCAGCATCGTCAGCCATGAGACCTTTTTGTCCTTCCTTCTCTCGAGCATTAATCAACCGGTCTATGAGCTCCTTTGCCGTCCTACAAGATGAGACAAATGTAAACGTACATATTAGCATTCACAGAGGCTTTCAATAAGCTCAGGATAGTAACATTTTGATGGTTCTTCAATTTATCTTGATTAGACCACTTTATCTTATCTAGAGGTAATATGTGAGGACCATCATAAGTCAACTTCCAAAGATTAGGATTAATAGAGTTTATAGCCCTACATAATCTACCCAACCACAGGGGAAAATCAGAGCCATTAAAAACATGTGCGGAATTCATCGAAAACTATTCGACAGAAAAATTCATGATTGAACAAAGCACTGGGATCACTCTGTAGATCGGTTATCTAGGGACAGTAGAGCCTCGCTCTGATACCAATTGTTGGGTCCCGTAGAGCAGGAAGACGGATCTAGAGGGGGGGTGAATAGATCCCTCTATAAAAAACTATGTCCAATTTAAAGCATAAAACTACTCACAATGGAATTCAACTCAACGCCTAAGATAATTAGGCAAGATGTAGATTAACTAAGATTCAATTTGATGGACGTTCAGAATTAAATGCGACTTGAAGAACCAAACACAAATTAGCTCTTTATGTGTGTGCAAATTAGATGTGTAAAACAATCTAATTAGATTGCGTGTGTGTGTGATGGTGTCAATTTAAAGTTGTGAAGGAGATATTGGTCCCTGGGGTAGGCGAGCGGACAAGAAGGGGGGGTTGAATTGTCCCCCACGCGATATGGCAAATTAAAAATCTACGCAGCGGAATGAACAAGTTTAACAAGGTTGATAAAAATAAACTGGGCAAGGATAAACAAGTTCTCTCAATCTCGCCGTTCACACACGATCAAGATAAACAATGTTGGCAATATAATACCACAAACATACATACCACTAGACACGAGAATTTTTAAGATGGTTCGGGACCACGACGGGCTCCCTACGTTCACCCCTGACCAAACCGGTAAGGATACACTAGCTAGATAAACCAGCACGGGGAAGACTCCCCAAACACAGAGCAAGGCTCCAACACACACGGGGATAAATCCCTAATACGGACCAACGCTCCAACACACACGCAGGATGACGCCTGCACACACATACGGGGATGCGCCCCAACACGCACACATGCACGGAGACAGAGTCTCCAACACGATCTGACACCGGATCACAACACACACACACACACACACACACACACACACACACACACACACACACACACACACACACACACACACACACACACACACACACACACACACACACACACACACACACACACACACACACACACACACACACACGCTGCAACAAACGTAGTACAATGACACACATGATCGCACGCAGGCGATCATACACGACCGTAAACACAGACGGTCACACACACAAAATGTATTTTCAAGTTCAGAAAATAAACACAAATAATAATATAAGCTCAGATTGAAATAGAACACATGGCAAACATCACAAAACAACAACTAAAGGATGTAGAGATTGTTCCCCCTTTGATTTCCAAGACGAATAGAAATTGTAGGTTGAAGCCCCGGTCGGATGGTGACGATTTCAATGTCCTCTCGATCCTCTCCTCGATCCGCTACACTTTTTCTTCTTCCACGATCTTCAAAACCTCTTGGATGAAGATAAAATCTCCCCTTCATTTCCCCTTCCTCTTCTTCTCCCCTTTCTTGACCTACAAGATAGAAAACATTAGCTCAAATGAAGATTTTTTGTTAAATTCGGAGTTCACAAGAGAGTATATATAGATGTTGGCCTAGACTAGATGGCAGACAAGAAGGGGGGTTGAATTGTCCCCTTGCCGAGATGGCGGATTTTAAAAACTTTCCAAACAAATCACATCGTAATTAAATTTAAGTACGTTGATTGGCCTAAATAGATGCAAGATCAAAATGTTCTCTCAAGCTTTCTGATCTCACTCGAAAAAATTATGCAAAGAACGATTAAATCTAAGCCTAAGACATATAGTAGATGTAGGAATGTGCAGTGGTGCAGTGAGCAAAAATCTATTAGGTTGACCTGTGAAGGGAGGTAGATGAAATGAACAATCACATAGGCATTCACACGAGACACAAAGATTTTTAGGTGGTTCGGGACCACAACGGGCTCCCTACGTCCACCCCTCACCGAAACCCAATGAGGCTTCACTACATGCTACGAATCGTAGCAGAACGGGGATGAACCCCTACACCACACACGCTGCTTCCGCAGCAATGCATACACACGGGGCCTGGCCCCAAGACGCTGCCACTACAGCACAGACACAAGCAGTCGGGGAACACACCCCGGATGCAAAAACCACACGGAGACGCAGCTCCGTCTACACTCACAAACTCAGGGAACCTTGCCCCGTAATAAAACCAACCACTCGGAGACGCATCTTCACCCACACACAATGTTCTGAGTTTAACAAAAAGAAAGGATATGCAATGAACGCCGAAACTTTCAATCTTTTCTCAAATAAAAGAGTAGAAATGAGAGAATAAAGATTCCCCCTCAAATCAGCAACCAATCCCATCCATAGGAGTGGTAGGGTGTGCTGGAGATGATGATTCACGGAGTGGGAGGTGGCCAGCCTTGTAGTGAGACGCCCAAGACAGCAGACCGTAGGGTGTAGCGACAGCGCCCTTCAGATCACAGCTTAGGCTCGTGATTGCATCGTCCAGTGGCCTTCTTCTTCCTCCTCCTTCAAGGTGTGTCGCCCCTTTCTCCTTTCCTTGCAAGAGTAGATGTCGATTAGCGTAAGGGGATATCTCCTTCGATGGAGATCACAGGGTATAAATAGGGTAACAATATAGAACTAAAGACCACAAAGCCCTTCTCAAAACCCTTCAATTACACACCCAATAGATGGGAGAAACCCTAAGGGTAATAGCGTAAAAAGGCAAGACAATCGGATCAAGAAATGGGGTGTTCGAAATCAATCCGGAAAACACGATCCTGACGCACCAGAGAAAGTGTCGACTCTTAAAGTCGACACTCTTTTCAGGGTGTTCTGTCCCGAGGACAAAGTAACACCCAGGATAAAAGTGTCGACTCCCAGAGTCGACACTTTCTGTCTGGTCCAATAAAATAATGCAGACAGAACAGAACAAACTAAATGTCAACTCCGTGAGTCAACATTTTCTCTGACAGAAATAAAAACAAAATTAAAGGTCTATTGAAACCCCAAATACATGAGATATGGATTAAGCCCAATCTCGGCACATTGAAATTCATTCAACCATGGATACTTACCATAGATTCAATTGTAAACAAGAGTGGAAGCTTACCATGGATCCACTTGTTTGAGGTTAACATGAACCTACACTGATATAAACAAATCACCCATGTCATTCTACATTTAAAAATCAAGTCTATGCATATAAAGCCCAATGCCATGAAATATGAATCAAGTCTAATCTGGCCACATGAAAATGCATCAAAAAAGATTTCTTGCTATGTCTACAAGGAATGTGGGCATTTTGTCAAACATATGATAGACATAGATGCTTAGAAGTGTACAGACTCAGACAGGTGTAAAAGATGTACAGACATGAGATGCAAGAGCAGGCATACTAGCATCGACCTACATATGCTTGAAGGAAAACTAGCACCGACCCTTGAAGGTGAAGGCATGTGCACTGACACACACACACACACACACACACACACACACACACACACACACACACACACACACACACACACACACACACACACACACACACACACACACACACACACACACACACACACACACACACACACATATATATATATATATATATGAGCATGCACAGTACTAGCATCGACCCAATGCTCAAGTGCACAGACTTTGTGCATAGATAGCACCGACCTTGCTTCAGTCGAAGTAAGACATGCACAGACACAGACTCTATGCATAGAAGATAGCACCGACCTTATCATGCATGAGACAGAGATTGCACCGACCCTTGTATGCGAATGGCAAAACATGCATAGACCTAGTGTGCATTTCAACAGAACCTTGCATCGACATGTTTATGCATAAGGCAGAAAAGGTGCACCGACCTTATTTGCATATGCTCTGACTTCTACATGAACCTGCTCGGACTTTGAATGCATGATGCAAAGGATGCACCGACGCAAAGTGATGCGGGACGGACCAGCGAACCTAGGACTCAAGCTCGCAACTCATCCCTAAGTGAGGGAAACGCGGGATCGTGCGCGGTTGAGGAACCGGCAATGAGTCGGGTAGTCGGCTCTTCCGCGTGTACTCGGATTGAGTCACGGGACGGGTCACTCACTCTCTCTCGCAGCGGTGATATAAAAATATAACGAGCTTGTTCCTATCACTCTAGCAGTGGCATTCAAAAATATACAAGATAAGCAAAGTGCCTACGAGGAGGGTGGCGAGTGTACCTCCACGCTCCGGGCGTGGAGAAGACGACCCCGGCCAAGTACGGTAACTCCCGGTAAAAACAATTATAATAATTATGGCTGTGATATTATTGTCCACTCCACGCAGGGAGTTAAAGGGCTACAAGTGGGCCCGAGAGGACAGATCTTGGGTTGACGGGCAGCAAGCCGGAAGGGTGTTGGACTGAAGAAGGGCTGCTGGTCTGACTTGGCACTATTCCAACTCAGCTTGACTCGGTCCTGCTCGCTGGACAGCAAGCAATGGCCTCCAAAGGGACGTCATCCTACTGAGATCTTCTGAAGGCGGCGTTTGGCTGGGACGATGGCAGGACGTCCCTGGCTGACTCCCTTAAGTGGCGGTTCCTGAAACTCAGCATAGATAATTAATTGAGATTTATTCTGCTACTGCCTCTACTGGTCTGTTCACGGAACAGATTTGTGCGCCTCCACGACAAGAATTTCTGTGCTCATATCCGGAGGCATATTGAGGCGAGGTTGGTGCCGTTGGAAAGAGGACTCACAGATCTAAAATATATATTATTTTCAGGTCGATCCAAAGAAGGGATTAGAAATGGGAAGCTCTTTAAACTATGTGTTTTTTGTGGATCTGGTTACAGACTATCAGGACATAAAGGTATGTTCCTGAAAACTATTTTTGACCGGAGGGTAAGGGAATTTTTTGGATGCTGAAAAAATCATTCTTGGAAGGGGGGGATGTGAGAAACACTTGATAATTTTTGTGGATTTTATGAAAAGTTCTAAGGGGGTGGGAAAATTACGACAAGGGAACACTGTCCCACAAATCTGTAAACTGACAGATTACTGGGGGGAAGAACAAAAATATGGGAAAAATACCAAACGAAGGCCAAATGGCACGAAATATGAACTGAAGATTAAGGGTGACAAGGAGAACAAACTCTCAAAGTTTGGGCTCGATCAAACAACAAGAGAAAAATATAAAATTATGGCTTTGAGGTTCTATCCTGATTTGGACAGAACTCCGGCGATGGCGGTGGCGGTGCGATGGATGCACGAACGGAAGCGGAGGCGGCGGGGCTGAGCGTCACACTCAGAGAGGTCGTGGTGGAGAGGCTTCACACCTCTGAAATCAGAGCTCTCATAGCTCTAGGGGGGGAGAGAGGGGCACCCTTGGGCTATTGAGCATAAATGAGAATTTTTCTTTCATTAGAGCTAAGTAATTCATAAATTACATGGCTTATATAGAAAATGTAAAAAGACCTAAACTACCCCTAGATCTAGGGTTAGGGGGGGAAATGGGGGAGAGAAGAATTAATTCTCCCATGTGTTTTGACCCAATTAAAATAAAAATACAAAACCTATTAAACTAATATAAAAGGGGGGCGCCCCCTTGACTTTAAGGGCCGTTATTTTTAAATTTTTTCACCCTTTGTCCCCTTGAATGGTCTAGCCATCTAGAAGCCCACCTTAGACATTTGACCAGCCCCACATGGGCCCTAGGGCCTATGTGGACCAATGGGGAAGGAGGGGGCCCCTTGCTGGACCTACTAGACTTTTACAAATAAACCCACTAAAACCTAAAGACTCACATTTTGGCTTATACTTGCCATACAATTGCGTACCCAATTACACAAGGGTATAAATACAAATAAAAAGGACACAAATGAAAAATAAAATGTACATGCTCGGAGTTGATTCCCATCACAAAGGATGCACCGACCTGTGCATATGCACATGGCAAATGTGCACAGACATGTATGCGTAAGCCAGAAAAGGTGCACCGACCTTGCAATGCACCGACCTCAAGTTAACTAGAAGGCCACCTTAAAAAGACCATGAACAAATAAGCATGAAGGCACTTTGAAAACCCAGCACAAGAAAAAATACTTCAAACCCAATTGACAAAATGAACTAGCCAACAGAATAGCATGCAAGAGGAGTCATAAAACTAATACCCAAAAAAAGATTAGTGCATGTGAAACATAGGAGGTGTCGACACTCAGCAACCCAGTGTCGGCACTTTATTAAAGCAATAAACCTGGCTAACCAAATGCAAGTATTTACATGGAGAACTATTAAGGCTAGTCAACCCAAGAACTATATACATGAAGCACATTCATTCCATCAAGATATGAACAATGCACAACCAATCAAGTTAGGACCCAAAACATCTCAAATGTCCCATGATGAATATGCAAGAGCCAAATGACATTTTTTCTACAAAACATACACACAATATATTATTATCATCAAAACCATTATCAAAGACAAAGAGGGAGTGCAACGAACCCAACAATCTCCCACTTTTTGATGATGACAATATATTGTGGCCACCAAGATTCTCTCCCCCTTTGACATTATCAAAAAGTGGGGGTCATGAATAGATGAAATTTAAAAGGCAATGACGCAAGAACCCATCAATCACCTACCATAAAAGGAAGGTATGTTCAGATGCTCAGATATGTCCAAGATGACTGAGATATGCAGACTGTGCAATATGCAAAATGTTTGTAATATGTCCAGATGCTCACTTTATGAATTATATGCAGTATGTATGATCGAACTATGCACAAGAGTATTAAGAAACTAAACTATATGCAAAAGTTGTGCTGAATAGCACATTATTCTCCTCCTATTGTCATGAATAAAAACTGACAGACAATAGGATTATATGACCTATTATTTACATGTAAAATCCAAAGATGTATCTGAGTGAAATGAAGTATGATATGAACAAAAAGGATCAAGCATTCAAGCATTCAAGCATGCATAATAAGATATACAAGCAAACAAGTCCCTTCGGGACAGGTTTAAGAAGAGTGCAATTGATTATGGAACATGATGAGCATGAGCAATGCTAAGAGGGTCGTGCTTACAAAACGATGGTACTGCATTAACTGTGAAAGACGACTGATTCATAAAGGACATTCACTCAATCAAACCCAAAGTGTATATATGATAATTAAGCAATGAATTTCAAGATCATATTGATAAATAGATTTTCCAAAGAACAATGGAAAGAACCTATCCTCCATACACTTCCATACACAATGCTCGAGTATTGGTAGCTACGTATAACCCCAACATTTTGATTAAACACAAAAAGGTGACTAACCTTTTGACGCGAGTCATACCCTTTGTCTCAGGGGCATTTCCCGGTTACTCAGTTTCGTCACTTATCTTAACTGTGGATTTTGTCACTTTTCGGCGCGAGTTGTATCCTTTATCTCAGGGACACTTCCCGGCTACTCGGTGGTGAATCACACTTATTTTTGATGTGGATTTATTTCTCCTTTCGACATGAGTTTCCTCCTTTGTTTCAGGGGGGATCCCCGGTTACTCGGATCCACGTTCCACTTATACAATTTTTTTTGGTGGGACAAATAGCTTTTTCCTCATGAGATATGTGATTTCCATGTAGAGATTCAAGAGTCCTCTAAAGTGTTGAGAGGAATAACTAGAATCCTTATTAAATTGAATCATTTATCTCAAAAAGTGTAATTTGTGTGGGTGGTTGTATTGAATGTAAGAAATGAATTAGTCTAATCACAGTTATGTCTCCCCCTAAGTGTATGCACGGTTATAAAAAATCTCCCCCTTAATATATGCCATGTAATAAACATGTCTAAATCAATACAATTTCATTTATTATAGAAAAAGGTCATAGAAAGATATCAAGAAGTGGTTGTATCAAGTATATACAAGCAATCAGGCAGGGACCTTTCAAAATTTTTAAACAAGGTGATTTCCGGTACGAGGCGAAGAACGTAGGTCTGAAGACCACCATCATGTGTGAAGAAAGCTTCCAGTTGGACATAATCCAACCTTCCACAATCGCCATTTGATATACCGGATAATCATGGCATTCAAGCACATAAACATGTCGAGTATACATGCAAGTATATGCATGTAAACTGAAAAATGATTGAAAATTATTTCAATCTATAAATATGCATGGGCATGCATGATATGAGCATGAAAATACGTATGTGAACTATATATGCACATGTGAACTGTTATTTACACAAATGTGATAGAAAGTGTAAAGAATTTTATGTTCAAACTGAAGCATTCAAGAACTGAATTGTTATTAGCACAAATGAGTAAAAGTGTGAAAGGCTTTATGCACAGATAAAGACATTCAAAAATTGAATTGTTATTTGCAGAGTATGAGTGATAGACTGAAGGAAAAACTTCATGTACTGATCAAGGCATTAACAAGAACTGAACGGTTTGTTGAGCTATGGTTTTGATGATAACTAAACTTAGTGTGTATTGCTATGGTTTTGATGCTAACTACACTTAATGTGTGATTATGTGAATGATGATAACTAAACGAAATGGTTGATTGTTCATATCGATTTGTTGAATATGATTGAGTTGAACATGTGCATTGAATGCTTCCTATCCATACTTTTCATGGAGTTTGGTTACATGATGCATTCATATTGGACAAATGCATATCTACTGATCTTGATCGTTAGTCAATCATGTTTTCAAAGTGTTCACTTGTATATGTGCATGGCTAAATTGCTCTCATACTTTGCTCACTTGTATAGAAATAATTCTTGACCTTTAGCTTAAAACTTTTATGGTTCACGTGTTTGTATGCACCTTGAACATGGGCTTTCATGTTTGCATTTCATACATTTATCATGCTGATTATTAAGCTAAAGTTCTAATCATTTTTATCATGGTTTTGTAGGTTAAATTCTTTGTATAATCCCTCTAAGATCAAAGGAGTTTGATGCCACAGAGTTTGAAAGGGTTGCAATGGAGTTTGGGGGTGAAATCTTAAAGTCAGGAATTTCATTGTAGCTAGGTCGACACTGTAGCTAGCTCGACATTGTAGCTAGGTCGACACTGTAGCGCGGTCAACCGCCAGGCCGATCCTGGCTGACCGAAAATAATAAAATGTAACGATTCTATTTCCTACAGATTTTCGGTCGACCGTTAGCCAGTTCCAGTCGACCGCCATCCCCGAAGCCACTTTTGTTGACTTGATTTTTCCATTCCGTGGAGAGGTATCTTCACCCATTTGCTGCCCCCAATCAAGGAGGATTTCGTGGATCTGGTCTAAGGCTTGTCTAGGACCATTCAAGGGGTTATAAAACTCTCTTTTGGAGTCATAAACCCTAGCCATCTAAGGGGATTCAAGAGAGATCCAAGGGAGATCAAGAGAGGCTAGAGGAGGTCCAAGGAAGAAGGGGTACTGTAGCCGTGAATAGTACTCCGTGCAGCAAGTGTTCTTCATCCATTCTCAACCCATTGAAGGTAGATCTGAAGCCAACATCCTCCAAGGAAAAGAAGCAAGCAAGGAAGCAAGGATTCAAAGGAAGATTGCCTAAGGAAGAAAGAAGAAGAAGCAAGCAAGCACGGATCTGAGAAGAAGGTTGTACAAGGGTGAAAAGAGCAAGGTTTTTACAATCCACTAGAGGTCATTCAAGCAAGAGGGAAGGCAACATTCAAGATCAGCAGCATACGTTAAAAAGGAAGCTAAATCAGGGGATTTCTAAACTATGCTTTATTGTGTTTCAAGTTCATATTTGTGTTTTGTATAAACTGTGAACTTGTCTGTGTGTGGATCGTTGTTAGATCTGTGTTTATGTGTGGTTGTCATGGTGTTCCATTCGAGTGTGCGTAGGTCCTCCTAGATCTACGTGTATGTGTGTTGATCTATTTAGATCTGGTCTTTTTAGTGTATGGAGTGCTGCATCTGTCGTAGCGTGTGTGTGTATTGATTGACCCGCTTGTTGGATTGTGTTGGAGACCTCGTCTCCGTGTGTGTGTGTGTGTGTGTGTGTGTGTGTGTGTGTGTGTGTGTGTGTGTGTGTGTGTGTGTGTGTGTGTGTGTGTGTGTGTGTGTGTGTGTGTGTGTGTGTGTGTGTGTGTGTGTGTGTGTGTGTTGGGGCAGGCGTCGTCCTGCATGTGTGGTTGGAGCTTCGTCTCCGTTTGGGGATTTATCCCCGAGTGTAGCTTCACCGGGTTTGGTGAGGGGTGGATGTAAGATTACCGTCGTTACATCCGAACCACCTTAAAATCTGTTGTGCACTATGGTTTGATTTGTGTGGTTTGATCCATTTCATCTTCCTCCATTCTACGTGAGTGATTAGTGTAAACTGGTTGTTCGGATTTATCCACGTGTTTATTACATAATCTACATCATCATCTAATTAAGTTTGATAAATTTGATTTATGATCATATAGTTTTGAATCTCTTAACTAGCATTATATCACATATTTCAAAAAGGCCAAAAGTTTTCTTTAAATTTTGTAAACACCCAATTCACCCCTCTCTTGGCTGTCATTGATCGCGAGACTTCAATTAGTATTAGAGCCAAGGCTCTAATTTCATAGATCTAACGATCTAGAGTGATCCAGATCAATGACTACCATTATGTACACTTTGAATTCTCCACCGGTGTTTGATGGTTGCAATTTTGATTTGTGGTTAGGAAGGATGTGCAGTTTAGTCAACTCATATGATCCTAAGCTATGGAAGCTTATCTTACATGGTCCTTATGAGTTGTCTAAAGATAAATCTATCTGGACTGCAGATTCAAAGCTTAAACATGATCAAAATTGTTTGGTTCTAAAATTGATTATTGCTGCAGTTGATTCTAATCATTTCCCTTTTGTCTCCCATTGCAGATCCGCGAAGGATATCTTGGTTGGCTTAACCAAAGTCCGGGAAGAGCATGAAGATCAATATCTCGTGGCAGGCACGAGTGATCAAGGGAGTGATCAGCAAGTTGAATCAAGCTCAAAGGTAAATTCTGATAATGAAGATGAATTTAGCTATGAGGAGTTATTGATCACATATGATGAGCTTGCTGATAAATACGAGAAGGTTAAGTCTGAAAATAAAAAATTGAAAAAGAATGTTGGACAAAATAAATGTGATTCTCCATCTAAAGAATGCTCACACTTGAAGGAATTGATTGATGGTCATGTGTTCGACATTGAAATTCATAAGGATAAAATTTCATCTTTGAGAAATGAAAATAAAGAGCTGAGAGAGAGAGAGAGTAAGTCTTATGAACAATGGTCAAAATGAGTTTGCTCATGATAAAAATCTTGAAATAGAAAATGAGAAACTGAAGGAATTGAATAGAACCATTTCTGAAAGATTGCTTGCTTTTGAAAAAGGAAAATCTATGAATATTGATCAATCTGAAAAAGTGCATGCTTTGTTGTAAGAAATTGAAAGTCATAAAACCATCAATTCTACTTTACATGAATAAGTCAATTCGTGTGAAAATAAGATGGTTTCCTATGAATTGCACGTTGCATCTCTTGAATCTGAAATCTTTGATTTGAATGCTTCACTGTCTAGATTTATGAATGGTCAAGGAAATTTGGACAAATTATTGGGGATGAAAGTGAACTTTCAAAGAGAAGGGCTGGGGTTTAATCCTGTGAACAAGAAAAAATTTGAAAGTAAGTTATACACTTCATTTGTTCATAGCACATGTACACCCAGCACCTCTAAATCTAACTCCCAGCAACCCATTGTGCCAAGAACTCAAGCCAATATGAGGAACAATGTGAACGTTCAAAATGTGCATGCTAAAAACTTTCATGTGAAATCCCATGCATCCAACAAAAGAAACATGTCTTGTCTTTACTGTGGAAAACTTGGACACCTGATGCATGATTGTTTCACTATGAAGAATGATAACTTGAGAGCATGTAGAAACCAAGCTATTTTGAAAAATGCAAAGAGAGCTTTCACCATAAAATCTTCCATGCATTGTAATCATTGTGGTAAATGGGGTCATATGACTTCACATTGCTGGTTCTTGTTGAAGAGAAAGAACTCCCACTCAACGTATCATGCTCACACACACAAATCAGTAGAACCCATGAGAAGGAAGAATATGATGCCACGTGACTTCTACCATCACTTTGGCAAATCTAGGAATGTTAAGCATGATTATTTTCTGAAGAAAAATGATGATTTGAATGTTGTCAAAAGTTGCAAATCACATGCCCATGTTGCTGCTAACCCACAAGGACCCAAAAGGATTTGGGTACCTAAGAAGGCCAAATGACAAATCTATTTTGCAGGTGTGCCTTGTGAATGTAAAGCATGAAATTTGTTTTCATCAAGAAGGTAAGGCATACGGGTCAAGTGACATAAGTCAGGTTGGAAGAAAAATCAAAAACTAAAATTTGGAAACTCAGGTGATATCCCTCTCACTCTCTTCAGTAATTATGTCATGGTTTGATTCATATTGTGCTGAATAGTCTTGTGATAATGCACATATCTGTACATGCACTCCATCCATACTTGTTTGCATATCTGTGTGTATATCACTTGTCATATAACATCTTGTTGTAGGAGAGCTTAAAGTTTCTTCAGATCATGTTTTCACTACATATATTGAGTTTGCATACACTTTCATACTCTATCATGCAAAGGTTGAACATTGTGTATTCATGCCATAATGCATTGCAATCCTCCTACCTTCGTCATCCATGATTACATAGTATATCAAATGGTGACATGTGGAAGGGCATGTTAAGCCTGTCTGGAAACTATCACTCCGCGTGAGGTGATCTTCGGATCTAAGTTCTCCGCCTGGTACTATGAGTCATTTACTTAAAAGGCTGCATATGGTATTGGATTGTTACTGAACATCTTGCATTCATGCACACACTAAGGAGGAGCAATCACATTCGTCATATGGGCTTAACATTTAGGTTCACACATGAGTCATGCATTGCATCTAGAGCTGTCTAGGGGTGTTGGTTGTTAAAATTATTTGTCAAGTCATTATTAATAAATTTGAATCGAAATTGACAAATCAAACCTTTCTATCTTTGGATGCAGATTATACTCCCAAAATCTAAATGATGATGGGCTAAGCTTGAATCAACTGGAAGAATACCTTGCAAGGATGAAAATGATGAAAACCCTCTCAAGTTGCTACAAGAAGATGGGCTACTTTGTGTAGAACAACTTCCAGGATCGACTCAAGTACAAGGTGGTGAAAGTCTTGTACGTGTTGAAGTAAGTACCCAAGACATGGTATGAAAAGCGTGAATCTATTTTAACCAAAAATGGGTTCAATAGGTAAGCTTGATCAACCACGACTCACAAGGCAAATCAGGTAAAAGACTTCTTAGTGGTTCAAGTATATGTGGATGATATCATTTCTAAGCTACTAATAATGCTTTTTGTGAAGATTCTATAGGGATTGTACAAGAAGATTTTAAAATACTCTCATGAGTAAACTGATAGGGTGCAAGGCCCGGATACAGAGTACAGGGGGGTGAATGTATCCCTCTTCAAATATCACCCAATTAATACTCTAATGCTCTAATATGCGGAATAAGAACAGTTGATGAAATATACTGAAAATACTAAGACGGATCTCGACAAGACAACACAATTGAATTAGCCCCCACATAATCCTAAGCAAGCATCTAATGCGCAGCAATGAAAAGAACACAAGTACAAAAGTAAACCACAAGTGAACACCAAGATTTTTTAGGTGGTTCGGTCCACAGACCTACGTCCACCCCTCACTCCAAACTGGAGTGAGGCTTACACTAGCAGGGCTAGAATAGCAGACTCAGTCTGCAACAAATGCTGCCAAACAGCTTGTCCAGGGGAACAACCTCCCCTCTTCCTCCCAACCGGAGGGAACCACTAGTGACACCCAGTCACTAGCAAACCAGAGACGCAAGTCTCTCTTCCTCCAGACCAGGAGGGAACACCTAGTCTTGCAACCCACAAGACCAGAACCGGAGACGAATCTCCCTTCCTCCAAACCAGGAGGGAATCCACAAATGACTCTCAGTCACTTGCAACCTAGAGGTCTCGGACCTCCCTTCCTCCCAACCGGAGGGAAACAACCAGTGACATCCAGTCACAGGCAACCAGAGACGCAAGTCTCTCTTCCTCCAAACTGGAGGCCACCCGACCTCACACTAGAGGAACGGAAGAACAACTAGTGAACAGTTAAAAGGAGAAAACAAAAACAGCAGCAACTGAAAGCTCAAAAAATGAAATGCACAATAGCTCTCGCAGGAGCTGGCTGGCCTGGATTTGATCCACGGTCCAGCAGAAACTGATCTTCAGTTGAAGATTCTTTTACTCTAGCTCTCTCTTCTTCTCACTCTTCTTTTTCTTCTCTTTCGTAGGCTCTCTCGATCTCTCTTCTGCTCTCTGGCTCACTCTTCTTCTTTCTTCTTTCTTCTTCTTCTTCTGCTCACTGCCTCTCTGCAGCTCTTTCCTTCTATCTCGATCACTCTCTTGCTCTCTTGATCACTTCTGCACGTTCACTCTCTCCTTTTTTCGATCTTGATCTCTCTTCACAAGATGGAAGAGGCTTCATATTTATAGCAGCACCAATTAGGGCGTTGTCCTCGGATCACGTGCCAGGTGCCAACCTCGGATCACGTGCCACTTA
The DNA here is from genome assembly GCA_022559845.1 of Amorphophallus konjac. Classification (NCBI taxonomy): domain Eukaryota; kingdom Viridiplantae; phylum Streptophyta; class Magnoliopsida; order Alismatales; family Araceae; genus Amorphophallus; species Amorphophallus konjac. The sequence goes on from JAHNEJ010003215.1 coordinate 132,227, forward strand.
TCAGCTTCTCAAAGGATGTACCTGTCAAGCAATCATAAGAAGATATCAGATGGATGTACAGACTTGGTTCAGGCTATTAACAAAGTGTGTACATGCATGATGCAGCTTGAGTGTATAGACTTGAAGGGTGATAACGAGTGTATAGAGTTGAAGCCTTGGAAACTAGTGTATAGACTTCGTCTTGAAGGAGATGCAGACGTGCACTGAAGTGTGTAGACTTGAAGCCCTTCAAGCGACCTCAGTGTATAGACTTGCATGGGTAAGATGCATGAACAAGCCATAGCCAGTGTATAGACTTAACCGATGCATGAATAGTGCACCGATGTATATACTTGGAGAAATGATGCATGAACAGTGCGCCGATGTATAGACTCTGATGTAAAGACTTGAGTTACACAAGTAGTGTATGGACTTCACGATGCTCACCCATATCCAATGTATAGGCTTACCCCTTGAAGATGTACAGACATTGAATGCTTACATGCAGACACGATGTATAGACTTGGTTAAGACTGTCTAGACTCTGCATGCGAGCTATGGCGATGTATAGACTTCCTAACAAGGCGTTGTGCAGACTTGCTTACCACAATGTGCAGACTTAACAATGCACGATGTATAGACTTCAAATTAAAGGAGACGGTGGATGTACATACTTTAAGTTCAACTGAGACGGTGCATGAATATAGTTGACACTATATAGGCTGTACAGACTTGGAAAGCTTGACGGTGATATATAGACTTGGTAAGGCTTCAAAGCACAAGACACTTGGCCAATGTACAGACTTGGAAAACTTGAGCCAATGTGCAGACTTGAAACAAGTGAACACAGCGATGTGTAGACTTGGCCAATGTACAGACTTGAAGCGAAGACCAATGTGTAGACTTCAAGGCAGATGCCAAGGCTGTACACACTTGAAGAGACGCAAGGTGAGACAGAGCTGGCTGTACAGACTTGATAGCGTGAGACGTTGGAAGAGACGATCGGATGTATAGACTTTGAAGATGTGGGTGTGACAATGTATAGACATGGTGCAGCTTCAAAGCACAATGTGCTGACTTTACTAGTGTATAGACTTGGGGTTCTGAACGTAGGTAAAGATTGGGAATGTATAGACTTCAAATTAAAGGAGACGGTGGATGTACATACTTTAAGTTCAACTGAGACGGTGCATGAATATACTTGACACTGTATAGGCTGTACAGACTTGGAAAGCTTGAAGGCGATGTATAGACTTGGTAAGGCTTCAAAGCACAAGACACTTGGCCAATGTACAGACTTGGAAAGCTTGAGCCAATGTGTAGACTTGAAACAAGTGAACACAGCGATGTGTAGACTTGGCCAATGTACAGACTTGAAGCGAAGACCAATGTTTAAACTTCAAGGCAGATGCCAAGGTTGTACACACTTGAAGAGACGCAAGGTGAGACAGAGCTGGCTGTATAGACTTGACAACGTGAGACGCTGGAAGAGACGATCGGATGTATAGACTTTGAAGATGTGGGCGAGACAATGTATAGACATGGTGCAGCTTCAAAGCACAATGTGCAGACTTTACCAGTGTATAGACTTGGGGTTATGAACGTAGGTAAAGACTGGGAATGTATAGACTTGTCGAATGGCTTGAAACACAGACACACTGCCAATGTATGGACTTAGATGCCCAAAGGCAATGTATAGACTTCAACTAAGCAAGCTACAGTGCAATGTATGGACTTGATGAACGATGCAAAAAGCTCTGTACAGACATGATGCAAACTGGATGAGTAGACTTTGTAGCATGCAATGTATAGACTTCAACTAAGCGTTGAGCACAGACAATGTATAGACTCTACGAGCAAGAGGCAATGCTGACTGATGTATAGACTTGCTAAGTGATGCACATGTGATGATGAATAGACGATGTATAGACTTGTTAATGCACTGATGCATGCTGTACAGATAACATGAGACGTTGCATGGACTATGTATAGACCTGTTAATGCACTGTTGCAAGGTAATCTGATGTGTAGACTTTCTCAACACATTGGCGTGCAACTAAACGATGTGTAGACTTCAGAAATGCCTAGAGACGCTACAGTGTGACAGCGTTGACGCAGTAGTTCACCCTGATGTGAAGTTAGATCTGGGTCAGTTCACTGGGTCAACGCAGTGACCCCATGCGTCAACACATCCAGTCTTATCTTCAAAGCCATCTGAGGCATTTCAAGGCTGCGTCAACCTCGTGGACTCAATGGGTTGACGCCATCTGAACTACTTACGAGATGTATAGACATGCGAAATGATAGAATGCAATGCTGTATGAACTGAATGTTTGCTAATGCAAGATAGCACATTCATATGCCCAAAGCATAAATATAATTCAGACACAGATTCATGATATGCAAAGCCACAGATTCATGATATGCAAAGCTGTAGAACTGACATGATATATGCCCATAGCAAGACAGTCAATTAGATGTTCATGATATGCTATCATCAAAATCATAGAGTTGAAAAACATGCCATAGATGATCAGATAACTCATAGTGTTTGCTATCATCAAAATCACAGGGGCACAACAATCTCCCCCTTTTTGATGATGGCAACACTATGAGTCACACTGACTCATGTCAAACTATTCTCCCCCTTTGACTTCATCAAAAAGAAAAATAGTTTGAGACGAGAGATACAAGCATACATGATATGAATAAAGAAAGATACTCCCCCTTTGACTCAATCATTTAGAAATGAAAGACACAGAGACAGTTAAACAATGAGTTACAAATCAAGACAAGTCTATGTTGCAGATATATGCCCTCCTATGCCAGCCAGTTAAGATCATGCACAAATCAAGTCTATGATGCATATGTTAATCTCCCCCTTAAAGCCAGAATAGAGTTGAGGTATGACAAGAGGTGAAACATCTATCAGCAAAAGCACATAGGCACTCAAGAATTACCACAATCTGTAAGCACAATGAATGAATTGAGGAAGACAGATTTTTATTAGCACACCAAATTCATAAATCTTTGTAAACGAATTTTAGATTCTTCAATTATAATAGATTATGAATGAGTTTAAACTTACCATCATGATTTAAGAGTGATGTATTCAAAGTTTATCAAGAAAAATTCAATACTCATATCTGAAACACCTTTTAATAGAAATGAACCAACAACTCATCTGATATTCATGTTTAACCTCCTTCCATCTTACTCATTTAAATTCAATGACTCCTATGGAAGTTACACAAGATAGTAGTGAGATTAAACATAAATATTTGTGTTTGAACATGCCTTTAGATTTTCAGAATTTTGTATTGATCAGCACTCATTTTTCCTGAGCAAGTTTGGTTCAGTCAACACCTTTTTACGTGAGGCACAACACTTCTTAGGTGAAGTGACCCAGTTACTCAGTGTGACAACCATATTGCCTCTCAAAGAGAACAGAGTTAGCAATGGAGTATCTTTTTACATGAGTAGATACCTTGATCAGAGGCCAGAATCCCCAGTTACTCAACACATCCATGCTATTGCTCTGCCAGATTTTTAAACATTTTTATAAGAGAGTTAACTATGGCACTTCATGACATGGGCTTACCCCATTTCTTTGACAGAGAACCCAGTTTCTCTGTGACCAAAGTCATTGCTCTTGCATTAAATTTTTAAGTGTTTTCAGATTTTTCAAACAATGCTCAGTACACTGAAATGTTTAAGAACAATACCTTCTATATGTATCTTAACCAAAGAAAGCCATGTCTTTTAGAATTTCAGATTTCAGAAGATTTTGCATGAAGTTCATGAGACAATTTGTTAAGATATATTAAGCATGATGATTCAGATATTTTCAAGTCCTTTACATCAAAACTTAGGAAATACATTAGACTTAAATCAATTTGATTTATTAAAACATTCTTAATCCAGTATAATAGAAGATTCTTCTTTTCAGAAAATGTCTGATTTATGACTAGGGTGCACTGACTAAAATCTTTCCTTATTCAGATGAGTCAATGACATTGTCAGGAAATCGGTGGAGTCAACAAAGCATTTTTATTGAGAGAATAGCAGAGAGCCATCAGACGCCAGCATTAAGGACTAAAATTCAGTCAGATTAGCTTGGACCAGACTTGACAGTATATGAAGAAATGTGAATGATAGGAACAAGCTAGCAATTGAATTCACAGTAGGCAGAATCAATAGCTGAGTCTGGAATACAGACAGAACAGCTACACAAGTATAGACGGCAGGGAATTCAAGTGAACCACACAATTGCCAAGAGAATGGATCAGATTGCTAGATAGAAGGAGTTTAAGAGGTGAAGAAGTGATCAAATAGGAATGCTCCCCCTGTCTAGATGCAATGGAATATCCTTTTTGGTTTTTCAAATATTATGACATGCACTACTCTTCAAATGCAACAACAGATAAACTCCCCCTGACAAAGTGCATGATATGCAATACCAACAGTCCTAAGTGCATCAGATTTTTCAATGGCTGCATATGCAAATTCAGTCTATCATTAAAAAGCAAATCATGTATGAGGAGAGTTCAGAAAATTTAAATCTGACAATGCAGATGATGAATGAATATGCAAAAATAGATTTAACATGCTATGCAGTAAATCTAAGAACAGGAAGTGCAGAGAATCTACCTGAAAGGGGCTTTATCAGCTTGGGTGCCTTAGTTTAATTTACCCCTCTTTATTCCTCAGTCCAAGGCACACCTGCAAAGTTTTTGATCATTTTGATCCTGTAGGGACCCAAGCAGCTTTGGGTCCTGCGTTAGCCCTGACAGGTGTTCTAAACAAATTCTTAGCAACATGGTCATCATGATCCATCAGCTAGAAATTGTCCATAGAGTGACCATACTTTCCATAATATATACATGATGTGACTGGTTTCTGGTTCTTATGATGCATAGTAACAGCAGTATGAGGTTTATAAACATGATCATAAGATTTTCTGCTGTATGTATGAACAGTTTGATTCTTATTCTTAATCAGCCAACATTCAACAGATTTGTGACCTTGCTTACCACAGTTATAGCATGAAAATTTTGCAAATAGTTTTGCAGGGAATTTGACAACATAGGGGTTAACATAGTTCTTCTGAACATGCCAACAGTTCTTGACTATAGAGCCATTCTTCCCATAGTGAGAGCAAGCATAAGAATTTCTTCTATGAAAACTATGTTTACCCCAAGTGGATCCAAACCAGCACTCAGATGCCTTGTGCCCATGCTTATTGCAGTTAAAGCACACAATGTGCTGATTAGACTTGTGTTTAGTTACATATGGACCATGAAGATGCATGGAAGACCTGGCATGTAATTTATTATCTTCTGTCATGATAAAGCATTCATTCATGAGATGACCATACTTACCACAATAATAACATGAAGCATCAGGCTTCCTAGTAGCACGGTTTCTATCAGAAAAATTTCTAGAATATAATGTTCCACTAGCATGCTCATTCTTTAACATTAATCTGCAATATTCCATTATGTGACCTGCCTTCCCACAATAATAACATGAACTCTTTTTAGTATCAGTGTGTGAGAGATCATGTGTCTTGTGTTCAGCTTTCTTTGTACTAACATAGACATCTTTGTCCTTTTTCAGTGAATTTTCATTCTTTTTCAATTTTTGAATTTGTTCTGTAGATTTGGAATTGACAGTGGACTTTTGTGCAGTGAATTGAAAAACAGAAGGAGCAGAGGTTGTGTTCTGATTAGAAGCTTTGACAAAAACAATAGACGTTTTATTCCCATTACTCCTTTTGTTTGTTGGACTGTAACCCAGTCCCTCTATCTGAAAGCTAACATTATTTCCAAGAAGCTTATTCAGATTGTCCTTTCCTTTGACAAATTTTGATAGAGAATTTTTCAAATCTTGAATCTCAGAGTTTAAGACAGCTATATTAGCTTCATATTTGGACAGATCTGTTTCACAGGAAATGACTTGTTGATGCAAGGCATCATTCAGACTTTTGAGTTTTTCTACTTCCTGTTTTAACTTTGTTTCATTGTCAACTTCAGATAGAGACTTTTTAAGATTATCAATTTCTTGTTGAAGGGATGTGATAGTGAGCTCATAGTTAGATATCTTCTCTTCACAGCAATTGACATTTCCACTCAACATTAAGTTGATGGTTTTTAGACTCTTAATTTCTTGTTCAGCATTCACCAACCTATCGAAATTATCTATGCTCACACACTTGCCTTTTTCCATTGTTAATAACCTATCTGTCAGCTGGGTGTTTAGATGTTTTAGTTTGTTGATTTCTTCTTTCAACTTATTGTTTTGCTCTGTGAGTTCATCATCAAGCACCCAATCATCTGATGAAAACTGACATTCATAAAACATTTCTTGTTGTTTTTCAGATTGAAGTTTGTTGAAATTTTTCTGAAGATCTAAGTTTATTACTCTCTCAGCCTCCAGTTTCTCAGAAATCAAACTATTTACTTTTTCAAGATTATTTGATTTGTGTTCAGATTCTTTGAGCTAGTTTTTGAGTATTTCATTTTCAGATTTCATGTTTTCCAATTCAGAGTTGACAAGCTCTAAGTTTCTCACCAGTTCTTCATTTTGAACAACATCATTATTATGAGCCTGATCATCATCAATTAAACTATGCCTCTCCTTTAGTTCAGCAATTTCGCAAACAAGCTCTTGATTCTCCTTTCTGTGTAAATCAATTTGTTTCATAAGAGTTTGTTTTTCAAATTTCAAATGATCTAAATCTGAACTAATAGAATCAAAATCTGTTAACTGTCTTCTAAATATGTCATTTTCAATTTTCAGAATTTCAGGGCTTTCACCTCGAGATTTAGCATCCTCATGTTTCTTTAGCTTCTTTATCAGTTTTTTATTCTTCTTCTTTAGTCTTTCATAGGATTCTAACAGATTGGCATAGGCATCTTCCCAGTCGTCTAAAGTGTAACTAGAGAAAGGATTGGTTACCTCTTCAGCATCATCGGATTCATCTTGATCACTGCCAAGGTTGCTCTTGTCAGCCATCAGGCAGCTATCCTCATTTCTCCTCTGAGCTAGCTTCAGCTTATCCAGAATGTCCTTAGCGAACCTGCAGTCATAAAAACAAGAATGTAGAGCCTTGTGAGTAGCTTCTTTCATTAATTTCAAAACTTTCTGATTCTCTCCATTTCTTGATCTGTGAATGTTAGTCCATTTGGACTCTTTCTTTGGCAGTCTGTGAGGACCATGTGAGATTAACTTCCACAGATCCGGATCCATCAAATTCACATAGTTATGTAGACTGCTAACCCATGAGTTAAAATTAGAGCCATTGAAAACCGGTGGAGAACCCATGGATTAAATCGGCAAGCTGATTAATGCAACAGAGAGTAAATTCAGAAATACACCAAAGATAACAGGATCCTCTGCAGATCGTTGGATCTGATCAGTCAGAGAACCGCTCTGATACCAATTGATAGGGTGCAAGGCCCAGATATAGAGGGGGGGTGAATGTATCCCTCTTCAAATATCGCCCAATTAATACTCTAATGCTCTAATATGCGGAATAAGAATAGTTGATGAAATATACTGAAAATACTAAGACGGATCTTGGCAAGACAACATAATTGAATTAGCCCTTACACGATCCTAAGCAAGCATCTAATGCGCAGCAATGAAAAGAACACAAGTACAAAAGCAAACCACAAGTGAACACCAGGATTTTTTAGGTGGTTCGGTCCACAGACCTACGTCCACCCCTCACTCCAAACCGGAGTGAGGCTTCCACTAGCAGGGCTAGAACAGCAGACTCAGTCTGCAACAAATGCTGCCAAACAGCTTGACCAGGGGAACAACCTCCCTTCTTCCTCCTAACCGGAGGGAACCACTAGTGACACCCAGTCACTAGCAAACCAGAGACGCAAGTCTCTCTTCCTCCAGACCAGGAGGGAACACCTAGTCTTTCAACCCACAAGACCAGAACCGGAGACGAATCTCGCTTCCTCCAAACCAAGAGGGAACCCACAAGTGACTCCCAGCCACTTGCAACCTAGAGGTCTCGGACCTCCCTTCCTCTCAACCAGAGGGAAACAACTAGTGACATCCAGTCACAGGCAACCAGAGACGCAAGTCTCTCTTCCTCCAAACCGGAGGCCACCCGACCTCACACTAGAGGAACGGAAGAACAACTAGTGAACAGTTAAAAGGAGAAAACAAAAACTGCAGCAACTGAAAGCTGGAAAAATGAAATGCACAATAGCTCTCACAGGAGCTGGCTGGCCTGGATTTGATCCACGGTCCAGTAGAAACTGATCTTCAGTTGAAGCTTCTTTTACTCTAGCTCTCTCTTCTTCTCACTCTTCTTTTTCTTCTCTTTCGCAGGCTCTCTCGATCTCTCTTCTGCTCTCTGGCTCACTCTTCTTATTTCTTCTTTCTTCTTCTTTTGCTCACTGCCTCTCTGCCTCTCTGCAGCTCTTTCCTTCTATCTCGATCACTCTCTTGCTCTCTTGATCACTTCTGCACGTTCACTCTCTCCTTTTTTCGATCTTGATCTCTCTTCACCAGATGGAAGAGGCTTCATATTTATAGCAGCACCAATTAGGGTGTTGTCCTCGGATCACGTGCCACTTATCAGCTTCTCGAAGGATGTACCTGTCAAGCAGTCATAAAAAGATATCAGATGGATGTACAGACTTGGTTCAGGCTGTTAACAAAGTGTGTACATGCATGATGCAGCTTGAGTGTATAGACTTGAAGGGTGATAACGAGTGTATAGAGTTGAAGCCTTGGAAACTAGTGTATAGACTTCGTCTTGAAGGAGATGCAGACGTGCACTTAAGTGTGTAGACTTGAAGCCCTTCAAGCGACCTCAGTGTACAGACTTGCGTGGGTAAGATGCATGAACAAGCCATAGCCAGTGTATAGACTTAACCGATGCATGAATAGTGCGCCGATGTATATACTTGGAGAACTGATGCATGAACAGTGCGCCGATGTATAGACTCTGATGTAAAGACTTGAGTTACACAAGCAGTGTATAGACTTCACGATGCTCACCCATATCCAATGTATAGACTTACCCATTGAAGATGTACAGACATTGAATGCTTACATGCAGACACGATGTATAGACTTGGTTAAGACTGTCTAGACTCTGCATGCGAGCTATGGCGATGTATAGACTTCCTAACAAGGCGTTGTGCAGACTTGCTTACCACAATGTGCAGACTTAACAATGCACGATGTATAGACTTCAAATTAAAGGAGATAGTGGATGTACATACTTTAAGTTCAACTGAGACGGTGCATGAATATACTTGACACTGTATAGGCTGTACAGACTTGGAAAGCTTGAAGGCGATGTATAGACTTGGTAAGGCTTCAAAGCACAAGACACTTGGCCAATGTACAGACTTGGAAAGCTTGAGCCAATGTGCAGACTTGAAACAAGTGAACACAACGATGTGTAGACTTGGCCAATGTACAGACTTGAAGCGAAGACTAATGTGTAGACTTCAAGGGAGATGCCAAGGCTGTACACACTTGAAGAGACGCAAGGTGAGACAGAGCTGGTTGTACAGACTTGATAGCGTGAGACGCTGGAAGAGACGATCGAATGTATAGACTTTGAAGATGTGGGCGAGACAATGTATAGACATGGTGCAGCTTCGAAGCACAATGTGCAGACTTTACCAGTGTATAGACTTGGGGTTCTGAACGTAGGTAAAGACTGGGAATGTATAGACTTCAAATTAAAGGAGATGGTGGATGTACATACTTTAAGTTCAACTGAGACGGTGCATGAATATACTTGACACTGTATAGGCTGTACAGACTTGGAAAGCTTGAAGGCGATGTATAGACTTGGTAAGGCTTCAAAGCACAAGACACTTGGCCAATGTACAGACTTGGGAAGCTTGAGCCAATGTGCAGACTTGAAACAAGTGAACACAGCGATGTGTAGACTTGGCCAATGTACAAACTTGAAGCGAAGACCAATGTGTAGACTTCAAGGCAGATGCCAAGGCTGTACACACTTGAAGAGACACAAGGTGAGACAGAGCTGGCTGTACAGACTTGATAGCGTGAGACCCTGGAAGAGACGATCGGATGTATAGACTTTGAAGATGTGGGCGAGACAATGTATAGACATGGTGCAGCTTCAAAGCACAATGTGCAGACTTTACCAGTGTATAGACTTGGGGTTCTGAACGTAGGTAAAGACTGGGAATGTATAGACTTGTCGAATGGCTTGAAACACAGACACGCTGCCAATGTATGGACTTAGATGCCCAAAGGCAATGTATAGACTTCAACTAAGCAAGCTACAATGCATTGTATGGACTTGATGAACGATGCAAAAAGCTCTGTACAGACATGATGCAAACTGGATGAGCAGACTTTGTAGCATGCAATGTATAGACTTCAACTAAGCGTGAAGCACAGACAATGTATAGACTCTACGAGCAAGAGGCAATGCTGACTGATGTATAGACTTGCTAAGTGATGCATATGTGACGATGAACAGATGATGTATAGACTTGTTAATGCACTGATGCATGCTGTACAGATAACATGAGACATTGCATGCACTATGTATAGACTTGTTAATGCACTGATGCAAGGCAATCTGATGTGTAGACTTTCTCAACACAGTGGTGTGCAACTAAACGATGTGTAGACTTCAGAAATGCATAGAGACGCTACAACGTCGACGCAGCAGTTCACCTTGATGTGAAGTTAGATCTGGGTCAGTTCAGTGGGTCGACGCAGTGACCCCATGCGTCAACACATCCAGCCTTATCTTCAAAGCCATCTGAGGCATTTCAAGGCTGCGTCAACCTCGTAGACTAAATAGGTTGACACCATCTGAACTACTTACGAGATGTATAGACATGCAAAATGACAGAATGTAATGCTGTATGAACTGAATGTCTGCTAATGCAAGATAGCACATTCATATGCCCAAAGCAGAAATATAATTCAGACACAGATTCATGATATGCAAAGCCACAGATTCATGATATGCAAAGCTGTAGAACTGACATGATATATTCCCATAGCAAGACAGTCAATCAGATGTTCATGATATGCTATCATCAAAATCATAGAGTTGAAAAATATGTCACAGATGATTAGATAACTCATAGTGTTTGCTATCATCAAAATCACAGGGGCACAACATAAACTGAATTTTATTCTTCTTTGAATTGTAGGTGAAAGGCTTGAAAGAAAATGGATTCTCAAGGTAAAGGTAAGAAAGTAAAAGCTGAAATATCAACTCTCGTGAGGTTGGTGATTTTAGTGATTGAAGGCTTCCAATATTGTCTCCTGAACTAAGGTAATTCAACCTTGTCAATTCATGCAATGGCCGTCTGTCACGCCCCGAGCGCGGAAGATACCCGGAGATGCGCGACGTGTCTATATCAATCATGTCAATCAGAGTGGTCGTGTATTCGACACAAAGACAGAGATGCGCAAAATAGCAAGATAACCCAATCCTTTATTTCATAATGGATAGACTATTACAAATCCAATACTCTGTTAAATAAAAAGGAAAAGAATACATAGTTGACTCAAGAAACTATGGAAAAGACTAGACGACACTTGTAGAAGCTCTATCACTTTCACTCTTGACCATTCCCATCCGATTGACTTCCATCGTCGTCGGACTTACCTGAAAAGTACAAAGGGACAAACGGAATGAGCGAACGCTCAGTAGGAAATTATATCTCAAGTACTAGCAAGTGGTTTAAGTAATTACATTTTCATGGATGCAATAAAGCTATGCATGCTCGCATGAAACGACAAGATAGAGAGAATGTAATATCAAGAAATAAGATGAACTTTCATGAACTTCAACAAGATAACAAGTTATTCGAGATATTCAAGCAAGTACATTTACAAGTCATGTCAAGAACTTTGGCTATCATGTATCAAGCAAGTAAATTACCCTTTTTCGGGCCACGCATTTCATTTCATGTCAAGTACGAGTCAAGTACAAGATGTGTGTGGAATGTCCAATCAAGCAAGTCAAGTACTCGGTATAATGCCAGATACCTTATCATTTTAACTCCCATGGGCACAAGTACTTTCGGGTGCTCCTCCCAGGACCAGATCGGGCCCTATATGCGCAGGCATTTATCATGTGTTTTGACATCCACTCTTGTTTATATAGCCAATATAGAATTTCAATAATCAAGCTTGTAGATACGTATGACAACTTTGATAGAATAGAGTCCAAAATATGACAAAGGACATAGAATGGCGATAATAACGGTATAATCACGATGTCGATAAAACTAGGTAGATTATGGTTCCCTTAACTTAGGTACCATGACAAATCAATATGGACATTCTTTATATAGAATTGAGGTCCACATGAACATTAGATCAAGCAAGATACCCTCATTCTTATCATAGAATTGGGGTTTACAAGAACGACATGATATGGCATGATATCATCATCCCATTAAGAATTTCTTATGATATACTCTTTGTATAATCATAAGGGCCGGTATACCATGTTTTCTTTAGATTGACATGGCAAAAACTGTGTAATGGGTTTTTAGGGTACAACCAGCTCAGTCGGCCTTGAGGGAATCCAAGGCTACGAGGAGTCTTACGGAGGTCTCTATGACTAACTCGCTAGTCCAAAGGAACGGAATGTCCAATGGAGAGCTTGTATGTCAATGAGAGTTGAGTGTGATCGATAAATCAACATGAAACGTGGGACTATACTCACGGAGTGGAGAATAGTGCCGATATATATATATTATGTATATATATAAACCATCGGTTAGCAAATCAGATGAAAATCAGTTTATAGTAAAATAACGACTTAGGTCAAGTCGTTTCTCAAGTAATTAACGCCTAACATCGGGGCGTTTACATATTTCTATTTTACAGAATTTTCAATAATCTCATTAATTTATGAAAAACACGCCCTTGTCTGGGGCGTTTTTCAAGTAACTAACGCCTAGTATCAGGGCGTTTATATATGTTCCGTTTCGCAGAATTTCATTATTTCGATACTCTATCTAAAAAGCGCCCTGGACAGGGTCGTTTCTTCATATTTGACGACTGCTGCTGCAGGCGTCTCATGAATTACGGATTTGACAGAATATAAATAAGTTGCAGGACTTATATAAGACACGCCCTGGGAAGGGGCGTTACTGGCTTAACTCTATGTTTCAGAACATACCAGGACTCTGGATAATACGCGCCTAAGCAAGGGGCGTTACTTTTAAGTCACGCCCTCTGATGAGGCGTTAATACGTGGAAAACGACCTTGTACAGGCCGTGAATTCAAGAAATTGCAGGACATTAGATTTGGAGACAGGATCATGCATTAATAATCAAGGTTTCATATATAATCCGTTCTTAACATGCTTAAGTCATGATCTCGTAAAATTAACGCCTGTGTACAGGACGTTTCTTAATAAATTGACGACCGCTGTTATGGTCGTTTATTTTAAAATAGCGCCCTATTCCAGGGCGTTTCTTTCAAACAATTCAGAAAACACACCGAAACCATATATATATAGACCGTATGCATGCCATGCTTATATAATATCTTTCACTAATTTTATTTGGGCTACAGTATCTTGAGAAAACCTACCTTATGATAATTTGATGATTTGAACTGTGAGAAGAGGAGCTCTAGTTCTTCGGTCCTGTAATTCCTACGAGAACAGAAGAAGAAATATTAGTATTTCTTCATACTTCCTGACCGAAGGTAAAAGAAAGATTATTACCTTACAACCCCAATGTTTCTTCAACCTGGAAGAAGGAAGAAGTCGAATTAATGACCGTCCACCAAATCAAAAAGGGACAGAGGGAAGGAAGAGCTATTGCTCTGTAATTACCTTCAGGGAACTCGAACGCCAAATAGCGTTCACGGGTTCGAGCAGTAGATTATTTATAGGGTTATGGAAGTCCTATTAAAGGTAGTGTTTGATTGAGGGTAACATATCCCCAATAGAGTCCTTACTCTAATAGACACTTACTAGATTAGGTTAATCTTTCCTTGGATAAGTTCTGGGTTCGATCGGTTCACGAACTGAATTAACGCCTTTGGTCAGGGCGTGTATTCTTTAATTGACGCCTTGCTTTAGGGCGTTTCTTAAAAAGCGCCTTGAAAAAGGGCGTTTCTTGTTTTAAAACACGCCCAAGATAGAGGCGTTTCTTTTACTTACCCATTTGGTCGCGTGAGAACTGACGACCGTAGGTGTGGGCGTCCTTTCTTTATTCACGCCATGGGTAGAGGCGTTTCTTTATAAATTAACGCCTTAATAAGAGGCGTTATTTTTAATTTGTTTTATTTCGTCCAATTAACCCTATTCCTTTTATATATATTACTTCTGTAATATATATGTTTTAATTCATTTCAATTATTCATTTATTAGGGTTGCTACACCCTCCCCCACTTAAAAAGAATTTGGTCCCCAAATTCAATATATATATAATTATACATGCGGAGAGTGTAGGACATATACCTCTTAGAATAACTCGGGAAATCGTTTCTTCATAGATTCCTCGGTCTCCCATGTCGCTTCGCGTTCAGGATTCTTATTCCATTGCACCTTGATCATGGGAATAACCTTATTCCTTAGAGCTCGTATTTCTCGATCTAATATCTTCAAGGGCCTCTGTTCATATGTGAGATCTTTCTGGATCACCAGATCTCCATGCTCAATAATATGTGACGGATCGTGCACATACTTCTTCAACATAGATATGTGAAATACATTGTGTACCTCGGACAACTGAGGAGGCAACGCGATGCGATAAGCAACCTCGCCAACTCTTTCGAGTACCTCAAATGGTCCGATGAATCTTGGCGTAAGCTTGCCCTTAACACCAAATCTTCGTATGCCACGTCCAGGGGATATTTTAAGAAATACATGATCTCCAACCTGGAATTCAAGATCTCTTCTCCTGGTATCAGCATAAGCCTTTTGCCTTGTCTGAGCAACTTGTAATCTTTCTCTGATTACTTGTATCTTCTCGGTTGTATCCCTTACCATGTCTGGACCTAATAGTTGTTTTTCTCCAACTTCGTTCCAACATATGGGAGATCGGCAACTCCTTCCGTATAAGGCTTCGAAAGGTGCCATTTGGATACTAGCTTGGTAGCTATTATTATATGCAAATTCAACTAAAGGTAAGTGGTCATGCCAGCTTCCTCCAAAGTCAATAATGCATGCTCTCAGCATATCTTCAACAACTTGATTAGTTCGCTCGGTCTGACCATCCGTTTGTGGGTGAAAAGCAGTACTAAAGTTGAGCCTTGTCCCCAACGAATGTTGTAATCCCTTCCAAAAATGAGAAGTAAAACGGGGATCTCTATCAGACACGATTGAGACAGGAATTCCATGTATCCTGACTATTTCTTTAATGTATAGTGCAGCTAGCACATCAATCGACCATCGGCTTTTGATTGGCAAGAAATGTGCCGATTTAGTCAATCGGTCAATGATAACCCAGATTCCATCATGTCCTCCTTTAGATTTAGACAAACCCATGATGAAGTCCATACCAATATCCTCCCATTTCCACTTAGGAATATCTAGAGGATGTAGTTTTCCCGCAGGCTTTTGGTGTTCCGCCTTGACCTGTTGGCATGTGAGACAGCGTGATACATAGTCCGCTATTTCTCTTTTCATATTGGGCCACCAAAAGTTCCTCTTTACATCTTGGTACATTTTAGTTGATCCAGGATGAATAGTGTATCTTGATCTGTGAGCTTCATCTAAGATCTTCTTCTTTAATTCCGGACAATCGGGTATACAAGTTCTATCTTTGAACGATAATCTTCCATCAGAAGTTAGTTGAAAATCAGATTGTCCTTCTAATCTGCCTTTGATTTCTATTAACATAGGATCATCATCCTGAAGTGTTTGTATCTCAGATAACAAATCTGACTGTATGCTTACATGGGATAGTGTGACAAATTTGGATTCCGTGTCCAAGCTTATATTGAGCTCGGAGAATTGTTCAAGTAACCTCCATTCTTGTATCATACAATTTGCTATCTTTGCTCTCGGCTTTCGACTAAGGGCATCAGCAACATAATTACCCTTTCCGGGATGGTATTGTATATTGAAGTCGAAGTCCTTGAGATATTCTAGCCAACGTCTTTGTCTCATGTTCAGCTCCTTTTGTGAAAATAGATATTTGAGACTTTTGTGATCGGAGTATACAGTAAACTGTACCCCATAGAGATAGTGTCTCCATATCTTTAGGGCAAATACTACCGCGGCCAATTCCAAGTCATGGACGGGGTAATTCTCCTCATGCTTCTTCAGTTGACGAGAAGAATATGCTATGACCTTCCCATGTTGCATTAGAACGCATCCGAGGCCAATGCCAGAAGCATCAGTGTAGACCTCGAATTTCTCTCCTTCAATTGGTAGGGCTAAGACCGGAGCTGTGGTGAGATGATCCTTGAGAGTTTGGAAACTGCTTTCACATTCCTCACTCCATTCATATCGGATCTCCTTACGAGTTAATCTTGTAAGTGGTACGGCGATCTTAGAGAAATCTTTGATAAATCGCCGATAATAGCCTGCAAGACCTAAGAAACTTCTGATCTCGCTTGCATTAGTGGGTCTCTCCCAGTTTCTCACAGCTTCAACTTTTGACGGATCCACAGATAAACCGTCCTTGGATATGACATGTCCGAGAAAAGCCACTTCTTCAAGCCAGAACTCGCATTTGCTGAGTTTAGCATATAATTGATTTGTCCTCAAGACTTGCAATGCAATCCTCAAATGCTCTTCATGTTCTTCCTTAGTCTTAGAATATATCAATATATCATCGATGAAGACTACTATGAATTGATCCAAGTAAGGCCTGAATATGCTATTCATTAACTGCATAAAGGCAGCAGGGGCATTTGTTAGTCCAAAAGGCATAACAACAAATTCGTAATGGCCATACCTGCTTCTGAATGCGGTCTTGTGAATGTCATCATCCTTGATCCTTAATTGATGATATCCCGACCGGAGATCAATCTTGGAGAAATATTTGGATCCTGAAATCTGATCAAACAATTCATCGATTCTCGGCAGTGGATACTTGTTCTTGATAGTAAGATGATTCAACTGTCGATAGTCAATACACAATCTCATGGATCCATCCTTCTTCTTTACAAATAAGACTGGTGCTCCCCACGGGGAAGTACTTGGTCTAATAAACCCTTTTCGGATTAGTTCCATCAACTGCTCCTTCAACTCCTTGAGTTCAGCAGGGGACATTCTATATGGTGCCTTTGAAACCGGACCAGCACCAGGGACTAAGTCGATGGTAAAGGCCACATCTCTTTGCGGGGGTAATCCCGGCAATTCTTCCGGAAATACGTCTGGGAATTCTCGTACTACTTGAACGTCTTCTATCTTGGTTTCCTTAGCTTCTTTATTAGTGACAAAAGCAAGGAAGGATACACATCCTTTCCTGACGAGCTTGCTTGCTCGAAGAGCCGAAATAAGAGGGGATTTGCTTCGACTCTTAGGACTAGTATAAGTCAGTTCCGGAAATTCCTTGAAAACAATCTTGCTATTACGGCAATCAACCGTTGCCTGGTACTTAGATAACCAATCTGCTCCTAGTATAACATCATATTCTTTTAGATCTAAGCAGATAAGATCAATAGGAAAATTCTTTCCTCGAACCAATACCTCACAATTTTGGTAATGATGCGTGATATCCGTCTCGTTTCCGAGAGGAGTAGACAATATTATCTTCATCCATTCTGGTTCTAGAGGTAATGGGTCAGCAAACTTCTTGGAAATAATGGAATGCGATGCACCCGTATCAAATAAGACATGTGCATATTTGGAACAAATTTTTAATGTACCTTCCACCAATCCGCCTTCTTCTTCTGGTTCGGTCTCTTGGATTGCATGAAGACGCGCGTTCCTTGTCACTGGGCGTTTACCCTCACCGTCTTGGTCATTCATTAATGGACAATCGGGAATCCGATGTTCACGACTCCCACAACGGAGACATGCTCCCAGTTTCCTCCAGCATTCTTCTGTTTTGTGACCAGCCTTGTCACAATGCTTGCATACTACGTTTGAAGGGGTAGTGGTGATAGAGAAAGGCTTGGATTTCTTGAACTTCTGATCTTGAGAGGAAGAACCTCCATTATTGGGCCTCTTCTTAAAGTTGGGTTTAAAAGAACCCGAACTTGTGACTTGCTCCTTTTTGTCTTTCCCACGGATCCTATCAGATAGTTCCGTGGCATCTTCAAGCAACTGAGCTCGGCGCACTATTTCAGTATAAACTTGAATATCCATAGGCGCCAGTTGAGTAATGTAGTGGGGCCTAAGCCCATTAAGAAATCTACGGGCTTTCATCTTTTCCGTGCCAATTAAATGCTTAGCATATCTAGACAGTCTAGAGAACTGTGCTTCATAATCAGCCACCGATAAAGATCTTTGCTTTAATGCGGCAAATTCGGCGGCCTTCTTTCCTGGACCCTATCAGAGAAATATTTGGCGTTGAAATATTCAACGAATTCACCCCATGTAACTTGAGTTGGGTCAATAGTAGCTTCAATCGACTCCCACCAGCATCTAGCATCCTTTTCTAACTGGAAAGTAGCTAATAAGACTTTGTCCTGATCCGTGCATTGCATAACACGGAATATACGTTCAATCTCCCGAACCCAATGCTCGGCATCGTCTGGATCGGTCGATCCCATGAACTTCGGGGGATTCATATTCTTGAATGCTTGGTGTAAGCTTCCAGCTCGTGGAGCACCACCTTGTGCTACCTGTTGTAGCACTTGGGTCATCCCTTGAAGGGTACGCTGCATGTTGCGCCATTGAGCACGTTCGGCAGCCATTATCCTACAATTACAATAGCTATGTTAGTATTATATCACTATGATCTTATAAAGGACTCATTGATCATTTAACCCTTGGTTCTACCCACTCTCACTTGGTTAAAGGTTTTGAAACCTATCCTTGGACTTGGGTTTCCTAGGAATTGAATACCTTAGGCTCTGATACCACAAAGACTGTCACGCCCCGAGCGCGGAAGATACCCGGAGATGCGCGACGTGTCTATATCAATCATGTCAATCAGAGTGGTCGTGTATTCGACACAAAGACAGAGATGCGCAAAATAGCAAGATAACCCAATCCTTTATTTCATAATGGATAGACTATTACAAATCCAATACTCTGTTAAATAAAAAGGAAAAGAATACATAGTTGACTCAAGAAACTATGGAAAAGACTAGACGACACTTGTAGAAGCTCTATCACTTTCACTCTTGACCATTCCCATCCGATTGACTTCCATCGTCGTCGGACTTACCTGAAAAGTAAAAGGGACAAACGGAATGAGCGAACGCTCAGTAGGAAATTATATCTCAAGTACTAGCAAGTGGTTTAAGTAATTACATTTTCATGGATGCAATAAAGCTATGCATGCTCGCATGAAACGACAAGATAGAGAGAATGTAATATCAAGAAATAAGATGAACTTTCATGAACAAGATACAAGTTATTCGAGATATTCAAGCAAGTACATTATCAAGTCATGTCAAGAACTTTGGCTATCATGTATCAAGCAAGTAAATTACCCTTTTTCGGGCCACGCATTTCATTTCATGTCAAGTACGAGTCAAGTACAAGATGTGTGTGGAATGTCCAATCAAGCAAGTCAAGTACTCGGTATAATGCCAGATACCTTATCATTTTAACTCCCATGGGCACAAGTACTTTCGGGTGCTCCTCCCAGGACCAGATCGGGCCCTATATGCGCAGGCATTTATCATGTGTTTTGACATCCACTCTTGTTTATATAGCCAATATAGAATTTCAATAATCAAGCTTGTAGATACGTATGACAACTTTGATAGAATAGAGTCCAAAATATGACAAAGGACATAGAATGGCGATAATAACGGTATAATCACGAGTTCGATAAAACTAGGTAGATTATGGTTCCCTTAACTTAGGTACCATGACAAATCAATATGGACATTCTTTATATAGAATTGAGGTCCACATGAACATTAGATCAAGGTAAGATACCCTCATTCTTATCATAGAATTGAGGTTTACAAGAACGACATGATATGGCATGATATCATCATCCCATTAAGAATTTCTTATGATATACTCTTTGTATAATCATAAGGGCCGGTATACCATGTTTTCTTTAGATTGACATGGCAAAAACTGTGTAATGGGTTTTTAGGGTACAACCAGCTCAGTCGGCCTTGAGGGAATCCAAGGCTACGAGGAGTCTTACGGAGGTCTCTATGACTAACTTGCTAGTCCAAAGGAACGGAATGTCCAATGGAGAGCTTGTATGTCAATGAGAGTTGAGTGTGATCGATAAATCAACATGAAACGTGGGACTATACTCACGGAGTGGAGAATAGTGCCGATATATATATATTATGATATATATAAAACCATCGGTTAGCAAATCAGATGAAAATCAGTTTATAGTAAAATAACGACTTAGGTCAAGTCGTTTCTCAAGTAATTAACGCCTAACATAGGGGCGTTTACATATTTCTATTTTACAGAATTTTCAATAATCTCATTAATTTATGAAAAACACGCCCTTGTCTGGGGCGTTTTTCAAGTAACTAACGCCTAGTATCAGGGCGTTATATATGTTCCGTTTCGCAGAATTTCATTATTTCGATACTCTATCTAAAAAGCGCCCTGGACAGGGTCGTTTCTTCATATTTGACGACTGCTGCTGCAGGCGTCTCATGAATTACGGATTTGACAGAATATAAATAAGTTGCAGGACTTATATAAGACACGCCCTGGGAAGGGGCGTTACTGGCTTAACTCTATGTTTCAGAACATACCAGGACTCTGGATAATACGCGCCTAAGCAAGGGGCGTTACTTTTAAAGTCACGCCCTCTGATGAGGCGTTAATACGTGGAAAACGACCTTGTACAGGCCGTGAATTCAAGAAATTGCAGGACATTAGATTTGGAGACAGGATCATGCATTAATAATCAAGGTTTCATATATAATCCGTTCTTAACATGCTTAAGTCATGATCTCGTAAAATTAACGCCTGTGTACAGGACGTTTCTTAATAAATTGACGACCGCTGTTATGGTCGTTTATTTTAAAATAGCGCCCTATTCCAGGGCGTTTCTTTCAAACAATTCAGAAAACACACCGAAACCATATATATATAGACCGTATGCATGCCATGCTTATATAATATCTTTCACTAATTTTATTTGGGCTACAGTATCTTGAGAAAACCTACCTTATGATAATTTGATGATTTGAACTGTGAGAAGAGGAGCTCTAGTTCTTCGGTCCTGTAATTCCTACGAGAACAGAAGAAGAAATATTAGTATTTCTTCATACTTCCTGACCGAAGGTAAAAGAAAGATTATTACCTTACAACCCCAATGTTTCTTCAACCTGGAAGAAGGAAGAAGTCGAATTAATGACCGTCCACCAAATCAAAAAGGGACAGAGGGAAGGAAGAGCTATTGCTCTGTAATTACCTTCAGGGAACTCGAACGCCAAATAGCGTTCACGGGTTCGAGCAGTAGATTATTTATAGGGTTATGGAAGTCCTATTAAAGGTAGTGTTTGATTGAGGGTAACATATCCCCAATAGAGTCCTTACTCTAATAGACACTTACTAGATTAGGTTAATCTTTCCTTGGATAAGTTCTGGGTTCGATCGGTTCACGAACTGAATTAACGCCTTTGGTCAGGGCGTGTATTCTTTAATTGACGCCTTGCTTTAGGGCGTTTCTTAAAAAGCGCCTTGAAAAAGGGCGTTTCTTGTTTTAAAACACGCCCAAGATAGAGGCGTTTCTTTTACTTACCCATTTGGTCGCGTGAGAACTGACGACCGTAGGTGTGGGCGTCCTTTCTTTATTCACGCCATGGGTAGAGGCGTTTCTTTATAAATTAACGCCTTAATAAGAGGCGTTATTTTTAATTTGTTTTATTTCGTCCAATTAACCCTATTCCTTTTATATATATTACTTCTGTAATATATATGTTTTAATTCATTTCAATTATTCATTTATTAGGGTTGCTACACCCTCCCCCACTTAAAAAGAATTTGGTCCCCAAATTCAATATATATATAATTATACATGCGGAGAGTGTAGGACATATACCTCTTAGAATAACTCGGGAAATCGTTTCTTCATAGATTCCTCGGTCTCCCATGTCGCTTCGCGTTCAGGATTCTTATTCCATTGCACCTTGATCATGGGAATAACCTTATTCCTTAGAGCTCGTATTTCTCGATCTAATATCTTCAAGGGCCTCTGTTCATATGTGAGATCTTTCTGGATCACCAGATCTCCATGCTCAATAATATGTGACGGATCGTGCACATACTTCTTCAACATAGATATGTGAAATACATTGTGTACCTCGGACAACTGAGGAGGCAACGCGATGCGATAAGCAACCTCGCCAACTCTTTCGAGTACCTCAAATGGTCCGATGAATCTTGGCGTAAGCTTGCCCTTAACACCAAATCTTCGTATGCCACGTCCAGGGGATATTTTAAGAAATACATGATCTCCAACCTGGAATTCAAGATCTCTTCTCCTGGTATCAGCATAAGCCTTTTGCCTTGTCTGAGCAACTTGTAATCTTTCTCTGATTACTTGTATCTTCTCGGTTGTATCCCTTACCATGTCTGGACCTAATAGTTGTTTTTCTCCAACTTCGTTCCAACATATGGGAGATCGGCAACTCCTTCCGTATAAGGCTTCGAAAGGTGCCATTTGGATACTAGCTTGGTAGCTATTATTATATGCAAATTCAACTAAAGGTAAGTGGTCATGCCAGCTTCCTCCAAAGTCAATAATGCATGCTCTCAGCATATCTTCAACAACTTGATTAGTTCGCTCGGTCTGACCATCCGTTTGTGGGTGAAAAGCAGTACTAAAGTTGAGCCTTGTCCCCAACGAATGTTGTAATCCCTTCCAAAAATGAGAAGTAAAACGGGGATCTCTATCAGACACGATTGAGACAGGAATTCCATGTATCCTGACTATTTCTTTAATGTATAGTGCAGCTAGCACATCAATCGACCATCGGCTTTTGATTGGCAAGAAATGTGCCGATTTAGTCAATCGGTCAATGATAACCCAGATTCCATCATGTCCTCCTTTAGATTTAGACAAACCCATGATGAAGTCCATACCAATATCCTCCCATTTCCACTTAGGAATATCTAGAGGATGTAGTTTTCCCGCAGGCTTTTGGTGTTCCGCCTTGACCTGTTGGCATGTGAGACAGCGTGATACATAGTCCGCTATTTCTCTTTTCATATTGGGCCACCAAAAGTTCCTCTTTACATCTTGGTACATTTTAGTTGATCCAGGATGAATAGTGTATCTTGATCTGTGAGCTTCATCTAAGATCTTCTTCTTTAATTCCGGACAATCGGGTATACAAGTTCTATCTTTGAACGATAATCTTCCATCAGAAGTTAGTTGAAAATCAGATTGTCCTTCTAATCTGCCTTTGATTTCTATTAACATAGGATCATCATCCTGAAGTGTTTGTATCTCAGATAACAAATCTGACTGTATGCTTACATGGGATAGTGTGACAAATTTGGATTCCGTGTCCAAGCTTATATTGAGCTCGGAGAATTGTTCAAGTAACCTCCATTCTTGTATCATACAATTTGCTATCTTTGCTCTCGGCTTTCGACTAAGGGCATCAGCAACATAATTACCCTTTCCGGGATGGTATTGTATACTGAAGTCGAAGTCCTTGAGATATTCTAGCCAACGTCTTTGTCTCATGTTCAGCTCCTTTTGTGAAAATAGATATTTGAGACTTTTGTGATCGGAGTATACAGTAAACTGTACCCCATAGAGATAGTGTCTCCATATCTTTAGGGCAAATACTACCGCGGCCAATTCCAAGTCATGGACGGGGTAATTCTCCTCATGCTTCTTCAGTTGACGAGAAGAATATGCTATGACCTTCCCATGTTGCATTAGAACGCATCCGAGGCCAATGCCAGAAGCATCAGTGTAGACCTCGAATTTCTCTCCTTCAATTGGTAGGGCTAAGACCGGAGCTGTGGTGAGATGATCCTTGAGAGTTTGGAAACTGCTTTCACATTCCTCACTCCATTCATATCGGATCTCCTTACGAGTTAATCTTGTAAGTGGTACGGCGATCTTAGAGAAATCTTTGATAAATCGCCGATAATAGCCTGCAAGACCTAAGAAACTTCTGATCTCGCTTGCATTAGTGGGTCTCTCCCAGTTTCTCACAGCTTCAACTTTTGACGGATCCACAGATAAACCGTCCTTGGATATGACATGTCCGAGAAAAGCCACTTCTTCAAGCCAGAACTCGCATTTGCTGAGTTTAGCATATAATTGATTTGTCCTCAAGACTTGCAATGCAATCCTCAAATGCTCTTCATGTTCTTCCTTAGTCTTAGAATATATCAATATATCATCGATGAAGACTACTATGAATTGATCCAAGTAAGGCCTGAATATGCTATTCATTAACTGCATAAAGGCAGCAGGGGCATTTGTTAGTCCAAAAGGCATAACAACAAATTCGTAATGGCCATACCTGCTTCTGAATGCGGTCTTGTGAATGTCATCATCCTTGATCCTTAATTGATGATATCCCGACCGGAGATCAATCTTGGAGAAATATTTGGATCCTGAAATCTGATCAAACAATTCATCGATTCTCGGCAGTGGATACTTGTTCTTGATAGTAAGATGATTCAACTGTCGATAGTCAATACACAATCTCATGGATCCATCCTTCTTCTTTACAAATAAGACTGGTGCTCCCCACGGGGAAGTACTTGGTCTAATAAACCCTTTTCGGATTAGTTCCATCAACTGCTCCTTCAACTCCTTGAGTTCAGCAGGGGACATTCTATATGGTGCCTTTGAAACCGGACCAGCACCAGGGACTAAGTCGATGGTAAAGGCCACATCTCTTTGCGGGGGTAATCCCGGCAATTCTTCCGGAAATACGTCTGGGAATTCTCGTACTACTTGAACGTCTTCTATCTTGGTTTCCTTAGCTTCTTTATTAGTGACAAAAGCAAGGAAGGATACACATCCTTTCCTGACGAGCTTGCTTGCTCGAAGAGCCGAAATAAGAGGGGATTTGCTTCGACTCTTAGGACTAGTATAAGTCAGTTCCGGAAATTCCTTGAAAACAATCTTGCTATTACGGCAATCAACCGTTGCCTGGTACTTAGATAACCAATCTGCTCCTAGTATAACATCATATTCTTTTAGATCTAAGCAGATAAGATCAATAGGAAAATTCTTTCCTCGAACCAATACCTCACAATTTTGGTAATGATGCGTGATATCCGTCTCGTTTCCGAGAGGAGTAGACAATATTATCTTCATCCATTCTGGTTCTAGAGGTAATGGGTCAGCAAACTTCTTGGAAATAATGGAATGCGATGCACCCGTATCAAATAAGACATGTGCATATTTGGAACAAATTTTTAATGTACCTTCCACCAATCCGCCTTCTTCTTCTGGTTCGGTCTCTTGGATTGCATGAAGACGCGCGTTCCTTGTCACTGGGCGTTTACCCTCACCGTCTTGGTCATTCATTAATGGACAATCGGGAATCCGATGTTCACGACTCCCACAACGGAGACATGCTCCCAGTTTCCTCCAGCATTCTTCTGTTTTGTGACCAGCCTTGTCACAATGCTTGCATACTACGTTTGAAGGGGTAGTGGTGATAGAGAAAGGCTTGGATTTCTTGAACTTCTGATCTTGAGAGGAAGAACCTCCATTATTGGGCCTCTTCTTAAAGTTGGGTTTAAAAGAACCCGAACTTGTGACTTGCTCCTTTTTGTCTTTCCCACGGATCCTATCAGATAGTTCCGTGGCATCTTCAAGCAACTGAGCTCGGCGCACTATTTCAGTATAAACTTGAATATCCATAGGCGCCAGTTGAGTAATGTAGTGGGGCCTAAGCCCATTAAGAAATCTACGGGCTTTCATCTTTTCCGTGCCAATTAAATGCTTAGCATATCTAGACAGTCTAGAGAACTGTGCTTCATAATCAGCCACCGATAAAGATCTTTGCTTTAATGCGGCAAATTCGGCGGCCTTCTTTCCTGGACCCTATCAGAGAAATATTTGGCGTTGAAATATTCAACGAATTCACCCCATGTAACTTGAGTTGGGTCAATAGTAGCTTCAATCGACTCCCACCAGCATCTAGCATCCTTTTCTAACTGGAAAGTAGCTAATAAGACTT
Organism: Amorphophallus konjac; assembly: GCA_022559845.1. Taxonomy (NCBI): domain Eukaryota; kingdom Viridiplantae; phylum Streptophyta; class Magnoliopsida; order Alismatales; family Araceae; genus Amorphophallus; species Amorphophallus konjac. The sequence goes on from JAHNEJ010003215.1 coordinate 158,442, forward strand.
TGTCCTGATCCGTGCATTGCATAACACGGAATATACGTTCAATCTCCCGAACCCAATGCTCGGCATCGTCTGGATCGGTCGATCCCATGAACTTCGGGGGATTCATATTCTTGAATGCTTGGTGTAAGCTTCCAGCTCGTGGAGCACCACCTTGTGCTACCTGTTGTAGCACTTGGGTCATCCCTTGAAGGGTACGCTGCATGTTGCGCCATTGAGCACGTTCGGCAGCCATTATCCTACAATTACAATAGCTATGTTAGTATTATATCACTATGATCTTATAAAGGACTCATTGATCATTTAACCCTTGGTTCTACCCACTCTCACTTGGTTAAAGGTTTTGAAACCTATCCTTGGACTTGGGTTTCCTAGGAATTGAATACCTTAGGCTCTGATACCACAAAGACTGTCACGCCCCGAGCGCGGAAGATACCCGGAGATGCGCGACGTGTCTATATCAATCATGTCAATCAGAGTGGTCGTGTATTCGACACAAAGACAGAGATGCGCAAAATAGCAAGATAACCCAATCCTTTATTTCATAATGGATAGACTATTACAAATCCAATACTCTGTTAAATAAAAAGGAAAAGAATACATAGTTGACTCAAGAAACTATGGAAAAGACTAGACGACACTTGTAGAAGCTCTATCACTTTCACTCTTGACCATTCCCATCCGATTGACTTCCATCGTCGTCGGACTTACCTGAAAAGTAAAAGGGACAAACGGAATGAGCGAACGCTCAGTAGGAAATTATATCTCAAGTACTAGCAAGTGGTTTAAGTAATTACATTTTCATGGATGCAATAAAGCTATGCATGCTCGCATGAAACGACAAGATAGAGAGAATGTAATATCAAGAAATAAGATGAACTTTCATGAACAAGATACAAGTTATTCGAGATATTCAAGCAAGTACATTATCGAGTCATGTCAAGAACTTTGGCTATCATGTATCAAGCAAGTAAATTACCCTTTTTCGGGCCACGCATTTCATTTCATGTCAAGTACGAGTCAAGTACAAGATGTGTGTGGAATGTCCAATCAAGCAAGTCAAGTACTCGGTATAATGCCAGATACCTTATCATTTTAACTCCCATGGGCACAAGTACTTTCGGGTGCTCCTCCCAGGACCAGATCGGGCCCTATATGCGCAGGCATTTATCATGTGTTTTGACATCCACTCTTGTTTATATAGCCAATATAGAATTTCAATAATCAAGCTTGTAGATACGTATGACAACTTTGATAGAATAGAGTCCAAAATATGACAAAGGACATAGAATGGCGATAATAACGGTATAATCACGAGTTCGATAAAACTAGGTAGATTATGGTTCCCTTAACTTAGGTACCATGACAAATCAATATGGACATTCTTTATATAGAATTGAGGTCCACATGAACATTAGATCAAGGTAAGATACCCTCATTCTTATCATAGAATTGAGGTTTACAAGAACGACATGATATGGCATGATATCATCATCCCATTAAGAATTTCTTATGATATACTCTTTGTATAATCATAAGGGCCGGTATACCATGTTTCTTTAGATTGACATGGCAAGAACTGTGTAATGGGTTTTTAGGGTACAACCAGCTCAGTCGGCCTTGAGGGAATCCAAGGCTACGAGGAGTCTTACGGAGGTCTCTATGACTAACTCGCTAGTCCAAAGGAACGGAATGTCCAATGGAGAGCTTGTATGTCAATGAGAGTTGAGTGTGATCGGTAAATCAACATGAAACGTGGGACTATACTCACGGAGTGGAGAATAGTGCCGATATATATATATTATGATATATATAAAACCATCGGTTAGCAAATCAGATGAAAATCAGTTTATAGTAAAATAACGACTTAGGTCAAGTCGTTTCTCAAGTAATTAACGCCTAACATCGGGGCGTTTACATATTTCTATTTTACAGAATTTTCAATAATCTCATTAATTTATGAAAAACACGCCCTTGTCTGGGGCGTTTTTCAAGTAACTAACGCCTAGTATCAGGGCGTTTATATATGTTCCGTTTCGCAGAATTTCATTATTTCGATACTCTATCTAAAAAGCGCCCTGGACAGGGTCGTTTCTTCATATTTGACGACTGCTGCTGCAGGCGTCTCATGAATTACGGATTTGACAGAATATAAATAAGTTGCAGGACTTATATAAGACACGCCCTGGGAAGGGGCGTTACTGGCTTAACTCTATGTTTCAGAACATACCAGGACTCTGGATAATACGCGCCTAAGCAAGGGGCGTTACTTTTAAAGTCACGCCCTCTGATGAGGCGTTAATACGTGGAAAACGACCTTGTACAGGCCGTGAATTCAAGAAATTGCAGGACATTAGATTTGGAGACAGGATCATGCATTAATAATCAAGGTTTCATATATAATCCGTTCTTAACATGCTTAAGTCATGATCTCGTAAAATTAACGCCTGTGTACAGGACGTTTCTTAATAAATTGACGACCGCTGTTATGGTCGTTTATTTTAAAATAGCGCCCTATTCCAGGGCGTTTCTTTCAAACAATTCAGAAAACACACCGAAACCATATATATATAGACCGTATGCATGCCATGCTTATATAATATCTTTCACTAATTTTATTTGGGCTACAGTATCTTGAGAAAACCTACCTTATGATAATTTGATGATTTGAACTGTGAGAAGAGGAGCTCTAGTTCTTCGGTCCTGTAATTCCTACGAGAACAGAAGAAGAAATATTAGTATTTCTTCATACTTCCTGACCGAAGGTAAAAGAAAGATTATTACCTTACAACCCCAATGTTTCTTCAACCTGGAAGAAGGAAGAAGTCGAATTAATGACCGTCCACCAAATCAAAAAGGGACAGAGGGAAGGAAGAGCTATTGCTCTGTAATTACCTTCAGGGAACTCGAACGCCAAATAGCGTTCACGGGTTCGAGCAGTAGATTATTTATAGGGTTATGGAAGTCCTATTAAAGGTAGTGTTTGATTGAGGGTAACATATCCCCAATAGAGTCCTTACTCTAATAGACACTTACTAGATTAGGTTAATCTTTCCTTGGATAAGTTCTGGGTTCGATCGGTTCACGAACTGAATTAACGCCTTTGGTCAGGGCGTGTATTCTTGAATTACGCCTTGCTTAAGGGCGTTTCTTAAAAAGCGCCTTGAAAAAGGGCGTTTCTTGTTTTAAAACACGCCCAAGATAGAGGCGTTTCTTTTACTTACCCATTTGGTCGCGTGAGAACTGACGACCGTAGGTGTGGGCGTCCTTTCTTTATTCACGCCATGGGTGGAGGCGTTTCTTTATAAATTAACGCCTTAATAAGAGGCGTTATTTTTTTTAATTTGTTTTATTTCGTCCAATTAACCCTATTCCTTTTATATATATTACTTCTGTAATATATATGTTTTAATTCATTTCAATTATTCATTTATTAGGGTTGCTACACCGTCTTTGTCACTTGGTGACACTCTCAAGTGACAGGTATTGATTCTAAAAACTTGAATTGTCATTTACTGGCATGTTGTGATGAATGTGCCTAATTGATTGAATAAAATTGAAAATCATGAAAGATGTGTATGAAGTGGTTGCATATTGAATAGTCTCAATTTAAATTGCATGATCACACTTGAATTGAATTACATATCTGGTATATCAAATAGCTTCTGTGGAAGAGTGGATCATGTCCACTTGGAAGCATTCCCTATGCGTTGAGCTGGGTCTTCGGACTAAAATCTCCGCCTCGTACCAGATCTTGAAAATTGTGATTGGTTGATTTGTGAATGAATCCTTGAGCTGAGCTATGTAAATTGAAAATATGTTTGTAATTAAATGATTTATACATTTGACTTTTAGATGAATTCTCATTTCAACACTTGTGAATGACCTTTAAAAATCTAATTTTGAACAATTCTGAAAATTGGGTTGCATTGCTTAATTTTAATCATTTATGCACCATTATTCATAAAGGTCATGTCATGAAAAATATTTCATGATTCATGAATAGAATGTGGATGATTTCAATGAGAATTTTGTCACACTGACTTGAAAATCAAAGCTCTCATCTTGCTTTTGCATCATGTCTTCCATTCTCATACAGTTATAGGTTGCATGCATCAGAATCCAATGCATTAGGTGCATTTAGTTCACTCAAATGAAAAACTAAAAACTCACACTTTGCACCCATGTTAATTTTGCATTGCATTAGAATTCATGCATTAACTGCAGTTAGCTCATTCATTTGATATCAGAAGCTTTGCACTACATTGCATTTTATCTTGGCATATTGCATTTCCATTCCACTACTATATGATCAAAGGTTGCATTGCATCAGTACTCATGCCTTAGCTGCATTTAATTGGTATCCATTTGTTTGGTATCAGTTGCATATTTGCATTGCATGTTGCATACATTCCCTCTGCATGGTTGCTTGCTAATTATATGTTATCCACCCCCATCCTTGTCATTTCTATGGCCTTATGTCTTCTTGATAAATAATGCTGCATTTGAGTCATTATTGGAGTGTTTCATGTCGTACACTCTGGGGGAGTTCTTATTTCATAAGTGCATCTATTTGGGGGGAGCTGCCATGTTATGAGTTCATGATATTTCCGGTATACATGTTGAATCAAATTCGCACACTTCATGCACAAAATATGAAAATGAGTGTTAAATATAAGGATATATGAATTTCTTTTCAACACTCTCGAGATGTTAAACTTGCTGCATGTATGTTGAAGAGACAGTTGAGGAAAAAGTTGCCTACCTATCTTTGTTGAAAAATCTGAAATGAAAATGAAAGATAGAGTAATGCTCGGTCTCACTGAGTAAACTGGGCACATGTCACCTGAGACGTGACGTGGTTCATATATGAAAAGTGTTGACTAGTATCTCTGTTCATAATGAGGTGAAATGGTTCTGTATTCTGAGTAACCGGGGATTCTGGCATGAGCTCCACGCGTCTACTCACGTAAAAAGGAATTATTTGAACCTGATCACTCTTGAAAAATTCTGACTATCTGTGAGAATGGTTGAGTTTAAAAATGATGGTGAAAACTCTTTGTGGTAGAGCGTAGCCTCCAATACGCTATTCTCAAAATTGAAGTGCAATCTGTAAGATGTCTCCCTGTGTTAATCTGAAAATATAAATATCCATATTGCAACTATCATTTTTCTTGTTACTCACTTACACTTTAGAAATTTGATTCATTATGTATTATGAAAATTGATTGACTGCATTAGCAATTGCATGAATCTCCTATATGATTGCACAATCTCCCATGTGTTATAAGTGAACATTTCAGTTGCTATGACCCTCATGCAACCTTCTTATACCCATTCCCTCTTAAATAAGTACGGGAGAGCTGTGTTGCATGTATATATACGTATTTATCTGTTTATTTATACATCTCACATATCATTACATGCATATGTTGCATCTCATGCATTTCAAACCACAAATCAAAAATTAAAAATATGAAAATAATGAAAACCCAAAAATTGAATGGACTTCACATGCTGCACACTTGTTAAATAAGGTTTGGATTTTGTTTGACCAAGGGGAGAAGCGTGAAATCAACTCTACTCATCCTAGCACGTCCAAATAATCAACAATTGGTATCCTATCATACCAACCATTGGTATCTCCAAAACAAATAAAAATCAGCAACATGAAAATCAACAAAACATGATTTGGTGCCTCCTAGACATTCCATGAACCCACTTATTTATCATTTTCTCCTTCATCATGATTTGGTGCTACATCAAAATTTCCATTGTGGGTCTTTGTTCCTTGCTCATTCATCATGCTGCTATTTGAATCTCTGTGGTTTCCTCCCTTCATCTTGATAGTGTTCATGTGGGAGAATGTTTAGAATTACCATGCCTGTTGATAATGTCAAAGGGGGAGCAAGTTATGTTGTTAAGGGAGACAGCTTTACCTTATCTCGCTTTTTGATAATATCAAAGGGGGAGAAAAAAGCTGATTCATGCTTGCCTTTGTGATGATTTTTGATTGCCCTTGTCAGGAGAAAAAGATTCATGATTGCCATGTGTAAGGGGGAGAAGAACATGTTGTATCATCATTTAGTTTGTCCTCATTCATCACTAAATTTGTCATCATCAAAAAGGGGGAGATTGTTGAGCTATGATTTTGATGATAACTAAACTTAGTGTGTATTGCTATGGTTTTGATGCTAACTACACTTCATGTGTGATTATGTGAATGATGATAACTAAACTAAATGGTTGATTGTTCATATCGATTGGTTGAATATGATTGAGTTGAACATGTGCATTGAATGCTTCCTATGCACACTTTTCATGGAGCTTGGTTACATGATGCATTCATATTGGACAAATGCATATCTAGTGATCTTGATCTTTAGTCAATTATGTTTTAAAGTGTTCACTTGTATATGTGCATGGCTAAATTGCTCTCATACTTTGCTCACTTGCATAGAAATAATCCTTGACCTTTAGCTTAAAGCTTTTATGGTTCAAGTGTTTGTATGCACCTTGAACATGGGCTTTCATGTATACATTTCATACATTTATCATGTTTATTATTAAGCTAAAGTTCTAATCATTTTTATCATGATTTTGTAGGTTAAAGTCTTTGTATAATCCCTCCAAGATCAAAGGAGTTTGATGCCACAGAGTTTGAAAGGGTTACAATGGAGTTTGGGGGTGAAATCTTAAAGTCAGGAATTTCATTGTAGCTAGGCCGACATTGTAGCTAGGTCGACACTGTAGTTAGGTCGACACTGTAGCTAGGTCGACACTGTAGCTAGGTCGACATTGTAGCGCGGTCGACCGCCAGGCTGATCCCGGTCAATCGAAAATAACAGAATGCAACGGTTCTATTTCCTGTAGATTTTCGATCGACCGCCAGCCAGTTCCGGTCGACTGCCAGCCCCGAAGCCACTTTTGTTGACTTGATTTTTCCATTCCGTGGAGAGGTATCTTCACCCATTTGCTGCCCCCAATCAAGGAGGATTTCGTGGATCTGGTCTAAAGCTTGTCTAGGACCATTCAAGGGGTTATAAAACTCTCTTTTGGAGTCATAAACCCTAGCCATCTAAGGGGATTCAAGAGAGATCCAAGGGAGATCAATAGAGGCTAGAGGAGGTCCAAGGAAGAAGGGGTACTGTAGCCATGAACAGTACTCCGTGCAGCAAGTGTTCTTCATCCATTCTCAACCTATTGAAGGTAGATCTGAAGCCAACATCCTCCAAGGAAAAGAAGCAAGCATGGAAGCAAGGATTCAAAGGAATATTGCCCAAGGAAGAAAGAAGAAGAAGCAAGCAAGCACGGATCTGAGAAGAAGGTTGTACAAGGGTAAAAAGAGCAAGGTTTTTACAATCCACTGGAGGTCATTCAAGCAAGAGGGAAGGCAACATTTAGGATCAGCAGCATACATTAAAAAGGAAGCTAAATCAAGGGATTTATAAACTATGCTATACTGTGTTTCAAGTTCATATTTGTGTTTTGTATAAATTGTGAACTTGTGTGTGTGTGTGGATCGTTATTAGATCTATGTTTGTGTGTGGTTGTCATGGTGTTCCATTCGTTTGTGCGTAGGTCCTTCTAGATCTACGTGTATGTGTGTGGATCTATTTAGATCCGATCTTTTTAGTGTGTGGAGTGCTGCATCTGTCGCAACGTGTGTGTGTATTGATTGATCCGCTTGTTGGATCGTGTTGGAGACCTCATCTCCGTGTATGTGTGTGTGTGTGTGTGTGTGTGTGTGTGTGTGTGTGTGTGTGTGTGTGTGTGTGTGTGTGTGTGTGTGTGTGTGTGTGTGTGTGTGTGTGTGTGTGTGTGTGTGTGTGTGTGTGTGTGTGTGTGTGTTGGGGTGCATCTTCGTGTGTGTGTGGACATGCGTCGTCCTGCGTGTGTGGTTGGAGCTTCATCTCCGTTTGGGGATTTATCCCCGAGTGTAGCCTCACCGGGTTTGGTGAGGGGTGGACGTAGGATTACCGTCGTTGCATCCGAACCACCTTAAAATCCGTTGTGCACTATGGTTTGATTTGTGTGGTTTGATCCATTTCATCTTCATCCATTCTACGTGAGTGATTAGTGTAAACTGGTTGTTCGGATTTATCCACGTGTTTATTACATAATCTACATCATCATCTAATTAAGTTTGATAAATCCGATTTGTGATCATATAGTTTTGAATCTCTTAACTAGCATTATATCACATATTTCAAAAAGGCCAAAAGTTTTCTTTAAATTTTGTAAACACCCAATTCACCCCCCTCCTGGGTGTCATTGATCGCGGGACTTCACGGTTATTTGCCACAAGGAAGAAGAGTGTATATGTGTAGAGAGAAGTATTCAAGACAACTATTCATTAGACTCACAAGATCTCAATATTTCAAAAGATGCCAAAATCAGTGAGATAGGAATGTAATTGATTAAATGCAAACATTTTCGTCTAAACTCAAAATTTACCTTTTTGACATTTCTCAAAATGAACCTAAGCAAAATGAATTTCAAACCAAACCATTTTTGTTTCTCGCCTTGAGAGTCCTTTATTTATTGACTTTCCTTGGCCTCAAGGTGCCCCTGCAAAACAAATTCTCATTTTGGAGATTTGGGTACCCAAGCCATCTTGGGTCCCGAGAGGTTAGTTCTTGCATGAGCAAATGTATTCTTATATTTCTTGGCACACCAATCATCATCATATCTCATAGTGGCACAGTCATCCATAGAATGACTATTCTCACCACAATAATAACAATAAGAAGTTTTTCTCTTCATACACCAGTTGTCATCATTTTTCATCACACAACAATCATTCATTACATGTCCAAAACTGCCACAGTAATGACATGAAAAGTTTCTTTTGATGGACCACTCATCATCATTTTTCTTTGTAAAATAATCTTCAAAAATATGACCATTTAATTCACAATAAAAGCAATGGACATTAAGATTTTTCTTTGTGTGTTTGTCAAGCTTTTTTAAACCAGCATGCATTTTCACTCTTGGTTTTAATGCCTCATTATCATCAAATTTTATTAAGAAGCAATCATACATATCATGTCCATATTTACCACAGTAAAAGTATGAACCATTTGTTCTTTTTCTTGATGCATGAACATGCTTAACAGTTGAGGGTTTTACATGCACACATGAACAATCAATGACACTTTTCTGTTTCTGCTTATCTTTTTCACACAAAGACATAGACTCATTCATACTCTTGATTTCATTTTCCAATATTAAAATATGCATTCCAAGATCAGCAATTTCTTTTTCACATGAAGTGACTTTTTCATTCAATAAGACATTGATAGCTTTATGACTCTCGATTTCATGCAACAATACATGCACTCTCTCATATTGATCAACAGACAGACATTTTCCCTTTTCAAGGGCAAGCAATTTTTCATACATAGCAATATTTAAATGCTTCAATTCTTCATTCTCCTTAGCAAGTTTGTCATTCATAACAAGTTCATTGCACAAATCATGATCAATAGAATTCATCTCTATTTTGTTCCTTAGCTCATTTTCAATTCTCTCCATTTGAGCAATTTTATTCTTTAGAGCCGAATTTTCATTTCTCAGACAAGCAATTGTTTCTTTGTGACTTTCACCCTCAAGCATGGAAGTCTTACTCAATTCCTTAAACTCAACACATTTTTCACATGAGAGATTATCAACACAAGAATTTTTAATTTTCTTTTTCATTTTTCTGTTTTCAGATTTTAATGTTTTGTATCTATCACACAACTCATCGTAAGCATCCATCAATTCATCATATCTAAGCTCATCTTCATCATCAGAATCAGAACTAGAGGATACCTCAAAGTTTTCCTTGCTTCGTCTCCCACTGTTGCTCGTCTTGAGACATTCCACATTGTCTTTCCTTCTCTAAGCTTTGTTCAGCCCATCCCAAATTTCTTTGGCTGATCTACAAGAGGAAATAGAAGGAAGTACTTCAGTGCTAACTGCAGTCTTAAGAACATTCAGAACAAAAAGATTGTCGGAATTCATTTTCTTATGCTCATCGGTCCATCTTGACTCAATTTTTGGTAGAATGTGAGGACCATGAGTGATTAAGTTCACAAGCAACGGATGAATTTTAACAATCGAAACACACAATTTTTCAAGCCATGAATCATAATCAAAACCATCAAAGACAGGAACTGAATTCAAACCAACCATCATGAAAGGATCTTTTCTCCAAGACCGTGAGGTCCACGAATAAAAATCAGAGACTAGGCTCTGATACCAATTGTTGGCCCAGACTAGATGGCGGACAAGAAGGGGGGTTGAATTGTCCCCTTATCGAGATGGCAGATTTTAAAAACTTGTCAAACTAATCATAGTGTAATTAAATTTAAGTAAGTTGATTGGCCTAAATAGAAGCGAGATCAAAATATTCACTCAAGCTTTTCGATCTCACTCGAAAAAACTATGCAAAGAACGATTAAATCTAAGCCTAAGATAGATAGCAGATGTAGCAATGTGCAGTGGTGTAGTGAGTAAAAATCTATTAGGTTGACCTGTGAAGGGAGGTAGATGAAATGAACAATCACACAGGCATTCACATGAGACACAAAGATTTTTAGGTGGTTCGGGATCACGACGGGCTCCCTACGTCCACCCCTCACCGAAACCCGGTGAGGCTTAACTACACGCTACGAATCATAGCAGAACGGGGACGAACCCCAACACCACACACACTGCTTCCGCAGCAATGCATACACATGGGGCCTGGCCCTAAGACGCTGCCACTGTAGCACACACACAAGCAATCGGGGAACACACCCCGGGTGCAAAAACCACACGGAGACACAGCTCCGTCTACACTCACAAACTCGGAGAACCTTGCCCCGCAATAAAACCAACCACTCGGAGACGTAGCTCCGCCCACACACAATGTTCTGAGTTTAACAAAAAGAAAGGATATGCAATGAACGCCCAAACTTTCAATCTTTTCTCAAATAAAAGAGTAGAAATGAGATAATAAAGATTCCCCCTCAAATCTGTAATCAATCTCATCCATAGGAGTGGTATGGTGCGCTGGAGATGATGATTCATGGAGTGGGAGGTGGCCAGCCTTGTAGTGAGACGCCCAAGACAGGAGACCGTGGGGATCAGCGACAGCACCCTTCAGATCGTAGCTTAGGCTCGTGATTGCATCGTCCAGTGGCCTTCTTCTTCCTCCTCCTTCAAGGTGCGTCGCCCCTTTCTCCTTTCCCTGCAAGAGTAGAAGTCGATTAGTGCAAGAGGATATCTCCTTCGATGGAGATCGCAGGGTATAAATAAGGCAAGAATATAGAACTAAAGACCACAAAGCCCTTCTCAAAACCCTTCAATTACACACCCAATAGATGGGACAAACCCTAAGGGTAATAGGGTAAAAAGGCAAGATAACCGGATCAAGAAATGTGGTGTTCGAAATCAATCCAGAAAATACGATCTGGACGCACCAGAGAAAGTGTCGACTCTTAGAGTCGACACTCTTTTCAGGGTGTTCTATCCCGAGGACAAAGTAACACCCAGGACAAATGAGTCGACACTCTTTCAGGGTGTTCAGAGTCGACACTTTCTGTCAGGGGTTCTGCGAGCCACTTAAAACAGCACACAGGCCAGAAGGTGTCAACTCTTAGAGTCGACACTTTCTGTCTGTTCTAATAAAATAACGCAGACAGAACAGAACAAACTAAATGTCGACTCTGTGAGTCCACATTTTCTCTCACATAAATAAAAACAAAATTAAAGGTCTATTGAAACCCCAAATACATGAGAAACGGATTAAGCCCAATCTAGGCACATTGAAATTCATTCAACCATGGATACTTACCATAGATTCAAGGGATTGTAAACAAGAGTGAAAGCTTACCATGGATCCACTTGTTTGAGGTTAACATGAACCTGCACTGATATAAACAAATCACCTATGTCATTCTACATTTAAAAATCAAGTCTATGCATATAAAGTCCAATGGCATGAAATATGAATCAAGTCTAATCTTGCCACATGAAAACACATCAAAAAAGATTTCTTGCTATGTCTACAAGGAATTTGGGCATTTTGTCAAACATATGATAGACATAGATGCTTAGAAGTGTATAGACTCAGATAGGTGTAAAAGATGTACAGACATGAGATGCAAGAGCAGGCATACTAGCATCGACCTACATATGCATGAAGGCAAACTATCACCGACCCTTGAAGGTGAAGGCATGTGCACTGACATATATATATATATATGAGCATGCACAGTACTAGCATCGACCCAATGCTCAAGTGCACAGACTTTGTGCATAGATAGCACCGACCTTGCTTCAGTCGAAGCAAGACATGCACAGACACATACTCTATGCATAGAAGATAGCACCGACCTTGTCATGCATGAGACAGAGATTGCACCGACCCTTGTATGCGAATGGCAAAACATGCACAGACTTAGTGTGCATTTCAATAGAACCTTGCATCAACGTGTATATGCATAAAGCAAAAAAGGTGCACCGACCTTATTTGCATATGCTCTGACTTCTACATGAACCTGCTCGGACTTTGAATGCATGATGCAAAGGATGCACCGACGCAAAGGATGCACCGACCTGTGCATATGCACAAGGCAAATGTGCACAGACATGTATGCGTAAGCCAGAAAAGGTGCACCGACCTTGCAATGGACCGACCTCAAGTTAACTAGAAGGCCACCTTAAAAAGACCATGAACAAATAAGCATGAAGGCACTTTGAAAACCCAGCACAAGAAAAATACTTCAAACCCAATTGACAAAATGAACTAGCCAACATAATAGCATGCAAGAGGAGTCATAAAACCAATACCTAAAAATAGATTAGTGCATGTGAAACATAGGAGGTGTCGACACTCAGCAACCCAGTGTCGGCACTTTGTTAAAGCAATAAACCTGGCCAACCAAATGCAAGTATTTACATGGAGAACTATTAAGGCCAGTCAACCCAAGAACTATATACATGAAGCACATTCATTCCATCAAGATATGAACAATGCACAACCAATCAAGTTAGGACCCAAAACATGTCAAATGTCCCATGATGAAGATGCAAGAGCCAAATAACATTTTTTCCACAAAACATACACACAATATATTGTTATCATCAAAACCATTATCAAAGACAAAGAGGAAGCACAACGAACCCAACAAAAGAAGACATGAAAAGACCATGATAACCCTTCTAGAACCATCCAAAAAGACCCCCAATAGGTCTACCATGAACCCAGGGGCAAAGGGGTAAAAGGTTAGGCACAAGTGGGTTTATAAGACCTAGGATGGTCCAGGACAAGCCAAGACACAGATCCATAATTCAAGAGACGTCTGGAGAGTTTTGGGATTTAAAAAATCCAAGGAGAAAAGCTTCCCTTGTTGAAGAAAATAAAGTCAACAATTGCTACCTCGGGGGGTTCGGTCGACCGGAGGTAGGTGGTCGATCGACCTAACTTTTACAGGTGAATTTTCAGGTAGCACTGCCAATTTCGGTCTACCTAAGCTACAGGGTCGGTCGGCCTAAAGCTTCAATGTCGGTCGACCTAAGCTACAGGGTCGATCGACGTAAGGCTACAGTAAATTCCAGACTTTCAGATTTCATCCCCATACTCTATTGCAACCTTTCCAAACTCTGTGGCATCAAACTCCTTTGATCTTGAAGGGTTTATATTAAGGATCTTAATCATGCAAAACCATAGGAAAAAAATGATTAGAACTTTAGATCAATAATCTAAATGATAAATGCATGAAGTATATACATGAAACCCATGTTCATGGTGCATATGAACACTTTGAACCACAAATTTTCTAAGCTAAAGATCGAAGGATATTTCTATGCATGTGAACAATGTATGAGCAACTTGTAACCATAAAGAAAGTGCAAAAGGCACATACATTAAAATCCATGTTCAAAGTGCATAAGAACTCTATGGAAAAACATGTTTATCCTCATCAAGGAAACAAGTTCATATAGCAATGAACTTTATGCATCAAGTGCAACAAGAGTGGCATTGTAAAACCAAAATCCACATGAATGATGTGATTGAATTTAACACAACTTCTCTTCACAGAACCATGAACCATTTGCATCTAAGTGATCCTTACAAAACATGGGGTCGACACCATCCTTTGATAGGTCGACACTGTGAAAGGGCATGAAAGCCTATGCTAAACTTCAACATGAGAAAATGAATATCATTCAATGTGAGAGTTTCAATCAGTTCATTTCACCCACCATTTTCATGAGGAATTCAAACTATGCATCTAGCATAAGAACCTTATGAAGAATATACATGAAAGAACCAAGTGAATATATGCAACATCGATAGCACAAGGGACTGGGAAGAGATTGAATGTTTAAATACAAAAACCAAGTATTCCTTGGGGTTTAATCAATATTACACTACATGTCAACCTCTTTCCACCAAGATTCACATAAATAGATATTACCATGCATCCATGTGATTTGTAGGTGTCTTCCAATCATCTCTCTCCTGTAAAAGACAATGTAGAACATGAGATCTACATGGATATCAAAATCATGGATTATGAGTAATAATAGCTCCTTAACTAGACACATAAGCATATGCTTAGAGCTTCTACTCATAACCATCCACGAGCTTACATGCATGTCTAGCAATATGGAAAAAATCAATCTCATCTATGAAGACTTGCTCAAGAGCACAACGACTCAATTGAAATACAGGCAAGCATAGCAAAGCTCATGAATGCACACTGACATCAACCGCATAAAAGATTTATGATGGTTATCTGTGATTGATAGGGGGGAAAGAAGATTTCTGATATATGTGTATGACTATGTTGAATCATAAAGTTTGTCATGTCATTCATAAGTTATTTATAAGGTTAGTTATCATCAAAAATATAACCATATGCAAGGCACACTTCATGACCCCACACATCAATATCTCCCTTTTTGATGATGACAAACTTTATGAATACTTTATGAATGACATGACAAACTTTATGATTCAACATAGCCATACACACATATCAGAAATCCTCTTTCCCCTTATCAATCACAGATAACCATCATAAATCTTTCTCCCCCTTTGACATTATCAAAAATGGGAGGAAGGCAATTAAGTTCAAATTCTAGCATGACATATTGAAGAAGCAATAATAGCCCACTTCAAAAATTTAGATGAAGCAATAGCAAATCATGGACAAGATGTTGACATACCAATTGTTGATTATCGTGATGTGAAGATGAGTAGACTTGATACCAACAAATCAATATGATTCCAATACAGCAAGTGTTAACAAATCTGATGTCATTCAATGCCTAAAAACCATTGAGCAAGTATAAAGCATTTGAAGTCCATTCATTTTTTTAATTTCATTGGTTTTCAATTTTTTTTAAAAAAATTTACTTTTGAAATGAGACATGAGTCTCAACACATACAAATGAGTTTCTTTGATTTTCATATTTTTAGTTTTCAAGTGAAATGCATGAAGCAAGATGCGAACAAATGAGGACACTTAATGATTTACATATAATGCAACCAAACATATATATGTATACGTACATGCAACATATCTCCCCCTTGCTAATTGAAGAAGGAGATGGGTATAAGAAAAGTGCATGAGAGTCATGATAACCGGAATATTAATATATAGCACCTAGGAGGTTGTGCAATCACATAAGAGAATCATACTATAGACAATGCAATCAATCAATTTTCTAAAAAAATAAGAGTTTTTGGGTGTCGACCTAGCTATGGCGCCTTCGTTTAGGGTTTAAGAGAGAGCGACGCTTCCATGGCTGCCCCAGGGGGGCCTTCCATGCCCCCCTCGGATGCCTCCCCACGGGCCACCTCTCAGCCCACCCACTCGACGCCGGTTACAGTTCACAGATCTTTTGCAGAGGTCTTGGCATCCTCCATGGCACCGCCGGATATTCCTGGTACCGTCCACGAACCTGCATTTACTGACAATGGAGAGCCTGCCATCTTTTTCAGCAAGGAAGAGATTGCGATTTCTCTGCAGCCGTTCTCCTGCTCCATTGTTGCCCGCACGCCTCATGGAAGACCTGCATTTCTGGACATCCATTCGCATCTTTCCAATATGTGTGGATTCAAGGAGGATTTCATGATTAGTGCTCTTGATCCTCGACATATCTTGCTACGATTTTGTAACTATGAAGATTATCTACAGATTATTTAAGTTCTTCAAGTGATCAATGGACTTCTTGCCATTTACTGATTCTCCGATTCTTCTTGTCTGGATTGAGTTTTCGAGTCTGCCTGTTAATTTTTTCCTTGAGCCAATGCTTTGCTCAATTGTTGGTAATATTGGTCGGGTACTGAAGATTGATCCTGCGACCCTTAATCTTTCTAACACCTTGGTCGCCCGTGTTTGCATTGAATTAGATGTTTCGAAGACACATCCCTCTAGGGTGTGGATTGGGTTCCCGGGAGGTGGAGCCTGGCAAGAGGTTTTTTATCCTGATCTCCCGACCTATTGCTCTTCATGCTCAAGGCTTGGACATAGTGTGGATGATTGTAAAGCTAAATCGAGCAATGCTCAGACGGAGGTGGTGCGAGCTCTGCCTATTTCCATTCCCAAGCCCAAATCTTATTGGCAACCAATCGCATCTAAGAGGAATGTTAATGACACTAGCAAGGATGCTAATATCCACCCTCCTTTGGATTGCAAGCTTCCAGCTACGAGCAATTTGGATGTGGAACTCATTGATGACCAGCAACCTGTGCTTCAGGGCATCCTGTCTGCCCCTGTCTGTGAAGGAAATGCTTCCTCTAATCTTATGAAGTCCACAAGTAATATTCTGGATACAGTTGTGGATAGAGATGAGCCGCCTCTGGATACTGTCCCTCAAGATAATACTCTGCTGGAACTTGAAGGAATATCTTCTTTAGACCGTAGGAAGTCTAAAGCTATTAATCTGGTTGATCCTATTGTTATTTCTGAGATTTCACTGGATACCATTCCTCAGATTAATCCTCACAGGGAGCCCCCTTCATTCCAAAAGTTCAATCGCTTGGGTGACATTGCCCCTGTCCCATAGCTAGCTTTGGTCGACCACCTCCCTGTTGAATCTGAAGGTCTCCCCTCAACTTCTAGAGACCATATCTCTCAAGAAGATATCCTTTCAAGGTGAAAGGAAATTACTGTGGTTGCTAGATTTAATAATACGCGAAATATTCGATCTGATCTGTAGTACTCCTGGTTTTGATGATGACAACAGTAAGATATTGGATATAGACACTTAACCTTCTAATAAATGTTTAATAGGATCAAAGGGGTTGCAGGGTGCTCAATGCGTCAACGCCACCAAATGGAAGCGTCGACGCAGCAGTGCAAAATCAAGAAAGAAGCCCATGGGTTAATTGGTGCGTCAACGCAACGTTCAAGTGGAGTGGACGCATCAGAGCATTGATAGCTTGGGCACAAAGTCTATACACCAGATGGATCCATTTAGTCTGTACATTGGCATATCTTCTTCAAGTCTGTACATCGGGCACCTTCTTAATGAAGTCTACACATTGATCCTAATACTCTGGTCTGTACACTGCCCGACCAGTCAAGTCTGCACAGTGCCAAAGTCAGTTCAGCTCAACCCTATACATCCTTCCAAGCCTCAACTCTATACATTCGGTTCCTTGGGGAAAGTCTACACATCGCTTAGTCTGCTCATTGCCTTCAGCCCAAGTGCTCAAAGCCAAGTCTATACAACGCCAACCCAACACATTGAACAGTTCTCCAAGTCTATACACTATACTTCATTTCTCTAAGTCTATACATTGTTGTTTGCACTGCAAAGTCCATACACTGGAAGCTCTTCATTTGATTGAGTCTGTACATTGGGTTCAACGTTAACATGAAGTCTGTACACTGGTTTCTCTGCCACGTTAACACTAAGTCTATACACTTCATTATTGTTGCTGAAGGGAACAGGGTCGACGCCTGAAGCTTAAAGCATCCACGCATCAGTAGACGAAGCTTTCACGATGTCTTCTATTGCGTTAACGCCACAAGCAAGCAGCGTCGACGCAGCAGTTAAAGAAGTAGAAACTCTTACAAGCGACGAAGCTTTCATGATATCTTCCACTGCGTCAACGCCATCAACAAGCAGCGTCGACGCAGCGGCTTAAGAGACGCCAGTATACAAATGTACATGTCTTCAATGCGTCAACGCAACATGCTGATAACGTCGACGCAGCACGCCCATCTGTTGAAGACTTGATCACTGGACTGCCGATACCGTTGCGTCAACGCAGCAGGCTGATGGAGTCGACGTAGCGGTTAAAAAGGTTGAAGATCTCTGATGGCTGCGTCAACTCTTTGGAGCAAGTGAGTTGACGCCATCTAACTCCAGTTGCTGAGCGTACTGGTGCTGGGCACGTGATCCGAGGATAAGGAGAGTGCCCAGATGAGGACACGTGTTCTGACAGCCTGCTGGTTGCTGCCACGTGGTCCGAACTCTTAGGGCGGGAACTGTGGAAGCCACACGCGCCCTGCTGCTGTTGCTGTTGCTGCTGCTGCTATTGGTATATAATGGAGCCTTCGTCTTCAGATGAAGGTCGATCGAAGAAAAAGCCTGGAGAGCAGAAAAGCCCTTCGATCCAGAAAAAGAAAAGAAGAAGAAAAATAGTGAAGAAGTAGAAGAGAAAGAGAGAGAGAGAGAGAGAAGGAGTTCCTAGAGAAGAAGTGGGAAAAGCTTGAAGTTCTGGCCTCTGGCGTTTGGATCAAATCCAAGCCAGATCTACTCCCTTGAGAGCTACATTACTTGTGTTTCGTTTCCAACTTTTGGCGCTGTGATTTTTCATCCTTTCTTACTTTCTTTTTTATTATCTTTCCATCTTTGTTCTTCCGATTGCCCTGTTGGGGATCGGGTTCCTCCTGTTGGTTCAGGAGAAGGGAGATCTGATCTCCGGGTTGCAAGTGACATGTTGTCACTTGTGGACTGCCCTCTGGTTAGAGGAAGGGAGGCTTGTCCTCCGGTTCTGGGCTTGTGGTTGCAAGTCCAGTGGTCCCTCCTGGTCTGGAGGAAGAGAGGTCTTCGACCTCTAGTTTCCAGGTGGCTGGGAGTCACTTGGGTGTCCCTCCGGTTGGGAGGAAGAGGGGAGGCTGTTCCCCTGGTCAAACTGTGTGGCAGCAACTGTTTGCAGACTGAGTCTGCTTGGTTCTAGCATTTGCTAGTCAAGCCTCACTCCGGTTGGGAGTGAGGGGTGGATGTAGGTCTGGAGGACCGAACCACCTTAAAATCTTTGAGCAGTGGTTTGCTTGTAGTGTGTTCTTCCATATCTCCTACCGCCCTTCACAGATTATCTTGAGATTTCTTATTCTCATTTGTGCTGCTTCCGCTAGTTGGTTATTTGGGGGCCAGTTACATATTTGCTCTTTTGTTTAAAAGGATTTTCAACTGGTTCATCAGATTGCTTGATTTGCTTCCGCTAGATGCTTGGATAGGCTCGCTCCACCTGCTTGTTATTTTATCTAATCGAATTAGCTTAACTCCGGAACTTGCTTAGCATCTGATTTTTTAAATTGGGCATTATTCGTAGCAGGATACATTCACCCCCCCCTCTGTATCCGGGCCTAGCACCCTAACAGTTGGTATCAGAGCCGTGTCTGCTTAGAAGGTCCAGCGACCTGCAGATCTGATCTTGCTGTCTTAGGTGCTAATTTGTTTTAGTGAATCATTATTCCTGCTGTATTGAATCACTTCCTATTTGTTTCAATGGCTCCTTCACCCATCTTTAGTGGTTCTGATTTTAATCAGTGGCACGCCGCTCTCCATGTTTATGTTAATGCTGTTAATCCTGATCTGTGGAAATTAATTTCACAAGGTCCTCACACCTTACCTACAAAAGTGTCCAAATGGACCGACAGACACAGATCAAGGGACGGAGAAAATCAGGAAGCCTTTAATATGATGAAAGCAGCTACTGACAGAGCTCTATGGTCTTGCTTTCATGATTGCAGGTCCGCTAAAGACATCTTGGATATGCTGAAGAAAATTCACAGGGCAAATGAGGACAGCTGCATGATGGCAGACAGACATAATCAAGGCAGCAGTCAAGATGAAGATGATGATAATGAGGTAAATCCCTTTCAAAACTATACTTCAGATGATTGGGAAAATACTTATGCTGACTTGTTGGGGCTATATGAAACATTAAAAAGGGAACACAAGAAAATGAAAAAGGGTATTAGGTTAAACAGTGTAAATTCCTCTTCATGTCAAAATTGCTTAAAATTGAAACAAACGAATGATGATTCTATATCTGAAATTCGTGAGCTTGAGAGTCAAGTTAAGTTGCTAAAGAAAAAGAATCAGGATTCTGTTAACTCAGAACTAAGCAAGCTAAAATCTGAAAATGATTCTCTAAAACAATCTGCTAAAGGAAATGATAAAGAAATTAAGAAACTCAAACAAGAGAATGATTTGCTGATTGAAAAAATGAATGCCATAAAATCTGTAAACATAGAATTACAGAAAGAGTGTGAAACACAACAAAGAGAAATGAAACAAACTGAAAATGAAAGAAAGTATGAAGTCAATTCAGAGACCAGCTTCTAATAAATGAATTGGTTCAAAATGATAAGCTCAAGGAAGAAATTGAAAAATTGAAGCTGTTAAACAGTGCAATGTCTGAGAGACTTCTAACCTTAGAAAAAGGAAAAACGGTATGTATTGAAACTCCTGAAAAATTGAGCATTCTGGAACAAGAAATTGAAAATTATAAAACTGCTAACAAGGTGTTAACTGAATGTGTGAATTGCAGTGAGCAAGAAATCGCCACCTATGAGTTACAAATCACCTCCTTGGAAAATAAAATTCATGACTTAAAAAATTCCTTATCCAAAATTATTCATGGTCAAGAAAATCTAGATAAACTGCTAGGTGTTAAAGTCAATTTTCATAAAGAAGGGTTGGGCTATGATTCAACAAAGAAAAAGGGTTTTGAAAATAAAATTCAAACTTCAAATGTTTCAAATGTTGCCTCTGCTAGTTCAGCCAATCCTTCAGTGTTTCAATTTGCTGCTCAAAGAATTTTGAAGCCAACTGAAAAACAAAAAGGAAAGAACAAAATGGCTTCTGCTACCTACATGCATCCTGTTTTTAATTCTCATGCAAACAGGAAAACTCATGTCAGAAATCATGAAGTTAAGAAAAAGAAAATGTCATGTTATTACTGCCATAGAATTGGACATTTGTTGCATGAATGTAGACTAAAAGAACTGGATGATTTGAATGCAGAAATGATGAATGGTAGGAAATATTTTGCTGTTCATTCAAAGAAAACTGAATGCTCTCATTGTGGTAGATTACCTTTGCTCAATGTTGGGTTGCAAATGGTAAGAGAAAACCATTCTCACATCAAGCTAAATCTTATGCTAACCAACATGTTCTTAATGTAAACAAAGCTGCTTCTCTGAACCAGCATGTCAAATGTTTTAACTGTAACAAGTTTGGGCACAAGGCCATTGAATGCTGGCATGCACAGAGTAGAAAATCCAGTTCCAAAACTGTACCTGGCAAACAGAGTTTTTATCCTGTCAACAGAAACTTTCATGCATATGCACATAGAATTCATGCAAATAAAAATGTGCACAAATCAAAATTGAAATCTGGTACATCTGGCTGTCATCTTAGTAAGCAGAACTCTCTCTCTGCCAATAAATTTCATAACAACAGTAATTTACATAAGAAGAATTTGAAATATGCTAACTCATGTCATTACTGTGGACAAATTGGGCATTCAATGCATAACTGTTCTATCATGAACTCTGATGACTATTTGGCACAGAAAAAGATGCAGGCAGTCCCAAAAGGGGCCAATTACTATGCAAGACCCAAAACCACTTGGGCTCTTGCTAGTGGAAAATAGGAAGGTGTCTAGCAGGTGTGCCTTGGATGGAATAAAAGGGGTTAATAAACCAAGGCACTCAAGAAGAAAAACCCCATATTAAATCTCTCAGGTAAATTCCCTGCATTTCCTATTCTCAAATTTATTGCATATCTTGTTTATTGTGGTTCATGCATGATTGTTAATTCGTGCACTCTATGAGTATTCATATCTCTCAATGCTCATACTGAATTGTCTGCTTAGACATTAGAATTAACTTGCTTCTGAGAATCAAAATAATGTTCAGTGTCTCATGGCAAACATTGCTTGCTCTGAGGGGGAGCATTGCTTTTCTTGCTTGTTATGATTATCCTTCTGTCAATCAATTCATATTGAACGAGAATTCAGCATGATATTTATTTTATTGGCATCCATACCTCCGTTCATGCATAATCAAAAGGGAAGTTAGCTTGGGTTGGAGATCTCTGGCTAAATGATGTTTTAACGGACTGAGATGAAGCTGCTGGCTGAATGAATGAGTTAACGTTGTATGAGGATGGGGTCGACACTTGAGGCTGCTTCATTGAAAAACCCTTTGTGTAAAAGTGTCTCTGGCTGGTTGGATGAGTTGACGTAGCTACGGGACGGAGTTAACGCAGTGGGCATCTTCTTTTGGAAACAGCACTATTCTGTTTAACCGGGATAGTTGGATGAGTTGACGCTGCAATGTGACTAAGTTGACGCAGCTGTCCCTTAGTGGAACGTTGAGTTATATCTCCCTCTGTTGAAAACTTCTCCTTGCATGCATGCAGCCATTTCATTGCATATCCTTACTCATTGACTTTGCTGACAGATCTCGAACACATTCTTGAAAGCCTTAAGTCTCTAATTGGTATCATCTGGTTTCTGAATTCCATTAGTCTTTCTTGTAGATTTCAATGGGCTATCTTGATCATAAATCTGAAAAATCTTGAACTAGAAATCTTCTATTATATGTTGTTATGAATGTCTGAAATAACTCATGTGGTTTAAGCTTTAATGTATTCAAGGAGTTTGACTTTAAAATCTCTTAACATATCTGAATCATGTCAAATAAACCTTAACCATCTGTCTCATGCATTATCTTGTAAAATCTTCGAAAATCTGCACTATTGAATACATGACTTTAATTGGTGAAGTACATAGAATTATTATTGATCTGTAGCAAATGAATCCTTCTGAAGTGTCTAAAGGGTAATTTCTGTCAGAGCAATGACTTTGGTCACTGAGAAACACATGTCCAAAGGACTGTGTCATGAGGTACCTAGTTAACTCTGCAAAATAAAAAATTGATTGCTAAATCAGGCAGAGCAATGGCATGCACACTGAGAAATACAACTCATACATCCAGAAATGACTTGGAGTGTGTCATGATGTGTAAACGCTATCTCTGTTCATATCAGCATGACAGTTAGTCACACTAAGTGCTTAAGGATATTGGCCTCTGATCAAGGTATATCCCTTAGCCACAAGGTGTGCACTAAACTAGAATGTTCGTAAAATTAGTAGTATGAAGAGTTATTGAACAAATTGAATTATTTGAATATTGATGATAAAATCAAATTGCTACAACCCTGGACAAGTTCATATGACTTCATATCTGCTTGATTTCAATACTGGTGCATGTAATTCCAAAAGAAGTCAATAAATTCGATTGTGTAAGAGAAAGGGTGTTTAAGCAAGATAAGTATGAGGGATTGGTTCACTTTTATTAAACCATGGGTTTAGATATTTATACAGAATTTTATTGATGAACTATACATACATCATGATTAAACCACGCTGTTAATAAAGTTCATTCATAAGCTCTTATAATGGAAGACTTTGAAGACATGTTTTGGATTTATGAGATTAATATCCCCTTGAGAATCCAATTGAATTTCTTCCATGTGAAGCCGATTTGAAATACCTGTGCTCACTGTTCTTGACTTCTCTGAACAGAATTTTTCTTTGATTGTCACTGTGATTCCCTTCTCGTTCTTTTCATAGGCTCCATTTAGTGAGGGGGAGTTTCATTATTAGATGCATCATGCTGCATAAGGGGGAGTATCTCATTCCTATCTGCATCACTGCGTAGACGCAATGTCACATTGGCGTCAACGCATTATGCCTCTCTGGCTACTTATCTTGTGTTTTCGGTTCACATATGTCTCACTGCGTAGACGCAATGCCCCCTTTGCGTCCACGCATTGCCTCTTATTCAAATTTTATTTACCCGGTTCACCCACTTGAACCGGCTGAACCATTCACTAAAAGGGTTCTCGAAGTCTCTTTAAAAGCAAAATGTGACCGCTGCTCTTCTTCACTTTTTCCAAAACCCTTTTTGTCATTCGACCTCTCGTGTCCCCCAAGAATCCTCACAGCTCTCTCTCCTGTTCGATTCATCTCCGTGCCATGGATTCTCCAGCATCCACTCAAAAAGGGAAGCAGAGGGTAGAGGAACAACCAGGAGGCTCAGAATCAGCAAGAGGCACAATGGAGTCCCACTCTCAAGTAGCTCACGAAAAGGGAAGAAGGAAGGAGACGGGTCCACGGGATCCAAGTCCGCCAACCAAAAGGTTAAAGGCATCAGCAGTCAGAAAAGAGAAGTGGAAGGGTTTATCTTCAGGTTCTGCAACAGGTCAGAAAGATGCTGGTAGCTCGCGTACAGTCACTGTGGAAGAACCTATGAAGGTTCTTATTTCCCGGTACGTTGATGCTACTGATCATAATATGCTCGACGTTTTTCCTCAGTTGTTTCCTACACTGGACCATCAGGGCTGGTGGTCGTTTGTCTCAACACACAAGACTTACTACCCCACCTTGGTCAGAGAGTTCTACCAGAACTTAAAGTATGAACCTACTGTTCCAAAACTCACATCAGTGTTAGAGGTGTCAGGTTCGAAATCACAGATAAGCTGCTTGCCAGAGCATGGAAGGTTCCTAAGGTAGGAGTTCAGCTGCATGATTTTGAACATGATGCGCACGAAGCGTATGAGCTCTTGACTGAGAAACCCAGTAATCACTCCGATGTCAGGGAAACCTACCTAGGCAGTCTCAAAGCCAATCATTTCCCTTCGCTAAATAGACTACTCCACCACATTTGCACCTCCATGATCACACCACAGAGCAGTGGAAGAGAAAGGGTGACAGAGATGCAAAGATTTCTTCTCTACTGTATGCTGAAGAGAATACAGATTTCCCTGCCGGATGTAGCTATTCAAACTATGGGGTCATGTCTATTTCAGTCCAGAACCCTTCCTTATGCTGCCCCATTAACTGCTGTTTTTCGGAAAGTTGGTGTAGACTTTAGCTCTGAGAAGAAAATTATCATCCCTCGAGGGAATGTGTACACACTTTCTTATATTCAAAAGTTTATGGGTTTTGAGGTCATTGATGGTAAGGCTGTCAGAACCCTTCTAGTCAGAAATCAGCTCCATCAGAGATCGGTCAGGCATCAAGAACAGCCACTATGGATGATGGTCAAGTGCACAGAGCAGAAATACCGATTCCACCTGTGGTGAGTGAAGACATGCCAGAGGACAACTCCATGAGAGGAGAGCAAGTTTTTGAGGCTTCTGCGGAACCGAGTGGCTCTGTACCTACAGTAGAACCATCTACGTCTGGAGCCATTAACGTTTATAGAAGAACCTCTCCAACTTCTGATGCAGCTCCACCCCCAGCAACTATTGAAGAGATGTTAGTGAACATGACTATGATGATGAAGCGTCAGGAGGCCAAGATGGACAAGTTGATGGAGTTCACAACCCTTCATTTTAACAAGCTGACTGCTCGGATTGTTCATTTTGAAACTTCTGTTTTATGCGAATGGCGAAATTTCTTACTCACCAAAATGGTGTCTGACCAAGCAACAAGGCAAGTCTTGAAACAAATATCATCCCTCCTTGACAAACTTGCCACTCTGGTTCAAGAGATGCACAGTCAACAGGGTTCAACCTTTTCCTGTTTTGCCAAGATTATTGACCTGTGTTATGATCTGAAGATAGGGATAAAAACAATCAAAGGTCCTGTCAGTGCAATCCCTTCATTCCTCAAAGCTGTGTTAGAGAAGATTGACAAGGTAATAGCAAACATTCAGTCACTTGAGAACAAACTCCACGATAAAGACTCTGTCACTGAAATTGACAATGTTCACAACACTCTAAGTCATCAGCTAAGCGAACTCTCTCAAGAGATAAGAGACCTACTAACCAGGGATCAATCTACTTCAGGACAGCAATCTCGTCAGACACCTCCAGGCACTCAATCCTCTCAAGGACACTCTTCTGGTCAGCAACAACAACCATCTTCTGCCAGACGTTTCAATCGCTTCTTCCCATCTTAAACTATGTTTTCTACATGCACCCCCTTTAATGATGATGACAAAGGGGGAGAGCAGAACGAACAACAGCATGAGTTTTGTTCATGAATGATAGCATGAGTTTTGTTCATGAATGATAGCATATGTTTTCATTTTTTGTGATTCAGAACGAACAACAGCATGAGTTTTGTTAATGAATGATAGCATATGTTTTCGTTTTTGTGATTCATAATTTTGTTGAACTGACAAGTAACCATGCGTTTGTTTGATGCTAACCATGTGTGATTGCAAATGTCATTAAAACAGTTTGGGGGTTGTCATCATCAAAAAGGGGGAGATTGTTGTACTCCCGATTTTGATGATGACAACAGTAAGATATTGGATATAAACACTTAACCTTCTAATAAATGTTTAATAGGATCAAAGGGGTTGCAGGGTGCTCAATGCGTCAACGCCACCAAATGGAAGCGTCGACGCAGCAGTGCAAAATCAAGAAAGAAGCCCCTGGGTTAATTGGTGCGTCAACGTAACGTTCAAGTGGAGTGGACGCATCCGAGCATTGATAGCTTGGGCACAAAGTCTATACACTAGCTGGATCCATTTAGTCTGTACATTGGCATATCTTCTTCAAGTCTGTACATCGGGCACCTTCTTAATGAAGTCTACACATTGATCCTAATACTCTGGTCTGTACACTGCCCGACCAGTCAAGTCTGCACAATGCCAAAGTCAGTTCAGCTCAACCCTATACATCCTTCCAAGCCTCAACTCTATACATTCGGTTCCTTGGGGGAAAGTCTACACATCGCTTAGTCTGCTCATTGCCTTCAGCCCAAGTGCTCAAAGCCAAGTCTATACAACGCCAACCCAACACATTGAACAGTTCTCCAAGTCTATACACTATACTTCATTTCTCTAAGTCTATACATTGTTGTTTGCACTGCAAAGTCCATACACTGGAAGCTCTTCATTTGATTGAGTCTGTACATTGGGTTCAACGTTAACATGAAGTCTGTACACTGGTTTCTCTGCCACGTTAACACTAAGTCTATACACTTCATTATTGTTGCTGAAGCGAACAGGGTCGACGCCTGAAGCTTAAAGCGTCCACGCATTAGTAGACGAAGCTTTCACGATGTCTTCTATTGCGTTAACGCCACAAGCAAGCAGCGTCGACGCAGCAGTTAAAGAAGCAGAAACTCTTACAAGCGACGAAGCTTTCACGATATCTTCCACTGCGTCAACGCCATCAATAAGCAGCGTCGACGTAGCGGCTTAAGAGACGCCAGTATACAAATGTACATGTCTTCAATGCGTCAACGCAACATGCTGATAACGTCGACACAGCACGCCCATCTGTTGAAGACTTGATCACTGGACTGCCGATACCGTTGCGTCAACGCAGCAGGCTGATGGAGTCGACGCAGTGGTTAAAAAGGTTGAAGATCTCTGATGGCTGCGTCAACTCTTTGGAGCAAGTGAGTTGACGCCATCTAACTCCAGTTGCTGAGCGTACTGGTGCTGGGCACGTGATCAAAGGATAAGGAGAGTGCCCAGATGAGGACACGTGTTCTGACAGCCTGCTGGTTGCTGCCACATGGTCCGAACTCTTAGGGCGGGAACTGTGGAAGCCACACGTGCCCTGCTGCTGCTACTGCTGCTGCTGGTATATAATGGAGCCTTCGTCTTCAGATGAAGGTCGATCGAATAAAAAGCCTGGAGAGCAGAAAAGCCCTTCGATCCAGAAAAAGAAAAGAAGAAGAAAAAGAGTGAAGAAGCAGAAGAGAAAGAGAGAGAGAGAGAAGGAGTTCGTAGAGAAGAAGTGGGAAAAGCTTGAAGTTCTGGCCTCTGGCGTTTGGATCAAATCCAAGCCAGATCTGCTCCCTTGAGAGCTACATTACTTGTGTTTCGTTTCCAGCTTTTGGCGCTGTGATTTTTCATCCTTTCTTACTTTCTTTTTTATTATCTTTCCATCTTTGTTCTTCCGATTGCCCTGTTGGGGATCGGGTTCCTCCTGTTGGTTCAGGAGAAGGGAGATCTGATCTCCGGGTTGCAAGTGACATGTTGTCACTTGTGGACTGCCCTCTGGTTAGAGGAAGGGAGGCTTGTCCTCCGGTTCTGGGCTTGTGGTTGCAAGTCCAGTGGTCCCTCCTGGTCTGGAGGAAGAGAGGTCTTCGACCTCTAGTTTCCAAGTGGCTGGGAGTCACTTGGGTGTCCCTCCGGTTGGGAGGAAGAGGGGAGGCTGTTCCCCTGGTCAAGCTGTGTGGCAGCAACTGTTTGCAGACTGAGTCTGCTTGGTTCTAGCGTTTGCTAGTGAAGCCTTACTCCGGTTGGGAGTGAGGGGTGGATGTAGGTCTGGAGGACCGAACCACCTTAAAATCTTTGAGCAGTGGTTTGCTTGTAGTGTGTTCTTCCATATCTCCTACCACCCTTCACAGATTGTCTTGAGATTTCTTATTCTCATTTATGCTGCTTCCGCTAGTTGGTTATTTGGGGGCCAGTTACATATTTGCTCTTTTGTTTAAAAGGATTTTCAACTGGTTCATCAGATTGCTTGATTTGCTTCCGCTAGATGCTTGGATAGGCTCGCTCCACCTGCTTGTTATTTTGTCTAATCGAATTAGCTTAACTCCGGAACTTGCTTAGCATCTGATTTTTTAAATTGGGCATTATTCGTAGCAGGATACATTCACCCCCCCCTCTGTATCCGGGCCTAGCACCCTAACATGATCGCCAGAGAGTCTTTACCAGGTCTATGAAGAGGACTGGTTCCGAGGGTAATCTGCTCAAAAACTCACAGTCTTGATGTCTTTCATCATCTGGAACATTAGAGGAATTGGGAACGATATCTCTCAAGGCCGTGTTAAATTTCTTATCAGATCGCCTAGTCTAGACTGTATTGTTTTACTAGAGCCTAAATTAAATGTTTGCCAGTTGGATAGAATTTGTAAGAAATTGGGTATGGACAAAGTAATGGCTAATAATGATTCTTCTGCTCACATTTGGGTTTTCTGGAAAGCTCCTCTGGATTTATCAATTATCTCTCAGGATGATCAGCAGATTTCGTTTATGCAAACAAATTCAGCTATACCTCTGTTTAACTTATCTTTTGTATATGCCACATGCTGTATTTCTGAACGAAGAGATCTATGGGCTTCTCTGCTTAATGTTCACTCTCAGACTAATGGACCTTGGCTTGTGGCTGGTGATTTCAACTGCATTATGGATGCCGATGAAAAACTTGGGGGCAACCCCCCTAATATGGTATCTATCTCATATTTTAAATCATGCATTTCAGATTGTTCTCTTATTGATGCTGGATTTCTAGGTTCTAAATATGCATGGCATAACAATCAAAGTGGTGACAAAGCTATTTTGGCAAGGTTAGACAGGGTCTTATTTAATTCTGATTGGATGAGCATTCTACCTGTCTCTGTGGAACATTTATCCAGGGAAGCTTCGGACCATGCTCCACTGCTTGTTAAGTCCATTATTCAGTGCAAATTCAAAAGCAGATTTTATTTTCAAAAAATGTGGACTCTACATGATCAGTTCATAAAAGATTTTGAACTTCAATGGCGCATTAGCCCTCTAGCTTCATCTTCTATTGCTACTCTGTATTTGAAAGTAAAACACTTGAGGAAATGGCTTGGAAATTGGAATAGGGAGGTCTTTGGAAATGTTCATATGAATCTTATGACTGTTGAGGATGATGTTCTAAAGGCTGAACATACTTATGACATGAATCCATCTGAGTCAAATTACACTAAACTAGAAGAGGCTAAATCTGTTCAATCTGCTAGGCTTCTTCAGCAAGAGTGTTTCTGGAGACAAAATTCCAGGGTTCGTTGGCTCATTGAAGGGGACAGAAATACTAAGTATTTCCACATGTCCACTGTGGCTCGCAAGAGGAAATGTTTGATTGTCTAGCTCAGAAAATCAGCTGGTGTTCTTACTTCTGAGCATAAGGAAATGAAAGCTATTGCTATTCATCACTTTCAAAAAGCTTTCTCTTCTCAGGACCACCACATTACAGATAGTATTTTGAATTGTATTCCAAACTTAGTATCTTCTGATGAGAATGAACTCCTTTGTGCTATTCCCTCTGAAAATGAAATTCGTTAAGTGGTCTTCTCTATGTCTGCTGACAGTGCCCCCGGTCCCGATGGTTTCACGGGTGCATTTTATCAAACAGCCTGGCTTATCATTGCTGATGTTGTAGTTTCTACTACTCAGGAATTCTTTATTCATCGTCAAGCTCTCCCCAGAAGTGTTACATCTACCTTGATTGCACTCATTCCTAAACGGAACAATGCTTCTGATATTGCTGATTACAAGCCTATTAGTCTCTGTAATTTTTTCTATAAAATTATCTCCACCATTATTAATAATAGACTTGCATCCATCTTGCCCAAAATTATTTCTCAGGAGCAGTCAACATTTGTTAAGGGAAGGAAGATTGTAGAGAACATAGCTCTTGCTCAAGAATTGACCCATGAGCTCGGCAGGAAAACTAGAGGATGCAATGTCAAGTTCAAATTGGATATGGCCAAAGCATATGACAGACTTGAATGGGATTTTATGCTTGCTATCTTGAAAAGGTTTGGATTCAGCACCCAGTTTATAAATCTTATTGAACACATGGTAAACAACTGTTGGTTTTCTATTCTTTTAAATGGAGACCCCGCTGGATTCTTTAAATCTACTAGAGGTGTACGACAAGGTGATCCAATTGCTCCCTCCCTCTTTATTATTATTGAAGAAGCTTTGAGCAGATCATTGCTGAATGCTTTTGCTAGTGGTCAAATTGAATGGTTTGCCGGTCCAAGAGGATGTCCTACTATTTCCCACTTGCTGTTTGCTGATGACACAGTTATCTTTAGCAAGGCCAGTGTTACCTCAGTCAGAAATCTACTTACAGTACTCAGAGAATATGAAAGGTCTTCAGGCCAACTTATTAATATCAGTAAATCTGGTTTCTTCATCCACCCCAATGCAAATTCTGCTGCAATTAATCAGCTTAAGCAAATCTTAGGCTTTTCTCATTACACTTTCCCTCATAGATATATGGGATTCCCATTGGTTCTTGGTAGAAGGAAAAAAATCTATTTTACAAGTATTATTACTGCTAGTCAGAAACATATTGAGGGTTGGCATGCTACTTTGCTTTCTCGAGGAGCTAAAATGATTCTAATTAAACATGTCCTCAACTCTATTCCTATTTATACTTCGGCTTCCTCACCTATTCATGCTGGTGTTCATAATTTAATAGAGAAATCTTTTGCTAATTTCTTTTGGGGTTCTTCCAGCCATGGTAACAGACATCATTAGAAGGCTTGGAAAGCTATTTGTCAGCCAATCTCCCAAGGTGGATTAGGCATCATGTCTCTTAGACATATGGAGCTTGCTCTCAGGGTCAAAATGCTCTGGAAAGAATTACATTCTGATACTCTCTGGGCTAATGTACTTCAGGGCAAAATACATTAAAGGATATCATTTGGCTGATGTTCAATTCAAAAACATGAAGGGTCATGCTAAATGTTCTTGGGTCACTGCTCAGAAACTTATTCTGCAACATAAAAGAGTTATTGTTGGAGATGGAAATTCCACTAACTTTTGGTATGATATCTGGTTGGGAAATCAGTCTTTAGCTTCATATGTCCCTGCTGATCTCATCCCCAACAATAAGGTGACCGTCAGGGATTGTCTCTTACAGCCCTCTGATGAAAAAAAATATCTTATTCTCAGGTTTTTTCCTGCTAATATATTCAATGTCTTACATCATATCACCATGTCTTCTATTTCTGATAATAAAATATGGAGCCTTTCTTCTTCTGGAGACTGTTTAGTTTCTTCTATTTACAGAGTTTCATGTTCTTCTTCTCATTATCCGAATGCTATCCCCTGGGTTAATCTTTTGTTGAATTGGTTGCCAATTAAAGTTTCTATGCATCTGTGGAAAATTGCAAACAATTGCCTCCCTACTGATGCTAATGTAAAACGGCTGGGTATATCTCTCTACTCCAAATGCCTCTGCTGCAAGGTCCCTCAAGAAGATGTCAACCATTTATTTATCTTTAGTGATAATGCTGTTTTTGTCTGGTCCTCTGTCCGGAACATGGGTCTGCAGATTGATGGTATTCAAGCTAGATTTTTTATCATGAACTCCATGATTAACCTGAAACCTAAATCTTTATATGGGCTGTTTACCCTGGCTGCTATTGGATTTGGTATGTTGGAATTGTGGTCTACCAGAAACTCTGCTAAATATGAAGGGAAACATGTCTCAAAGCAAAGCATATTGTATAAAACTATTATGCAAGCCAAGAAGATATGTGAAATTGCTGGTTTACGTGAAGACAATCTTAGTAAGAGGACTGTTCTGGACAATTTTGGGCTTAAGACCAATGGCACTGTAAGATTCCCTCCTAAAATTATTAAGTGGACGTCTCCTCCATGGCCTTTTCTCAAACTCAATACCGATGGAGCTTGTAAACTTTCTGGTGATTCTGGTGGCGGTGGGGTAATTTGCAACTCTAATGGTCAAGTCATTCTTGCTTTCTCTCACTATTATGGTCAGGCCAACAGTCTCATAGCTGAAGCTAGAGCCCTGTTGGACGGTATTGCATATCTTCGCACTATCAGCACTCATCCAGCTATCATTGAGTGTGACTCGAAAGTTATTGTGCAAATTACTAATAAACAAGCTCAATGCCCCTGGTCTATTCTTGTCTTTATCAGAGAAATTTGGAGATCTATTCCTTAGCAGAGCACTATTTCCCATACTTATAGAGAAGCTAACAGTGTTGCTGACTCATTAGCCTCTTTAGCCTGCATTAACAAGTGTAATTCATTTTATTCGCATACTGAGCTGCCCAAGATTGTTAAGGGTGCTGCTCGTTAGGCTAGGTATGCCTAGCTTGAGATTGATGTAATCTGTACTTCCCATTCATTTATTAATGATATTCACCTCCTAGTGATATAATGGTGGAGTGGCAAACCTCCTTACCCCTAGTAAGGGGGGCACTCTCCCATTCTTTCCCCAGGTAAGGCTTTTAAATAAAAAAATTAATTTTCTGAATACATATTAAATCAAATTACTAAGAGTGTGAGTGAATAACATGAAAATCAACTATAACCATATGGATATTCAGATTTTCAAAATAATACAATGAGAGATTATACAAACTGTATTTTAATTTATGAAAACAACGTATTGGAGGCTACACTCTATCTCATCAAATTTTAACATCAATTTTTTTAATAAATTCAAATTTTTTCAAAGAATAATCAGGTTTAAATAATTCCTTTTTACGCGAGGAGACACATGGAGCTCATGCCAGAATCTCCGGTTACTCAGAATATTGAACAATTTCATTTCATTCTGAACAGAGGTACTTTAGTCAAACACCTTTCAGAAATGAACCACATCTCGTCTCAGGTGACGTGCATCCAATTTACTTAGTGAGACCAAGTATTGCTCTGCCATTCATTTTTATTTCAAATTTTTCCAACAAAGATAGGTAGGTAACTTTTCTCTCAACTGCCTCTTCAACATATATGCAGCAAGTTTAATATCTCTAGAGTGTTGAAAGGAAATTCCTATATCCTTATGTTTAACACTCATTTTCACATTATGTGCAAGATGTGTATGAATTTGATTCAGCATGTATACCAAAAGTATCATGAACACATAACAGTATAACTCCCCCTAAATAGATACACTTATGACATATGAACTCCCCCATAGTGTATGACATGAAACACTCCAATAATGACTCAAATGTAATATTATTTATCAAGAAAGCATAAGGTCATACAAATTTCAAAGGATGGGGGTGAATAACATATATAAGTATGCAAGCACACATTGGGAGTTTATCCAATATGCAATGCAAAATGAAAAGATATGTAATTTTAGTTCTTGAATTGTTGGCCCCAAAGATATACATGCTGAAAATGCCAACTATGTAACAAGGCACACGATGAGCTTCATTTTTCAAATGCACTATGTGAATGATATGCATATATGATATGCAAATGTGCAATGTGATGTAAAATTTCATATTTTTATTTGAATATCCTAAATGCAATGCAAAGTGTAAGATGTAACATGAATGCAAATAACAAGTTTTTAGTTTTTCATTTGGATGATCTAAATGCACCTAATGTATTGAATTCTAATGCATGCAACCTATAACTATATGAGAATGGAATGCAAGATGCAAAAGTAAGATAGAAAGGCTTGATTTTTAGAACATTTGTCAGATTTCACAAGAGGACATTTAGTTTTGAAGGATGAACTACAAGCATTTTTCATCACATGACTTTTATGAGCAGAGGTGCAAAAATGATCAGAAATGAGTAATGCAACCCATTTTATTTTTAAAAACGTTTCAAAAATAGATTTTTAATAGTATTTCATAAGTTTAGAAAATCATCCACAAGCCAAACCGATTTTTTAAAGACTCTTCATAAGAAAAACTATCTAATCACAAGTTAGCCATTTGATTTCTCTAAGTTCTGGTACAAGGCAGAGTTTGAGGTCTAAAGATCCGACTCACACATGGTGAAAGCTTCCAAGTGGACGTGATCCACTCTTCCACTAACACGATTTGATATACCAAAAACACAGTTAAGCTCGAATGTGATATCACACATACAGTTTCATTCAAGAATTGTTCAAATAACCATTTGGAGATTTTTTGGCACATTAGAGTAGAGGAACAACAGTTCAAGTTTTTGAGAAGCAATACCTGTCATGAAACAAAACCACTTAGTGCCACAAGATAATGCATGAAATTTCATTTCCATAGCAAAAGGTTGAATTACCTTAGTTCAGGAGACAATACCAGAGGCCTTCAAGCACCAAAATCACTAACCACACGAAGGTTAGTATTTCAGATTTTTGTTTTCTTACCTTGGCCTCGAGAATCCATTATTTTTCTCAATTTCTTCATGACCCTCAAGTCACTCTTGTAATCAAAGTTCTCATACTGCAGACTTGGGTACCCAAGCTTCCTTGGATCCTTGTGGTTTAGCAGCACTTTGAGAAGTGCATTCCATAATCTCACACATGCAAATATCAAGTTGCATCAACAGTGTATATGCATGATAATGGATATGAATTCTAATATGAGAAGCAAATTTTTTGAGTTTGAGCAAGACAATGCATGAGAGTTTATGCAGACTCAATGTATGCAATTCTTTGAATAGGTCAGTAGTTTTTATGATAGGCATTAGCACATGATGATCTTTCTTACAAATGAGCTTTAGCTTGAGCACATATCAACCAGCTAACAGCTCCCCCTCATAATGTGCATGAATTACATAAATGATGTTTTAATAGAAAAATATGCATCCTATGACTTATATGAACAAGTGACTCATGGTACGAGACGGAGGCACATTCTCACGCATGGTGATAGATTTCAGACAGGAATGACCTGCCCTTCCTCAAGTCACCATTTGATATACCATGTAGTCATGCAATGATGATCAAATGGATGAATATTCAGTGTCATGAAATGTAATCATGTAATGGTGATTCATGAAAGATTCAATGCATTCTAATAACAAAAATAGTTTTTTTTATTTTCATTAATGGAGATTCGGTTAAAACAAGTTTGAGTTTTTCAAAAAGAGCTCAGAAATTTATTTTCAATACTTGTGCATTGAGCATCTATCATCTTCTAAGCCTTCCACTTGGCCTCAAGACAACCCTGCAACAAAGTTCTCATTCAACAGTTTTGAGTACCCAAACTTTATTGGGTCCCGGATGATTAGTTGCATCTCTAGTGGGTGCTCTCCACATTCTTTGGGCATGCATATCATGAAAATTCATTAAAGCACAGTCATACATGGTATGCCCAAAATTGCCACAGTAGTGACAATTAACAGAAGACCTAGCATTCTTCTTAACAAGATAGGCATGAAATTTCTGTGGGTTGGCAAAATTGTAATTATTTTTAGGGTTTTTTGCATGGAAACCATTGTTAAAAGTGAATTTACAAAAAAATCATTCCTAAAAATGTATTAGCAGGTATATCACTGTGTAATCTGAATTGTGCAAAAATGCCATATTTATTTGCATGCATATCATTTCTTTTTACTAACAACTTGCAAGAAAATCACGCTTAAATCGCATTTATACACTATTTGAATTAACTCAGTGATATACTTGCTAATGCATTTTTAGGAATGATTTTTTTATAAATTCACTTTTAACAATGATTTTCATGTAAAAAAACCCTTATTTTTAACATTGAAGTTCCTTCTTCTATTTGCTTGCCAACACTATAATACACGATGTCCTAGATTTCCACATGAATGATAGTGGTCTGAAGAATTTCTTTATTTACCAAACATAGTTTCATTTCTGTATGCATGAAACCTATCCTTTTTCATGATGTTACATTCATGCATCTTATGTCCATGCTTTCCACAATTGAAACAAGAAACACCCATTTTTCTTTTTGAAATAATTTCATTTTTGCATGCTTTTAGATTATCAGATTTCATAACAAGGCAATCTTCCATGATATGACCACGTTTACCATAACAAAAGCATGAAACATTCCTTTTGGGTACACGTGTTTGTGCGGAATGATTTTGCTTTCTAGCATTCACATTAGCACAAGCAGAATTTATTTTCGGCTTTGAGTTTTGGTTCGAGTTCTACTTAACATCACGTATATGGATTTTCCTTTTTGCATGCTGGACTGGGTGAGCATCAATTCTATTGTTCCTAGGTTGAGCCTGACCTTTAGAATCTTGTTTCTCAACATAAGAAGCATTTGAAATATTTGAGGAACATGATGCATGGACAAAAGATGTTTGTGTTTTATAACCAAAGGGTTTCTTTTTAGGGGGTTCATACCCAAGATATTCCCGTTGAAAATTCTCCTTGGTCCCCAAGATTTTCTCCAGATTATTTTGACCATCCACAAATCTAGACAATGAATTATGCAAGTCCTGGATTTCACTTTCTAGAGATGTGATATGCAATTCAGTATTAGCAAGTTCTTCTTCACAAGTAGCAAGGCTAACATTTAACACAACATTAGTATTCTTAAGACATTCTACTTCTTGTTTTATTTCATTCACATTTTCACACTCATCTACAGCCACATATTTTTCTTTTTCTAGAGCCAATAGTCTTTCAGAAATCGCCGTGTTCAATTCCTTTAGTTTCTCATTTTCTTTTGTAAGCTTTTTATCATGAATGAGTTCATTTATCAAGGTTTGATCATTGGCCATTGAATTTACTTTTACTTTCATCTCTTTGTTTTCATTTCTTAAGGAACAAATTTGATCTTTGTGAAATTCAATGTCAAACACATGAGCCTCAATCAATTCCTCTAAATGTGAGCATTTTTTACAAAAGTAATCACATTTGTTTTGTTCAACCTTCTTTTTCAATTTTTTATTTTCAGCCTTAACCATCTTATACTTATTAACCAACTCTTCATAAGCATTCATCAATTGTTCATAACTAAATTCATCTTCATCATTAGAATCGGAGTTTACCTTTGAACTTACCATACTTGATGTGCTCACCTCATCACCCATGAGACACAGATCTTCCAGCTGTATCTCTTGAGATTTGATCAATCCATCCACGATTTCCTTCGTTGTTTCACATGAAGAAACAAATGGATATATATCAAATTTCACAGCAACTTTTAATAATCTTAAAACTAAAACATTATCATGATTTTTCAGTTCATCTTCATGAGACAATCTAGTCTCATCCAGAGGCAATTTGTTAGGGCCATAATATATCAATTTCCAGAGTTTAGGATTAACATGGTTAATTAGCCCACACATTTTGCCTAACCATGAATCAAAATCATCGCCATCAAAAAGAGGTAAGCAACTCATCAAAATATGATCAACAGAATAATTCATGATCAACACTACACTGGGATCTCTCTGTAGATCGTTAGATCTAAGGACAACAGAGCCTTGCTCTGATATCAATTGTTGGTCACTAGGGTAGGCGAGCGGACAAGAAGGGGGGTTAAATTGTCCCCCACGCGATATGGAAAATTAAAAATCTACGTAGCGGAATGAACAAGTTTAACAAGGTTGATAGAAATAAACTAGGCAAGGATAAACAAGTTCTCTCAATCTCGTCGTTCACACACGATCAAGATAAACAATGTTGGCAATACAATCCCACAAACATATATACCACAAAGCAAACCACTGGACACGGAAATTTTTAAGGTGGTTCGGGACCACGACGGGCTCTCTACGTCCACCCCTTATCAAATCGGTAAGGATACACTAGCTAGATAAATCAGCACGGGGAAGACTCCCCAAACACGGAGCAAGGCTCCAACACACACGGGGATAAATCCCCAATACGGAGCAACGCTCCAACACACACGTAGGACGACGCTGCACACACACGGGGACGCTCCCCAACACACACACATGCACGAAGATGGAGTCTCCAACACGATCCGACACCGGATCACAACACACACACACACACACACACACACACTGCAACAAATGCAGCACAACGACACACACGACCGCACGTAGGCGATCAGACACGACCGTAAACACAGACGGTCACACACACAAAATATATTTTCAGGTTCAAAAAATAAACACAAATAACAATATAAGCTCAGATTTAAATAGAACACATGACAAACATCACAAAACAACAACTAAAGGATGTAGAGATTGTTCCCCTTTCGATTTTCAAGACGAATAGAAATTGTAGCTTGAAGCTTCGGTCGGATGGTGATGATTTCAACGTCCTCTCGATCCTCTCCTCGATCCGCTGCACTTTTTCTTCTTCCACAATCTTCAAAACCTCTTGGATGAAGATCGAATCTCCCCTTCTTTTCTCCTTCCTCTTCTTCTCCTCTTTCTTGACCTAGAAGATAGAAAAAATTAGCTCAATTGGGGATTTCTTGTTAAATTCGGAGTTCACAAGAGAGCATATATAGAAGACATGAAAAGACCATGATAACCCTTCTAGAACCATCCAAAAAGACCCCCAATAGGACTACCATGAACCCAGGGGCAAAGGGGTAAAAGGTTAGGCACAAGTGGGTTTATAAGACATAGGATGGTCAAGGACAAGCCAAGACACAGATCCACAATTCCAGAGATGTCTGGAGAGTTTTGGGATTTAAAAAATCCAAGGAGAAAGGGTTCCCACGTTGAAGAAAACAAAGTCAACAATTGCTGTCTCGGGGGGTTCGGTCGACCGAGGTAGGTGGAAGGTCGACCTAACTTTTACAGGTGAATTTTCAGACAGTATTGTCAATTTCGGTCGACCTAAGCTACAGGGTCAGTCGACCTAAAGTTACAGTGTCGGTAGACCTAAAGCTATAGTAAATTCAAGACTTTCCAATTTCAGCCCCAAACTCCATTGTAACACTTCCAAACTCTGTGGTATCAAACTCTTTTGATCTTGGAGGGTTTATATTAAGGATCTTAATCCTACAAAACCATAGGAAAAAATGATTAAAACATTATCTCAATAATCCAAATGATAAATGCATGAAGTATATACAGGAAACCCATGTTCAAGGTGCATACGAACACTTTGAACCATAAATGTTCTAAGCTAAAGATCGAAGGATATTTCTATGCATGTGAACAAGGTATGAGCAACTTGTAACCATAAAGAAAGTGCAAAAGGCACATACATTAAAATCCATGTTCAAGGTGCATAAGAACTCTTTGGAAAAACATGTTTATCCTCATCAAGGAAACAAGTTCATATAGCAATGAACTTATGCATCAAGTGCAACAAGAGTGGCATTGTAAAACCAAAATCCACATGAACGATATAATTGAATTTAACACAAGTTCTCTTCACAGAACCATGAACCATTTGCATCCAAGTGATGCTTACGAAACATGGGGTCTACACCATCCTTTGATAGGTCGACACTGTGAAAGGGCATGAAAGCCTATGCTAAACTTCAACATGAGAAAATGAATATCATTCAATGTGAGAGTTTCAATCAATTCATTTCAGCCACCACTTTCATGAGGAATTCAAACTATGCATCTAGCATAAGAACCTTATGAAGAATATACATGAAAGAACCAAGTGAATATATGCATCATGGATAGCACAAGGGACTGGGAAGAGATTGAATGTTTAAACACAAAAACCAAGTATTCCTTGGGGTTTAATCAATATTACACAACATGTCAACCTCTTTCCACCAAGATTCACATAAATTGATATTACCATGCATCCATGTGATTTGTAGGTATCTTCCAATCATCTCTCTCCTGTAAAAGACAATGTAGAACATGAGATCAACATGGATATCAAAATCATGGATTATGAGTGATAACAACTCTTTAACTAGATACATAAGCATATGCATAGAGCTTCTACTCATAACCATCCACGAGCTTATATGCATGTCATGCAATATGGAAAAAATCAATCTCAACTATGAAGACTTGCTCAAGAGCACAACGACTCTATGGAAATATATGCAAGCATAGCAAAGCTCATGAATGCACACTGACATCAACCGCATATGCAAGCAGACACAAAGTTATTTATAAGGTTAGTTATCATCAAAAACATAACCATATGCAAGGCACACTTCATGATCCCACACACATCATGAGATAAAAGAAAAGGACAATCAGACAGGCATTCACAATGACACAATAATTTTTAGGTGGTTCTAGACCACGACGGGCTCCCTATGTCCACCCCTCACCAAACCAGTGAGGCTTCCTCAACACGCTGCAAATGCAGTAAATACGGGTATTTCTCCCCCACACACACGGGGTAAACACCCCAACACACTGAGAAGTGTCCATTTTTCTATGATAATTCATCGCATGTACACCATTTTATGTGCATATAATTAGGTAATTATGCATATTTCATAGTTAACCTCAACTCCACGTTTAAATTGGAGCTTTCACGTAAATTGATTAATTTTGTGATATTATTCAATAAATTGAAGTTGAGGGCCATGAACATTAATTCTCCATTGCATATCCATGAGCATTTGAGATTTATGTGCACATTATGGTAATTTTTATGGACTAAATTACAATTGTGTTTGTGTAGGACATTGAAGGTAATTGCAAGAAACTCCGGGGGCAAAGTTGTCATCACCACTTTGACCAAGTCAAACATCGAAGCACGTATTTTGCTTGGAGGGAAATTAAAATTCAAAGTTTGTATTTTGATTGGAGGGAAAAGAAATCTCAAAAGTTTAAAATTGAGAAAAAGAATCACATATTTTAGTTGGAGGGAAAAGCGAATTCAAAGTTTGAAATAAAGGAAAGAAATGAAGAGTCTTAGGAAGGGGGTTGCCCAAAGCCTAAGGAGGGGGTGCCCACCTCCTTTTCCTTTCTCCCATACATCATCTTCTACCAAAATCTCAGCCATCCATCTCCTTTTGATACAATCTCCACCCTCCATTGACCCAACTTTACCTATAAATAGTCCACGACAAGGAGGAGAAAGGTGTGCTTCCTTTGAAATTTTTTCTCTCCCTCTCCCTCTCACATCTTAGGTCGCCGATTTCGCCCCCTTCTGTTCATTTATGCTCTTGCATTCTTTATGAAAGTTCTCCAGTTTTAAATTTTCTCCAACTTTGTCTTTTTTGTCATTTCCTAATTCCTCTTAATTTTCATGCCATCATTCAATTTTCAAAGTTCTATCTTCCTCATTTACTGTTCACCCGAACCTGCATCCCCCTGTTCTTCGCCCATTTTCTCCCCTTTGTGATTTTTATCTCTCTCTACTTTCTTCATAAACGTTGTAGATCTTTAAACGTTCTTCAAATCTCTCTCTTTCTCTTCCTCTAATTCTCTCTCATTTTCAATTTATTTCAAATCTTTTAGGGTTCTATCTTGTAGTTTTACTACTTATCTACATCTCTGCACTTTGTTCTTCTCAAGATTTCTTCCCATTCTGCTCTTCTTTTCATTTGAGTCTCTTCATCAAACTTTTGTGTTTTTCACGGATCTAAATTTTCTTCTTCTTTATCTTTCTCTAATTCCTTCCCGTTTTCAAGTTATAATCTCTTTTTCAAGGTGCTATCTTCCCATTTTTACTGTTCATCTGTGCAGACACTACCTTTTTCTTCCTCCGATTTCACCATCTTCCTCACATTTTTTCTCTCTGCACCCTTCATCAAAGTTTTTCTTCTATTCATTCTCTTCAACCTCTACTTCTTCCTCATCTTGTAATTCTTTTTGGTTTTAAAATTATTCACCCTCCAAAGGTGGCTCCAATGGTGAAGGCGACGTCCACACGATGTAGGCGACATCTTCCACGAGGTTGTGCGTGATCCAAGGCCAAGGAGGGACGGCGCCATCATCACCAATGCTACTACCATCCTCACACCTCAGGCTCCTCTTGTTGTTATTATTTTAGTTTTATTTTACTTCATTATAATCTCGTCACATCTTTATTGTAAGCTTGTCTTGCATTTCATGTACTCATTTCATTATGTTAATGAAAGAAGTGTTCATTTGATCTATATCTTGTTCATCTTCCCTCTCTTCCTCCGTCTCCTACCTCTTCTTCTCCACTTTATGCAATCATTTTCTATAGCATAAGCTCATAGTCATAGGTGTTTTTAATTAAGTGGTTGGTTCATTCATCATTTTACTATTTTCTTTAAACAAAGCAAAATCACAAGTGTTTTCCAAAGGACTCCAAAATTTTTAACTCTAAAAATCTCTTCTTCCGTGTGGATTCGACCCTTCTCGCCGCCATATTATGTCTTTCTTTCATCTAGTGCGAGTTGGAATTTTTAAGATTGATACGCGTATTTTAAACGACGAACTTCCACACTATCAATTTTTTGTGCCGTTGCCGGGGAGGAAATTATTTTTAATGATTAGAAATTCTTGTGT
This sequence comes from Amorphophallus konjac, assembly GCA_022559845.1. Classification (NCBI taxonomy): domain Eukaryota; kingdom Viridiplantae; phylum Streptophyta; class Magnoliopsida; order Alismatales; family Araceae; genus Amorphophallus; species Amorphophallus konjac. Next base: position 201,503 of record JAHNEJ010003215.1, read on the forward strand.
TTGATATATATATGTGAATACTAATTTGTTTATTTTTATTTTGCAGAAAAAATCAGAAAAAAATCACAGAAATTCGGACATGAAATTCTCAGAAAATAAACTGTCACAAGAAGTGTCGCTGAAAGCCTGAAATTGTAGTAGAAAGTAGAAAATCCAAAAATCCAAAAAATTCAAGCGTCGCTAAAGGTTAGTAAACATAGGAAAAAGTCGTGTTTTGTTTATGTCTGAAAATTTTGAAAAAAATCTAAAAAATTCCTAAAAAATCTATAAAAATCAGAAAAAAATAGAATACACAACAATATCATTTTAGGTTTCGTTTTGTAATAAATTTGCATATCTTTGTTCTTTTATTGTTTATAGCTTCTTGAATTCATCTCTTATTGAAAAAAAATTCAAAAAAAATAATCTTTAAAAAAATCAGAAAATAGAAAACAAAAATTCTTTTTCCTTTTTCATCATGATATCATTCTTTCATGACTGGTTACATCTCTTTCATACATTGTTACATTTAGATAATGTGAAAAAAGAAAAAAAATGAAGTATGTCGCTCTTTTACATCTCCTTAAAAAAAGAGAAAAAAATCAACAAAATATCAAAAAATAAATAAAAGACGAGGGATAGCGCTCGAAGTAAGTATCCCAATCTTCCCTCTTGTGATTTAGTTTATTTTCTGTATTTTGTTAACTTTTATATTTAAAAAATGTCAAAAAAAATTGTGTTGGCTAGTTAGCTTCATTAACTAAAAAAACACTTGATCACAAAAATAAAAGACTTCATTCAAGAGTAGAAATCACACCATCCCTGTTCTAGGTCATTCATCATTTAGCATAGGATTTTTTCATTGTTGTTTAATTTTGGTCATTGTATTTTGGAGATTGTGAGGGGCAAGGTACGTTCAACTTATCTTATCTTGAGCATGCATCGTTGCATAAGAACCCCTTGTTTGAAATTGTGGTGATCATTTCATTCTGAAAATATTCTAAGGGCAACACCCATAATCACATAAGGTGGGGATTTCATCACCCTTCCTTAGCCCACAAATCACATTTCCCTTGCATCTTTGCATGACCTAAGCTTTAAATAAAATTCAGTAGACATTGACCCTAGGATTACACTGTGATTTTAGTACGATTTGAGTTTACCCTCTTGTGGAAACCGGTGCCTAAGGCAAGACGGTCGGACGGTAAACGCCTTAAGCGGGCTAGTGGTTTACTAATTAGGTCCTTACGAAAGTAGGGGGAGCCTCCCACTATCCCACCCCTTACCTAGCCAGTGAAAATATTGAGGGTGAACTTAAATTGTACTTTAGTCATTTTGTGAAACCCCATTTGTAGGTCTAAGTCATATCTAGGCCGTTAGGTAATTTACATGTTAACTTGTTTGTGTATGTAAAAATAAAAAAATTAAAATAAAAAAATAAAAAAATAAAAAAAATAAAAAAACTCATCTTCTCCCTCTTCATCTTAGTTAGTGTTGTTTTCAAAAAAAATTGTGGATCTTTAATCTTAATCATAAAAAATAACTTAATCTAAAATAAAAATAATAAAAAAATAAAACAAAACAAAACAAAAGAATAAACAAAACAGATCAATAAAGGGAAATTAAAATTAAAAAATTGACAATAAAAATTTTAAAAATTTGAAATTTTTTTTAATCTTTCTGGGATCTACCTATTTTTCATGGCCATCAACCTTGGAGGGAAACTCACACCTATGAAGGAACATTTTTTTCCTTCTACTTATTAACCCTCAACCTGTATTCAACTCTGTTGGGTCCCACGATCAATGACAGCCAAGAGGGGGGGTGAATTGGGTGATTACAAATTTTAAGGAAACTCTTTCCCTTTTTAACAAGTGTAAAGAAACAACAATTAAATCATCAAATATGTTGAACAGCAAGTTAGATAACAGCTTACACTAATCCTCACACTAGATGATAAGATGAGTGCAGCGAGGTGGAGTAAATTCCTTTCAACAAGATTAAGGAAGTTGATCAAGCCAAGAACCAGATTCTCTCAATCTCACCGTTCCCACATGATCATATAAGAGGATTCAACAATCAAACCAAGCCAACGCACAAAGCAAACCACAATGCACAAAGATTTTAAGGTGGTTCGGGACCTCGACGGGCTCCCTACGTCCACCCCTCACCAAATTAGGTGAGGCTTCACTCAGGGATAAATCCCCAAACGGAGATGACGCTCCAACCACACACGCAGGACGACGCCTGCACACACACACGGAGACGAGCCCTAGTAAACACACACACACGGAGACGATGTCTCCAACACGATCCAACAGGCGGATCAACAAAACGCATACACGCTGTGACAAGTGCAGCAAACCTCACACACACGTAGATCTAGGAAGACCTACGCACGCACAAGAATCAAATACGACACACATAAGTAACCATGGATCTAACAACGATCCACACACACACACAAGTATGCAATTTATAGGAAATACAAATATGAAACTTAAAACACAATAAGGCACAGTTGAGAAAAACTCCTGATTTGGCTCCCCTTTGAATGTATGTTGTTGATCTTGAATGTGGCTTCAATCTCCACTTGATCAGAGCTTTACTCCGGGCTTGCTTGGCTCTTCATTTCCTTGAATAGCACTCTCTTTATCTCCCTTGAATCTTTCTTGACTCCCCTTAGATCGTTCTTGAAGGGTGATGAAGGATTCTAGCACGAATGGATATTGAAGCTTGATGTCCGATGCAGCTCTTCAATGTATATGATCTTGGGCTTTTATTCAAGCTCCTTCCTTTGGATTTCAGCTTCAGAGCAAGGTGGAATAGGGCTTGAAGGCTGCAACTCTGAACCTGCACACACAAAATAGAACTCCCTTTCTCTTCTACGAATTTTATTAAACACTTGTGCAGCACGATGACCGTTCTTGACGATCTTGGCTTGGATGTGGCTGAATCTCGATTTTGCTCGCAGCCAGCAGCAGAGGCTTGATTGGAACTTTGATTCCTCCTTCTTCCCTTCACATTCACGCACACACCAAGGTGGAACAAGGGCTGGAGGTGGCTGCTGCGACCTGCACACACAAATGTTAGGAAGAAACCTAAAATCAGGACATACGAATTTCTCTTAGGGTTTTCATCCTCTACAAGATGTTATATAGGCCAAAGGTGGTCAAGGGACAGCCATGGGACAAGATCCACTTGTTATGGAGTGGATTAAGGACAGCCACACAAGTGTGGTTGGACCATTTGGTCGAAATGCCAAGAGTCCACAATCGCGGCGCCGCCCAGACCAGAAAGGGTCGACCCTTGGGGTCGACCCTCGTGAGGGGCCAGATAGGCCAGATAGCATGGGTCGACCCTTCCAGGAACCAGTGCGGGTTTAAAAAATCTGCCAACAGGGGTCGACCCTCGAGTGAATGGGTCGACCCTTGGGGTCGACTGGTGAAGGAGCCCGCCGGGTTCAAAAAAATAACTACCAAGGGTCGACCCTTGGGGTCGACCCTTGTAGCTGGGGTTGAGAGGTTCGATTGAAATGAAGGAATGGATAGACTATGAAGAGTGTATAGACTTTGAAGAATGTGTGGAGTTTGAAGAGTGTATAGACTTTGAAGAATGAATGGAGTTTGAAGAGTGTATAGACTTTGAAGAATCTGTGGAGTTTGAAGAGTGTATAGACTTTGAAGAATGTATGGAGTTTGAAGAGTGTATAGACTTTGAATTTGAGCTAGCAGCCAACGTACAGACTTTGAGTCTGTGCAATCAGCCAATGTACAGACTTCTTGTTGCAGGATGTATAGACTTGCTGATGTATAGACTTGTTGGCTGTATAGACTTGCTGATGTATAGGCTTGCTGGCTGTATAGACTTGCTGATGTATAGACTTGCTGGCTGTATAGACTTGTTGATGTATAGACTTGCTGGTTGTATAGACTTGTTGATGTATAGACTTGCTGGCTGTATAGACTTGCTGATGTATAGACTTGCTGCTGAAGGATGTACAGACTTGCTGCTGAAGAATGTACAGACTTGCTGCTTAAGGATATACAGACTTGCTGCTGTATAGACTTGCTGTGCACTGATCTGATGGATGTATAGACTTGATGTGCCTGCAACCAATGTATAGACTTGTTAATGGATGTATAGACTTGATGTGCCTGCAACCAATGTATAGACTTTTTAATGGATGTATAGACTTGATGTGCCTGCAACTAATGTATAGACTTGTTGTGTAGCAGCATAAGAGATGCATCGACTATATGAATGAACCAATGCAAGATATGAATAGTGGTATGCACTGATGCATTGCTCATGCACACAACCTGTTTGATGAAATGACTAACTGCTTAAACAGATACACAATGACATCATATGCAAGCACAGTGTGACTTATAGTAGTTGCTATCATCAAAACCATAACAGTAATCATGGTGCACACGTATTCAACAAACTCACTGACATTCTCGTGGATCATTATGCGATTGACCCTAATCTTATCCAGATGCTGACATCTTTTTATGGGAATCTCAATGAAAATCCTTATAGACATCTAGATGATTTTCTAGAAGTTTGCTCCCTGGTCAAAATCTGAAACTTTAGTGATGATACCCTTAGGTTGATCTTATTTCCATTTTCATTGAAAGATCAAGTAAAATGTTGGTTAAGGAGTTTTGGAAAGACCATTAGGACTTGGGAAGTTATGCAGTTAGAATTTTTGGAAAAATTTTACCCCATAGTCCGGAGCAACATTATGAGAAGGGCGATTATGGGATTTACTCAACTTCCAGGAGAGCAACTTCATGAATCTTGGGAGAGACTGAAAGATTTGTTATGTCAATGCTCACACCATGGGTTGCCCAAATGGCAAATAATGTTTGTATTTTATGAGGGGTTATATGATTATGATAGGCAAATGGTGGACACATGTTGCAAAGGGACATTTATGAACAAAAGTGAAGATGAGACTTATCAGCTGTTTGACATTTTTAGTGAAAATTTGATGAATCATGCCTTACTCTCACCTCTTCAACAATCTGTAGGCTCTTTCAAACAGGCTAAAACATCAATCCAAACTTTCACGAAAACTTGTGAGTTTTGTGCTAGTCTCACTCACCATGTGAGTGAATGTCCTACTGTAGCCCGACTCTCACCAGTCATCCAAGCTCAAGTCCAAAATGCTCTAGGATTCTCTCAGCTCAATTGTGAAATCTTTTCCAATAATTATAATCTTGGCTGGAGCAATCATTCAAATCTCCCTTGGATGGATCAACCAATCCAAACCCATTTGTCTAAACTTTCACCTCAAGAAGGCCACGAGCGGCCCATGTGCCATCAATTTCAGCCCAACTCATCTCACCCAAACATCCAAAGCAACATCGATACTAGGGGTGATTCACCGGGCCACTTCTTTGAACCTCAAATTGTGTACTCTAAGTCTACTTACCACGACCCTCCTTCAATATTACACCAACCCCCTCAATACGTAAATGATGATGATGATGATCTTCTACCTATCATTTTGGCTCAAGATGTCACTACTGGGAATGAGGGGGGTTGCACAAGCAATACCATGCTGGAGGAAGGGATGGAAGTAGAGGGTGACTTCAAGGATAATGATGATCATATTAATATCATCACTCCATTCTATGAATGTTTTGAGATTGAGAATACCACTATAAAGAATAGTGACCCAAACAACTCAATTGATGAAATGCATGAAGAGGGGGATTGTTGTGTGGTGAATAATCTTGTTGAGTTAATGACGATGAATCTCGAATATCCTCTTCCTCTTGATATGTGTTATGACGGGATCCTAATAGAAAAATTTACATTTGATCTAACCTATGATGAAAGGGCCGGGCTGGAAACATTTACATTTGATCTTCCCACCTCATTGTTGGAAAGTTTGATTGATAATGTTCATTTGAGTGGTAAGTGTGATGAAGGGTCCTTATTAGAAAATTTCAAATTTGATATGACCCTTGAGCCCTATCCCATCATGTCTGAATCATTGGATGAATTAGTTCCTAGGCTCCCGCTTCCTTCTCATTTGATTCCCTCGATAGTACAGTCTCTCAACTATGACATTCTAGGACCTGATGGGGATGCGACAACAATATTCATCTTTGATTTGACTTCCCATTAGGAAGATAAGTTGATCAGTGTTCTTAATGCTCATGAGGCTATTACTGAGAGAAATGTGGCTAATAATGTCAATCTGATGCGGGACGGACACGGGGACCGACTCTAAGTGATATGGACCTCGGACTCTAAATGCACACACGACCAGCAACTACGATGGGAGAGACATTTGGCCCGACACTAAGAGCTCCTATGGGCGATATGTCGCTAACAGAAATACAAGCTCACTCGTCGTCCCAAGCGAGGGAAACACGGATCGTGCACGGTTGAGGAACCGGCAGAGTTAAGGGTTATCCGACTCACTTCTGTGCTCTGATCGAGCCACGGGACGGGTCACTCTCTCGCTCACAGCGGTGATATAGACTCACGGGCTAGAATCCTACGCTCTCACAGCGGCATACGACCATATACTAGCTAAGTAAAGTAATGCCAAGAAGTTACGATCGTACCTCCACGCACCCGGCGTGGGGAAGATAACCCCGGCCAAAACTGGACACCCAGTTAACAAAGTTTTACTGTGGTACAAAAATTTGACCCACTCCACGCAGGGAGGTAACAGGTCACATGTGGGGCCCGGGAGTCATGGGAATTGGGTTGACGGGCAGCATCTTGATGTCGCTTCGGCGGTGCCGAATCCGCGTTTTAGTGCTGTCCGGACGGCGCGACCTACGAGTTCGTGGGGCCCACGGGCCGCTCTATCCTCCGGGTCTGATGGGGTGTGTCCCGTTATGATGGAGACCCCTGGTGGCGCGCCTCCTTGAATGGCGGTCGGGCGGGAACGCAGGTCGGAGGCCGGGCGGCTCTGATCTTCACGACTTGGAGTTGCTGCCCACGGATCTGTAGGTTCTATTTTCATGCGCGCGACCCGGCGAGATCTGCTACTGAGATCACTCCCGACGTCGGATCGATGCACAAGAGGTATCGTTGGAAAGCTCTCTCGAAGTCCTTCGACATTTTGAGACTCAGAAAAATTCACCGGAGCTGTGCTTCTGATGGGCGATTTTAGAACCGGCATGTTCTCAGTTTCAGATCTGACTGGGCAGAAACTAAGTTTCTTGAGAGTTGGCGTTAACCATAAGACAAACCTCCGAATCAGACCTCAAGATCTTCATCAAGATTGTAGAGGGGAGAGAGAGAAAAATGGAAATATTTCTTATGACTGATTTGGTGGATATTTGGATGGGGAAAGCTATTTTATACGGGTAAGTGGTCGGATCTGGAAAAAAGCAGACAGAACTGAAGGGGATCTGAAAATGATTTTTAGAAAATAGGTGGAGACCTTTTGAAATTCCACGAAAATTCGTGGGTGGAGGGGATGGTAGGTAGAACCTTCAGTAATTTTTGGGGTTCCAAGAAAAATCAAAAGGAGGTCCGGAGATAGGAAACTCAGTGTGGCTGTGGATCTAGACTGAAAACAGGCAGATCTGGAAGAAAAAGATGGACGAAAATGGAAAAATAGAAATTGGAAGTTGGAAGCCCAACCAATTTTTCTGGGATGTGAGGGAAACCTCTGGAACTCACCCTAAAAGTTTGAGCTCAATAAGAGTCTGTGGCTGGGAGCAGAAATTCATGGAAGGACCTGTTGTCACCCGATTGACAGAATACCGACGGAGGTGGTGGTGGTGCAACGGCGGCTCGATGGCGGCGGTGGCGACAACGATGAACTTCACACCTGATAGATGAGGCTTCCCACCTCAGAATACAGCCTTTCCAACTGCACGAAGAAGAGAGGAGAAAGGGAGAGGGGCGCACCAAGCTGGAGCTCCAACAAAATTTCTGATTTTCATATGCATTAATTCCAATCAAATGAAAATACAAGGTATTTATGTGAAATGATAAAAGACACTAATTGACCCTAGATCTAGGGTTGGGGAGGGTAAAAGAGAGAGTCCACAAACTATTTATCCCATGTGATTTGGAATCAAATAAAATAAAAATTCAAATCCTAATATAATATACTAAATGGGGGGCGCCCCCTTGACTTTCAAGGTTCCAACCTTGAATTTTATTCCCCTTTGTCCCCCACTTGGCCCACCCTTCTAGAAGCCTACCATTGGAAGGTTGACTGACCCCACATGGGCCCTAGGGATGAGGTGGATCAATGGGGAAGGGATAGGGGGGCCCGCGGGACCCGGGTGGTCCCAAATTACACATAAACCCATGTTACAATCCAAATTACAATCTGAATAAAACTAAACAAACACACATGACACACAAGTAAAGTCCACATAAATGAAATAAATATCGAGGCTCAAGGGGGAGTCTCTAGACTATCTCCGAGCCAGATGGACGCTGAAGTGGCTCGAGTGGTGCTCCGCATACGGTACCGGTGGCTCACCGGTTCGTACTTCTCGCTCGCTCTGGTGTCCGCACCAATTCTCCTCGGGTGGGGGAAACTCGACCCTGTCGAGTAAGGGTCTGCATCACTCTGGTACCGCTCCAATATGTCCGGATCGATCCGCTGCAACTCTCCATGGGTGATCCAAGTATCCTCGGTGGCGGGTCGCCCTCTCTATCGCTCTAGGTAGCGCGGGTAGGATCCACTCCTGGTAACAGTCACCTGCTCATCCAGTATATGATCTATATGCTCTCGCTGCCGTGGAAATGGGGCTGGTGGTGGACACTCAGGTGTGGGATCACTCTCAATGGGAGGAGATGGCTTGAAAGGCTCACTAGGGATCACCGCTGGGTCCCTATATGCAACTAGATCCGACACATTGAAAGTAGAGCTTATCCAACGTGTTTCAACACTCTAAATGGACCGGCTCCGCGAGCTTACAATTTCTTTACGGTTCCATAGGGAAACCGTTCAGGTCTTACCCTGATCATGACATATTCACCCTCTTGGAACTCACGGTGATGTCAATGGGCATCGGCTAACTCCTTATACCGTGCATTGCTGGCCTCAATGTGACGACGGATGTCGCCATGCAAACTCCTAGCATGCCTAGCAAATGACTCGGCAGACTCCGACACTCGTGCATGGATGGGCATGGGAACAAGATCCACTGGCTTCCTAGGCCTACGACCTGTGACAATCTTGAATGGACTCATACCGGTAGACCTGTTAACCAAGTCATTATATGCAAATTCTGTCAATGGTAATATAAGATCCCAATCCCCTAGATGATCCCTTACAAGACACCTCAAAAGGTCACCCAGACTCCTATTGACCACCTCGGTCTGACCATCTATCTGGGGATGATAAGTAGTGGAAAACTTGAGGTGAGTACCTAACATATGCCACAGTGTCTACCAAAAATAACTGGTGAATCTATTATCGCTGTCAGACACTATGGTACGAGGCAACCCAAACTTGCACACCACTTGAGTAAGGAATAGGCGGGCTACCCTCGAAGCATCAAAAGTCTTTGAGTAGCGAATAAAAAGGGCCATCTTCGAGAATCGGTCAACAACCACATAGACTGATCAATCATGCTTCCTGGAGGTATGTGGCAATCCCAAGATAAAATCCATGCTAACATCCTGCCACGGGGCATCAGGCACGAGAAGATGTGTATAAAGGCCCGAGCTTTGCTTCTTCATTTTGGCCGTAGCATATGTACGGCACTGAGCCACAATGTGAGCAACATCACGCTTCAAGCTCGGCCAATAAAATCTATGCTCAACAGCCTCGATAGTCTTGTTCCGACCAAAGTGGCCAGCTAGGCCTCCCGCATGTATCTCCCAGACTAAGAAGTCTCGAGCCGAAGTTCGGGGAATACAAAGCCTGCCTCCTTGAAAGAGGTAACCCTCCTGAAGCACATAATCATCAAGGTCTCTCGAGGGTCCGACCTGGAGAGTGGTATAAATCTGACCGAAGTCAGGACAGTCAACATAGGCCTCTCTCATCTTCTCTAACCCTATGACCTCGGCACTCATGGTGGTAAGCAAACACGCTCGCCGACTCAAGGCATCGGCCACCTTGTTCTCCACTCCAGCCTTATGTTTTAGCACAAATGTGAACTGCTGGAGATACTCAACCCAACGGCTGTGACGCGCATTAAGCTTCTTTTGGGAATGGAGGTACCTCAAAGCCTCATGATCGGAGTATAAGATAAACTCCTGATGTAATAGATAGTGCCTCCAATGCCTAAGAGCCTGAACAACTGCGTAGAATTCCTTATCATAAGTAGAGTATCGCAGTTTTGCGTCATTCAGCTTCTCACTAAAATATGCGATCGGGTGGGTCTCCTGACTCAACACTCCTCCTATCCCAACACCCGACGCATCACAAGAGAGCTCAAACACCTTCGAGAAATCTGGCAATCGAAGGATAGGTGTCAGGGTCATGCACTCCTTGATGTCCTTGAAGGCAGCAGCTGCGGCCTTCATCCATACAAATGTGCCCTTCCGAATACAGTCCATGATCGGGGCCGTGACGGAGCTAAATCTGCGGATGAAACGACGATAGAACGTCGCAAGGCCATGGAAGCTGCGGACATCATGGACCGTACAGAGTTTCGGCCACTCAACAATGGCCCGGACCTTCTCCGGATCGGCAGAGACCCCAGTACTAGACACAATAAAACTCAAGAAGGTAAGCTGAGGAGTCATGAAGGCACACTTCTGTGGGTTCGCATACAGCTGTTGTCGCCCAAGAAGTAGATAGACTTGTCGAAGGTGGTCTAAGTGGTTCCCCGTGGTGCGATTATAGATAAGAATATCATCAAAGTACACGACTACAAAGACTCTAATGAAAGGTCGAAGGACCTGTGTCATGAGTCGCATGAAGGTGCTAGGGGCATTGGTCAGCCCAAAGGGCATAACCAACCACTCATAGAGACCATCCTTGGTCTTGAATGCGGTCTTCCACTCATCACCTGACCTAATCCTCACCTGATGGTAGCCACTCTTAAGATCAATCTTCGAGAAGATAGTGGCACCAGCCATCATGTCTAGCATATCATCTAAGCGAGGAATAGGGAACCTGTACTTCACGGTGATTTTGTTGATGGCATGACTATCAATGAACATTCTTCACGTGTCATCCTTCTTTGGGACGAGTAATGCGGGAACAACACATGGACTCATACTGTCCCGAACAGACCCTCTCTGCATCAACTCATCGACCTGCCGTTTTAGCTCGGTATGTTCCGTGGGACTCATGCGATAATGAGGAAGATTGGGCAATGAGGAGCCCGGAATCAGGTCGATAGCATGCTGAATATCCTGCATGGGTGGGAGTCCCTCGGGAAGCTCCTCGGGAAAAATATCGGCGAACTCCTACAGAATAGGAATGACATCGGGTGGGAGTTCACCCTCGGAGTTCGGCTCCACCTCTCGGACCGTAATACCAAATACAGGGCAGCCCCGACTAGCCTCCCGCTCCATTTCCCGGGAGCTAATCATCATCAACCTCCTAGTCGAGGGCTCACCTGGGCTAGATGTAACGGTCATAGCCCGAGCTGGGGATGGGGTACTGGGCCCGGGGACGGAAGGCTCCGGAGTACTAGGGCCAGTATGACCCCTAACTGATGGGCTCTTGGGCTGATGGGGCTGGAGAGTAATCCATTGGCCAGCATGGTCAAAGGTACAGGTGTTCGATCGGCCATGGAGTGTGGCATCCCGATCAAATAACCATGGCCTACCAAGAATAATGCTGCCCACCTCCATGGGGAGGACATCACACCAGATATCGTCACGGTAGGCACGGAACTGTAGTGGGACCAGACACCGTAGCCTGATCGGAATGGAGGTGGAATCCACCCATGATACTTGATGGGGGCAAGGATGATCCACGGGTGTAAGACCAAGACTGGCGACAGTGCCCATGGAGATTGCATTGATGTAACTCCCACTATCGATGATCACCTTACAAACTTGCTTGCCCAGCCTACAGAATGTATGAAAGATAGTGGTCCGTCGCCAGTCATCACTGGCCTGTGGCTGGGTGAGAATACACCTGACGACCCCCAAGTGGGTATCGTTCGGATGATGGACATCCTGGCCATTACCTTCGGCCTCATAGTACTCGTCAGCTAGCTCCGGATATGCTTCATAGCTGACTAACTCAAGGTCCGTAGGGGTGGTATCCTCAGCTTGTGTATCCCCAATGACAAGAGACTGGCGGGTGGGACACTGGTTGGCAAAATGGCCAAACCCATTGCAGCGATAACACTGCTGCCGTGATCCACTAGGCTCCCCAATCATAGGTCCTTTCCCTTTATCCTCCCAACGGATAGGAGGTGAAGGCAACAAAGGATGGGCAGGAGGTACGGGTGTCGGTGGACGGGCTGTGGGTGCCGTAAGACGAGGAAGGTCCCTCGGGGGTGGAGGGCGAGACCTAGGAGCGAAAGGCTCGGGACGAGTGGGCTCCTGAGGTCGGGCCTTGGGGGCCCTTGGATATGTGCCAGAAGAGCCACGGGGCTCGACACTACGGAGGGGAAAGGAACCCAACCGATGGGGAGACTCGAACTCGGCCTCGAATTGCTCCAATTCGAGAGCAAGCTAATACGCTTGTTCCAAAGTGGTTGCATTGCGGCGAAAAAGTCCGTATTGATAGTTTGGCTGCATACCTCTCCGAAAGCGTGATATGGTCATGGTGCTATCTTCCGTAAGTCCACACCGCAAATAATACTCATCAAACTCGGGGGTGTACTCGGTCACGGATCGGTTCCCTTGGGAGAGACTTTGCCATTTGTCTATGAGACGTTAGCGATATGAGGCAGGAAGGTACTTCTCCCTCAATTTCATTTTCATGTCATCCCAAGTGCCGATCGGGGGTTGACGTCGCTGATTTAGCAGGCTCTCCACATTGGTCCAATAAGTTTGGGCCTGCCCATGCAGCTTCATCTTCGCATATCGAACTCTCCGGTGGTCCGTCATCTCAAACCACTCGAAGTACCAGTCCATGCCGGCCTCCCAATCTATATAGACCTTCGGGTCCAAGGACCCGCTAAAAAGGGGAGGGTCCGCACGCACGCTCTGAAGAACACGGTCGTCATCATCATCATCACAATTCCGTCGTTGGTTACGACGACCATTTCCCCCTTACTCATTATCAAATGCATAGTCAGCCACCTCATGCACCTGTTGCCTCCCAACATCTACCGCCTGAGCTCTTGGCACAGCAGGTTGTTGGGCCGACTCTTGTTGACCATTGGTCGGTGCGGGTTGCGCCGCCACTGGGGCCCTCTCGAGGACGGCAATCCTCCCTACAAGACCCTGGATGGAACGGTCCGAAGTTTCAGCCTGATCCTCGAGGGCTTTCATCCTCCCTTCTAGACGCATTCCTATGCCATCTAGACGCATACTAAGGCCATCCATACGCGTATCGAGACGATCCATGAGGGCTCGAACATCTCGGCCGTCGAAGGCTCATCGGAGCAACGGGCTCAGGAATCCGCCATAGGTGGTGGTGGCGAGTATTGGGTACCTCGACGGGTGGGCATGCAAAGACACACGAACTAGGAGACACAAACTGATGCAAACACCGACTAATGCACCTAGACCTAAACCAATATCTGGTACGTGGCGGAGTTAATCGATCCGAAGATCACTCCCGTAAGTGTGCGGCCTTCCCGATAGGCGTAGCCTAATGTTCGGACAACACCTTTTAATATACCGAATTATCAGGATGAAATGCAATTTTAAAACACTTTTTTTTTTGAAAATAATGATGATCCTAGACTCGACCTAGACTGTGCAAGATTTATGCCTCGACTACCCTAGACTCGACTCGCTCTGATACCAAACTGATGCGGGATGGACGCGGGGACCGACTCTAAGTGATATGGACCTCGGACTCTAAATGCACACACGACCAGTAACATACGATGGGAGAGACATTAGGCCCGACACTAAGAGCTCCTGTGGGCTATACGTCGCTAACAGAAACACAAGGTCACTCGTCGTCTCAAGCGAGGGAAACGCGGATCGTGCACGGTTGAGGAACCGGCAGAGTTAAGGGTAGTCCGACTCACTTCCGTGCTCAGATCGAGCCACGGGACGGGTCACTCTCTCGCTCACAGCGATGACATGGACTCACGGGCTAGAATCTTACGCTCTCACGGCGGCATACGACCATATACTAGCCAAGCAAAGTAATGCCAAGAAGTTACGATCGTACCTCCACGCACCCGGCGTGGGGAAGACAACCCCGGCCAAAACTGGACTCCCGGTTAACAAAGTTTTAATGTGGTACAAAAATTTGACCCACTCCACGCAGGGAGGTAACAGGTCACATGCGGGGCCCGGGAGTCACGGGAATTGGGTTGACGGGCAGCATCTTGATGTCACTTCCGCGGTGCCGAATCCACGTTTTAGTGCTATCCGGACGGCGCGACCTACGAGTTCATGGGGCCCACGGGCCGCTCTGTCCTCCGGGTCTGATGGGATGGGTCCCGCTGTGATGGAGACACCTGGTTGTGCGCCTCCCTAGATGGCGGTCGGGCGGGAACGCCGGTCGGAGGCCGGGCGGCTCCGATCTTCAAGACTTGGAGTTGCTGCCCACGGATCTGTAGGTTCTATTTTCAGGCGCGCGAACCAGCGAGATCTGCTACTACGATCACTCCCAACATCGGATCGACGCACAAGAGGTATCATTGGAAATCTATCTCGAAGTCCTTCGACCCTGTGGGTCTCAGAAAAATTCACCGGAGCTGTGCTCCTGATGGGAGATTTTAGAACCGGCCTGTTCTCAATTTCAGATCTGACTGGGTAGAAACTGAGTTTCCTGAGAGTTGGCATTGACCACAAGGCAAACCTCTGAATCAGACCTCGAGCTCTTCATGAAGATTGTAGAGGGGAGATATAGGAAAACGACAATATTATTTATGACTAATTTGGTGGAGATTTGGATGGGAAAAGCTATTTTATACCGGTAGGTGGTTGGATCTAGACATAAGCAGATAGAACTAAAGGGGATCAGAAAATGATTTTTAGAAAATAGGTGGAGGCCTTTTGAAATTCCACGAAAATTCGTGGGTGGAGGGGATGGTGGGTAGAAGCTCCAGTAATTTTGGGGGTTCCATAAAAAAATCAAAAGGAGGTTCGGAGATGGGAAACTCCGGGTGACTATGGATCTAGATTGAAAATAGACAGATCTGGAAAGAAAAGATGGACGAAAATGGAAAAATGGAAATTGGAAGCCCAACCAATTTTTATGGGATGTGGGGGAAACCTTTGAAACTCACCCTAAAAATTTGAGCTCAAGAAGAGTCTATGGCTGGGAGCAGAAATTCGTGGAAGGACCTGCTATTACCCAATTGACAGAATACCGACGGAGGTGGTGGTGGTGCAACGGCAGCTCGATGGCGACGGTGGCGGCAACGATGAACTTCACACCCGATAGATGAGGCTTCCCACCTCAGAATACAGCCTTCCTAGCTGCAAGAAGAAGAGAGGAGAGAGGGAGAGGGGCGCACCAAGCTGAAACTCCAATAAAATTTCTGATTTTATATGCATTAATTCCAATCAAATGAAAATACAAGGTATTTATGTGAAATTACAAAAGACACTAATTGACCCTAGATCTAGGGTTGGCCAGGGTAAAAGAGGGAGTCCACAAACTCTTTCTCCCATGTGATTTAGAATCAAATAAAATAAAATTTCAAATCCTAATATAATATACTAAATGGGGGGCGTCCCCTTGACTTTCAAGGTTCCAACCTTGAATTTTATTCCCCTTTGTCCCCCACTTGGCCCACCCTTCTAGAAGCCTACCATTGGAAGGTTGACTGACCCCACATGGGCCCTAGGGATGAGGTGGATCAATGGGGAAGGGATAGGGGGGCCCGCGGGACCCGGGTGGTCCCAAATTACACATAAACCCCTGTTACAATCCAAATTTCAATCTGAATAAAACTAAACAAACACACATGACACACAAATAAAGTCCACATAAATGCAATAAATATCGAGACTCAAGGGGGAGTCTCGCCGAAGTGACTCGAGTGGTGCTCCACGTACGGTACCAGTGGCTCGTCGGCTTGTGCTTCTCGCTCGCTCTGGTATCCGCACCACAATCTTATTCATCAGCCACCAGTGCCTGACCAAGTTACCTTGGAGGAAGTAGTCAGTACAGGGTTGGTCAAGAGAGAAGATATAGGACAAGAGGGCCAATGGGAAGATGTTGTGCAAAGGTTCCACCTTAATCTTGAAAAGTTATTGGTCATTGATCATTTCATGATCCCAAAGATGAAAACTGGCTCACACATATGGTCAGAGTTAAAATCAATAATGTGCTAGACCAGCATATTTCTAGCCCCAATACGTACATGCTTACTCTTGTCTTCCAATAGCATAAGGGCTGGAATTTGAAGGAGGATAAGATCACTTGGTGGCTCATTCTAAATGCCACCCGTTGGTTAGTGAGCTACATTGCGTCTGGCTGAAGGCGTTAAACTTAGCGCTTCTTGGGAGGCAACCCACAGTTTTCGTGATTTTCGTATGCTAATTATTGGCTTCTGGGAGGCAACCCAAGATTTTTATTTTTTGATGTTTTTGTTTGAGTGTGTTTTAGTAGTCAGGACTGTGAGCGACGTCACACGGAATGCTGCAGGGAGCGAAGTGCGCTCATTTTGGTGTGACACAGAAAGAGAGAGAGATAGAGACCGCCACAGGAGATTGCTCCGGCGGGATATGCAGAATAGATATGGCGTAATAAATGCGGGGATTAAACAGCCATAGCGGAAAATGACTCTCCGCGACCTCGGGAGGATGGAAATGGTGTAGAATTTAAAAGACGTGAATTTAAACGGCCATAGCACCACCACGGGAGATTGCTCTAGTGGGGTATGGGCCTCGAAGAGATGAAAATAGCGCAGAATTTAAGAGACAAAATTTAAACGGCCATAGCACCACCACGAGAGATTGCTCTAGTGGGATATAGGCCTCGAATAGACGACAATAGCATAAAATTTAACAGACAAAATTTAAACGGCCATAGCACCACCACGGGAGATTGCTCCAGTGGGATATAGGCCTCGAAGAGGTGAGAATAGGGCAGTATTTAAAAGATAGAATTCAAACGGCCATAGCGGGAAGTGACTCGCCGCGGCCTCGAAGATATGGTGTGATCGCCAGGGGCTGGAGACCCCAAAAATAAGAAGAGTGATCGCGTTTACCTCAAAAGTGGGAAATGGTGGGTTGCTTCTTCATCTCCTTTCGGTCGGCCGACGGAGAGGTCGTTCTTTGGTTACCCTTGCGAAAATAGACAAAGAGCGAATGGATCAGAAGAATGACAGTGTAGTATCAGTTCCTTTGTGATGAAAATAGCGAAATCATGAAGAGACACACACCTGGTTGGTGTTGTTTTAAAACCCCTCTCGGACACGAGTAGGAGGAAAATGCTATGATGGATGAAGGATCGTGCAAACGTGCATAAAACAAGAGCGAGATGACAGATGGTGGATGATGCATGCAATAGAAATCGCAAAAGAGAAAGGGGGAGAGTGGCTTATTGAAGGCGTCGATGACGGGATCTGGTGGAGCTTCGGCAGCGTGGGGACGTCATGGAAGCACGGTGGATGAAGATTCCCTTCCTCTCGCAAGCGCGGGTGTAGATATATTTTTCTCCTCTACTAAAGATCAATGCCTCGTGAATAGACCAATATGCAATGAGCAATTGGAAACAATCAGAGGAGAATAGAAAACAAATGACCGTGATCGCCACCAGGGTGCCGTACGTGATGAACATGCCGTACCTTGGAAAGGGAGAGGGGTACTCGCCTAAGTTGCAGCGCTGGGGAGATGAACGGTTCTTGAAGAACCGTCTACACGTTGCACGATCTTACGATAGACCGCCTGAGTATGCTGCAGAAGGTGCGGGAGGAACTACTGCTGGATGATGAACGGCTTCCTGTTGACCGCACTAACAGGACGAACGGCCCTATCCGAATCACACGTATGGTTGAACGGCTTAAATTTAACCGCACAAGTCTACCACGCAGTAAGTTGCAAGGGGTCCAACCTCCACCCTCTCCGGCCAGCCAGAGGGGATGGGCCTCGTGCTGATGATTGCTGACCTGCAAAACAACGTAAGAAACACATAAAGAAAACCTAAATTAGAACTGGACAATGTAGTAAATGTCAAAATAGCAAAAGGTGAACATAATCAAATGGAAAGGAGGATACCTGGGGGTTTTAAACCCCTAGGGTGACAAAAACGTGGGTGGAGGTGTGCATGGTAATGAGAAAGAAAGGGGGGATATAAGAAGGAAGTGATGCATGCAATAAAAAGAAAGTGTCGAAAGCTATGAAACGAAAAGACTCAAAAATCGAACTACTCCCTAAATCGGAGGCTTGTATGGGCGTAGAAAGCCTCCCTCCTTGGTGCTAGGTCGCTCAAGAATGCGACAGGGCTTCGTCGTCGACCTAAATCTCCCCCCTTTTCAAGTCCGTCCTTTAGGGTCTATTTATAGAGCCTAGAAAACCAGCCCCGAAATTAGGGTTTAGAGCCATTTTCGGGACTAGATTATTAAAGATAAATCGTAGATAATATCATTATCTATCGTCCAGTCCAAACAGCAACTAAAATGGTTAATTATCCACGGAGATATTGACAAAAGAAGTTGGGGATAAAACCATGGATAAAAGGATCAAAATCTGTTGAAATTCAGCAACCGATGGGATGAACGGTCTTACGATAGACCGCTCAACCGATGGGCGGTTCACTTTTGACCGTCCAAACCCGTCGGTGGAAATTCAGATAATCAGAAAATCAACCCAATTATCGCTCGAACTGACCGAAACATCCGCCGTTAGACCCTCATAGATGAACGGTTCCTAGGAGACCGTTCCACAGTAGAGCGGCCATTGATCAACCGTTCCAGACCTGTCGGTGATAATTGGATAATTGGATAATTATCTGAACAAACCTCCAAGCGCAGGACTCTGAGCGATGAGCGATCAGATTCCGTCCATTCATTGTGTTTGAACGGCCATATAAGGACCGTATAAATGCCTGTCGGTGCTAATTCAGAAAATCAACCAAACTACCCCAAAATATATGGACGGTCCTTATTAAACCGCACATTAGCAGTGCGGCCAGGAATAAACCGTGCATGCATGTGGACGTTGAAACTCAATGAAAAGCCCAAAACCACGGCCCAATAAGCCCTGAATCGACCTGGACTTAACCAAGGAGGGAGGCAACCCATAAATTGGCCCAAAATATGCCTGAAATAGCCCCAACAAGCGATGGGCAACTCGAGGCATCAACAAAAGGGAGTAAGAGAAACGACTCAACTTATCGGCATAAAACGGATGTCAACAGCGGGCACCTAGAAATCCGGCAGAACCTCCTCCTACAAAACCCACGGGTTAGAGAAGAATCTGGCAGAGTTTCCCTCTCCTCTGTCAGATCTGAAGCCCTCTGATTTCGAGGCAGGGGGTTCCCTATTTATAGGGAAAATTTTCATTGACGCGTCCAAGATCCTGGATGCCTCAATGTTGAGGTGTCCAGTTGACTGGACGTGCCCATGATTTTTTTATTATTTTGTTCCTCATTGAGGCGTCTAAGGTCCTTGATGCCTCAATGATTTTCCATTAAAACGGCACCGAAAGCCGTCGACAGCGGAGAAAGGGAGAGGTTTCGGCACCTAACTTTGACTTCTTAAGACGCGTCTAGGATCAATGACGTCTTCATGATTGGATTTATTCGAAACGTCAAACTAGCCGGCCGGAGTGGCGTCGCCCGCGTTCTGCACGAAGCTCTGAAGGAGGCGTCTAGGGGCCTAGACGTCTTTAAAAGAGGCGTCCAGTTATCCTGCCACTTTCAAAAATAGAAATAAAATATTTAAAAAATAATAAAAAAATATTTTTATGAAGGCGTCAAGATACCTTGACACCTCAAAGTGGGGCGTCTAACCATCTTAACACGTCAAAAACTTTTTCACGAAAAAATTCAAAAAAATGTAAAAAATTTAGAAAAATAGGAAATCACCAAAGTAATTAAAAGTGTGAAGGAAACCTTGAGGTATCATAGTGTAATATGATATTTACTCAAAGTAAGGTCAAAACGGCGTGTCTACAACTGTCCCGCCTTGGCGTCTGCTTGGCAAGGGAGTGGCACGTAATGGAGTGGCATAGAAGTGAAATGAAATGGAGTGGGAGCGGACTGAAAAGTACATGTCGAGGTGTGATGAGACACGCTTTTAACATTATGGTTTGGAATGTTTTCAGAGTTTCAATGAGGCGACCTTGAAGAAGGTCTTCTGAATTCGACAATTGCTTGGACGGAAATCAAACAAGGAAGGGGAAGACATGCGCTCAGGAACAAGTAGAAAAAGGGACCAACTTCTCTATGTGGAAGTACCTAGGTCATAAACCAATAGGTTTCACCTTTGGGGAGCAGTTACCAGCCAATGTGGAAGTGCTGCGGCCAAGGTGGGTCAAATAGAGTAACAGTAAAGGAATATTTGAGGATCAATCCAAACAAGGGTATCTTTTGGAAGAACAGCCCAGGGCTGTCTCAAGGAAACTTAGTATCTCATTCGGAATGGAATATCTCATATTATAAGACTTAAGCACGGCGGCCTTCACAATCGAATTACTTTGGATGATCTTCCGCAATAGAATCAAAGTCCTACATAAATGCATGCTGGGTTTAAAAGAAAACTTAAAACAAACTAAAATAGAAAATAGCCAAGGATAATATTGTCAAGTTGTTAAGAATGGGTCAGGATACCGATCCGGTGAGCTGATACTGAGCCAGGGCCCGTTTATCCATGCACCAACTCACTGAATGGAACCATCATCCCAACGCCTTCATAACTTAACGGCCTATCCGTACAACCCAAATTCCTCTGAACTTATCATGGTTTTTGTTGAAGGGGAACTCAAACTCTAGATTCGTTCAGGCTGCAAGGTCCTTGACATGTTCTAATAGCGTAAATATCATATAATACAATGCATGACATGGTGGGACCAGTCACCGAATGGTAGCATATGATGGGTCGAGGTGGGATAGTGGTGCCCACTAGTGAAACCTACACTCATTATTTAGCACAACATTATCTCAAAGCAACAGAATTGCACTTTAGTTTCCACAACAGGAGAATACACAGTACAAGGGAGAACAAGACAAAACACCTTTTGCTAAAGTCAACATTGACGACTCATCATTGATGTGACGTGTTTGACTTTTAAGCCCCTCCCTTCCTATAAGTACCCCCCTTGCTTAGCTTAGCCAAATGCACCAAGGAGAGCTTTGAAGCTTAAGGGGAGGAGGAGAATAATCTTGGGTTCTTCAAGATGGAAGACGAGTCTTCCCGCCCTATGAAGAGGAGTAGGCCCAACAGCGAATTCAGGCGGCTTTCTGACCTCGAAGGACATCTGAGTGGGATGATCCAGTCGCATATGGTGAGTTGATTCATTTTAAATTTTCTATACGACCTTTTATTCACCTCTTTCCTCCTTTGTTTTTCTTCTTCTTTTCCAGCCGTACCCTCTCTTCCCAGGCCCGAGAAAATTCTCCAAACTGCCTTGGCTTTCAAAGCTAACTTCCAACATCTCCATCGGTATGGGGGCCATACTCACGAGCTGGCATCTTCAGGGGCTCCTGGTTCACGCCAAGTATTACGAAAAGATTCACATGGACTGGGTGGCTATGAGCGCGCTGGTGGAGATCTGGCATCCTCAGACTCACACTTTCATTTTCTCCACTTTCAGGGCGACTATCCTTCTTGAGGAGATGGAACTCCTACTTGGGTTGAAAAGATTCAAAAGGGATGGCAAGATAAAGATCATGCCGATGCTGAAGAAGGCGACTTCCGAGGACGTCCTTGGAAGTTTCATGCCGTCTGGTGCCGTTAGAAACATCCAAACTCAAAAGGGAATTAACTTGCAGAAACTTGCGGAATGGGTCATGGATGCTCTGGGAGGATTGCCAAACGATGATTGTTTGGAGGAAATTATGAAGGGATTCACCATCTGTTTGGCGGGTGCTCTCTTATTCCTTTATACCGACAACATAGTGGAGGAACATCAACTGAGTGCCATTTGTGATATTTGGAATGTCAAAAAGGTGGGACATGCTGTTCTTGCTTATCTCTACAGTGGCCTTACTGCTTCCAGCATGGGTAAGCCTCCTTTTGGTTGCGCGCTTGTTCTGAATTGCTGGGTTGATTTACATTTTAAATTTGATCACCGTGAGGGGATGCCCACTGCCTCGAGGATCTTTCAACAAAGCCCCCTTTACCACATAGCCGATGTGTTAGGCTTTGGTGGTCACATAGTGAACCGTGTTCCGTGACTGAGGAAGCGCGAAGACTGGAGGTCTCACTTCAGAACTATGATGCAAGGCTTCTTCACTTGTGCACCGGCATGTCTACTCCCGCGCGAACTCCTTACGAGGTCTTCCCCCGAAGCTGAACTCCAACTTATTGGCGCGACTGAGTTTGTTCTTTACAATGTGCATCGGTGCTGTATTCAAATTGGCCTTCCCCGTCATTCGTTCCTGCCGTTGTCGGGCACTGCTCCTCTAAGGAAGAGAGAGTTGGGAGAGGAAGATGATGCAAAGGGGGTGAAGGCCATCAAAGTGTCGTGGAAGACGAGCATTCCGGGAAAGGCATTAGTGCATGTAGAGGAAGAACGCGAGCTGTGGAGGGCTTATGTAACCGAACTGGGGAAGTTAAGGCCTGAAGTGTCTAAGCCCCTGATGTAATTCACTTTGCTGTTTTAATGAAATAAATGCGAAGTTATTGTGTGCAAATGCTTTCTTTCTCTTTTTTCTTTTTATGACTTTTTTGTTATTATTATTTTTGATGGTTTTTTTTGATGCGTCCAGATACCTAGACGCGTTTATATTTTTTATTTACTTATTTATTATTATTATTATTTATTATTTTTAATGGGCGCGTCTAATATTGTAGACGCGTCCATATTTTATTATTATCAATTTTTTTTCATCGACCTCTCTTTTTTTATTTTATTTATTTATTATTACTATGTTTTACTTGACGCGTCCAGGCGCCTGGATGCGTCCAATATTTTTATTTTTATTTTTTTTTAATATTTTGTTGACGCGTCCAGGCGCCTGGACGCGTCCAATTTTTGAATTTTTGATTTAAAAGGCCGCCCACGCGGCCTTTTCTCCTTCCTTATTCACTTAAACGACCCCCCCTCTCCTAAGACTCTCTCCCTTCCTATTCGCATCTAAATAACCTATTCTTGATCCCTGATGGAGCACGGGGGGCCAGGCCAAGGTGGAGAGAAGCGGAAACGAGTTGCCCACCGTCCGAGGAGATCTCGAGATCGCACGGAGGAGGCTGTCGCGGAGGAGGAGGCCGCCGTGGAAGAGGAGGCGCTTCCCTTGGCCGTGGAGGGCCTTGAGGGGCCCGTTGGAGTGGGAGAGGAAGAGCATGACTCGGTAAGCCACCTAGCACTTCCTTTTTTGCATTATTTTATGATTTTATGCGGAAAATGGGACGGGAAACAGGGTTTGGACTGAGGTGGAGGTGGGATGATTGAGGCGTCCAGGTCAGTAGACGCCTCAATTTTTAAAAATTATATATATATATATATACATGAAATAATAATATTAATAATATTTAAAAATATTGAGGCGTTAACATGCTTTGACGCGTCTACATATTTTTTATTTTATTATTTTTAGAAAAAAAATATATAAAAGAATTTATTGAGGCGTCAATGATGTTTGACGCGTTTAGTTTTTTTTTAGAATATAAAAAAAAAAGAATTTATTGAGGCGTCAATGAGTTTTGATGCATTTATTTTTTCTTTTTTTTCTTTTTTCTCTCTTTTTTAAATATATATATATATATATATTGTGTTGTTCTTTATTTGTGGCTCTGATGTAATTTCTTGTTTTTATTTTCTTGTGGTTTGCAGGGTGTGATGAGGAGCCGGATCAGCTGGTTCCTGGTAGTGGCGGCGTACCGAGGGCTGCCGGACTTCTAGAGGGCCCGAGTGGATGCCATGGGGTTCGGGGCGTTCTTGTGGATTGGGCCCTTCCGGCTCGACCTGCCCCTCGTCCAAGCGTTGAGGGAGCGTTGGCACGCGCCGAGTCGAGCGTTCCTGATGCCCTGGGGGCATATGGTGCCGACGCTAGAGGACGTAGTCCGGATCACCGGACTGCGGGTGGACGGGGAGGCCGTCAGTGGGGTCACCTACCCCGACTACAGAGAGAGTGCCCTGGAGCTGTTAGGGCTGGAGACGAGCGCGACTGATAGAGACAGCATGACAGTCGACCGGGTAGACATCATGGAGGCACTCGGATTCATGGACTCGCACCAGCACGTCAGTGAGAGTGGAGCAGAGTTCCTAGCACGGCTAGAGGGAGCAACTCGGCGAGCTTTTAGCCAGGACGCGGGTGACCGAGAGCGGGCGGACCTGGACCTTCGGAGGTTCCACTTCTTCCTACTAGGCCACCTTCTACTAGGGACGAAGGGGGATGACATTCACTGTCGTTTCCTTGGATCCTGGCGGACCTAGACCGAGTGGGGCACTACGCGTGGAGAGCAGCCCTATGTAGACACGCTATTCCTGACGTCTCCTGAGAAAATCTCATATTACTATACGACGCCCCGCAGCGGCTTTCGCATTTTGAATCACTTGAGTGCTTCCTATTCTTGAGTCTTCTTCCGCCTTTTCGGCATTCGGAAATCGTCTCGTTGCGGCATTCGGACGGCATCAACACCAATCGGACGCACCGGAAGGTTCCGGAATCAGGAAGAATGTATGACAGGCGACTGCCGACACCTTTTCAGGGGACCCGGGGGGGTCTTCATGGAGGCGTCCTGGTCCCTGGACGCCTCCATGATTTTAATATATATTTAAAGCCAAAAAAAGACATAAAAAATAATAAATTAATGCAGGCGTCCAGGCCCCTGGACGCCTCCATGAAAACAAAATATAAAATATAAAAAATATTAATCATGATAAAAGACAAAATAAAAAATATATAATATATTTATGGAGGCGTCCATGCCCCTGGACGCCTCCATCAACTTGCCCACGGGCGGCCCTCGTCCGACGGTCGGTTTGTCGTTTGAGAAAAAATCCAAATTGTGAAGGCGTCCTGTCAACTGGATGCGCCCATTCATGAATCACGGGCGTCGTTCAAAACCACGCGTTGTGCCAAACCCCGTGCAGCTTTCGGTGGGGGTTCGGTGGGCTTTTATGGAGGCGTCCAGTTGCCTGGACGCCTCCTTGAAAATATTCGAAATAAAAAATAAAAATGGAATAAAATATAATTTCTGCCCTGATGAAGGCGTCCAGGGTCCTGGACGCCTCCATACTCCGGAGCCCTATAAATAGAGGGCCCCCCCTAAGTCCGAAGGGAGTTTTTTTAAGTGGTCCGATAGGCTGTCGGAGCCCAGAGGCTGCCAGAGTCATTTCTAATCCGTGGGGTCTTTTGTAGGGGGAGGTTCTGCCGGCTTCTCGGGTACCCGCACTCGCAGGAGGAAGGCCGTCTTCGTCCACTGTGCTTCCACGTCGTCCCTACGCTGCCGAAGCTCCGCCGGATCTTGCCATCGGCACATCCAATAAGCCAACTCTCCCCTTTTCTTCGTAGTTCTTTTGCATTCATCATCTTCCATTCTTCGTCTCCCTCCGTAAGGGAATCTTATACTTTTGCATAACTCCATTCATCATTACATTTGCCTCCTACTCGTGTCCGAGAGGGGTTTAAAACCACACCAACCAGGTGTGTGCCCCGCTACAATTTCATCACTTTCATTGCAAGGGATTGCTACTGCACTATCATTTTCTAATTCCGTTTATTTACTGTCTATTGTTTTGCAAGGGTAACTAAAGAAGACCCTCTCCGTCGGCCGACCGAAGGGGGACGAAGAAGCAACCCGCCACTTCCTGCTAGTGAGGTAGGCGCGATCATTTCCTTATTTTGGGGTCTTTGGCCCCTGGTTATCACATCATATTCTCGAGGTCGCGGCGAGTCACTTCCCCAATGGCCGTTTAAATTCCCGTTCTTATATTCTCTTTATATTCTGTTATATTCTTATCTGCTCATATTCTCGAGGCCGCGGCGAGTCACTTCCCCAATGGCCGTTTAAATTCCCGTTCTTATATTCTCTTTATATTCTGTTATATTTTTATCTGCTCATATTCTTGAGGCCGCGACGAGTAACTTCCCCAATGGCCGTTTAAATTCCCGTTCTTATATTCTCTTTATATTCTGTTATATTTTTATCTGCTCATATTCTTGAGGCCGCGGCGAGTAACTTCCCCAATGGCCGTTTAAATTTCCGTTCTTATATTCTCTTTATATTTTGCTATATTCTTATCTGCTCATATTCTCGAGGCCGCGGTGAGTCACTTCCCCAATGGCCGTTTAAACTCCTGTTCTTTATATTCTCTTTATATCTTGTTATATTCTTACCTGCTCATATTCTCGAGGCCGCAGCGAGTCATTTCCCGCAATGGCCATTTGAATTCTGTCCTTTCTCTTGTATATCTTGAATTGCTACTATATCTGCTATACTCTCGAGGTCGCGGCGCAATGGCCGTTTCAATTCTTGCTATTTGATTTCTACACCATTCCCGTCCCCCCGAGGCCGCGGTGAGTCACTTCCCGCTATGGCCGTTTAACCCCCATATCTTGCTATATTGCATTTGTCCCGCTCGCCCCGCCGGAGCAATCTCCCGTGGTGGCCCCTTCTCTTTTCTCTTATTTCTGTGTTGCAGCAAACAAAATGAGCCCGCGCACTCCGCATTTTCATTCCTCGACCGCGTGACGTCGCTCACAGATTACCGATCACGGTGGGACTTCTGTTGCTTTCTTTCAGTTACCCTTGCAATTTCTTGTGATTTGCTTTACTATCTCTTGCGTGTTGTTATATCTTGATTGTTTCATTGTTCTGTTGTGCTCCATATATCTGTCAGCATTTCATTGCATACATCCTTCCCTATTTTTTATTCTTTTTTATTTTTTCTAAGGATCACTCTCTCTCGGTGAAGGAAGGACTCTCCGTTCGGGAATTCCTCTCGACGGACTAGAATCTCCTCCACTGGGACCTCCGTAAGTCCCCGACATCGAAGAATCTCCTCTTCGTTCACTGGGTTTCTTGTACCATTGAAGTTCCCTGGAGTTAGTCGACCCATTCGTGGTGAGACGAGAGGCCCTAGCTGACACGGTGGTGAAACAAAAACGAACTAGGGTCCCTATTTTGTGTGAACTTCGGATCTGGTTAAAAACACAAAAAAAAAAAATCATCAAAATCAAAACACACAAAAAGGCGTAAAGGCATCCACTTGTTTGATAATCTCTGCTATTTGCTTGCTAGTGTATATTTTTGCGTTCCGGGAAAACTGTAAGCATGGCTTACGAGTCTTTTGAGAAAAACCACCCTAGTCGTGGTGAGTCAGTCGAGCCGCGAGTCCATGCTATGGACGCGGGTCCTTCTTATGAGCCCTCGCATGAGGTGCAGGTTATTACAAGGGACACGTCCCCACCACAGGACATCTCCTCTTTGCTGGGCGTCCTCGCCAACACGGAGCTTACCTCTGAACAGCTCCGAGCCCTGTAGGCCATTCTGAAGGGGAAATCTGTTTCCCCCACTCCCTAGGAATCAACTCCAGCCATCGCACCTCTCCAAGAGTCGGTGTAGGCCATTCCATCTCCTTCACTGGCACAATCCATCCAATCTCCCTTGCTTCAAGGGTAAGCGAGCCAAGAACCACCCTCGTTCCAGTTCCCTTCGCAATCTCAAACCCCCGTTGTCCCCCACGTACCACTCCAGCCGGGGCCAACTATCGGCGGCCCGGCAACTCCCTCTCATTTGGGGTTCCCCCCTCAAGTCTCCGGAAGATATTTTCCTCCCGAGTGGCAAGTGCCACCTTCACCGCCCGAGAAGCTCGCCCAATCGCTCCTCAATAGGTTCAATAGGATGGACGAACAGTTTCAAAATTTGAAGAAAATGGTGGACGTGAAATCCACCCCGGAAGTTGCTTTGCCAATCCTTCTGGTCATCCATCTTCCTCCCTCCGAAATGCCCACGTACCGCAGGTACAATGGCACTGGCAACCCCTTCATTCACCTCAAGGATTTCATGTATGAGTCCTCCTATTGGTAAAACGACCAGAGATCCCTGGCATACCTCTTTCGGAGGTCATTAGACGGTCCTGCACTAGAGTGGTTCTATACTTTGGAGCCCCGCGAGGCCGAGAATTTTGAAACAGTCCAGAGAAGGTTCTTGCAAAAGTATCGGGATAGGGTCAGTCCCTCTCTTTCCATTACCAACCTAGTGGCCGAGAAGATGAAGTCCGACGAGGATTTTGTTCGCTATGCCGACAGATGGAGGTCCCTGGCAGAAAGAATAAGAGATACCCTCTCAGAGCCTGAACAAGTGAAGATGATTGTATCCAATGCCACCCCACAGTTCAGGCATGTCTTGGCCATGAACAAGCTTACCATAATGGAGGAACTCTATGAGAGAGCCCAGTACATCCAGACCCAGTTAAAAGACTCCCCCATTATGAACATGTTTGAGCCGCCGAAGCCCAAGGTGGTCAGAAAGATAGTCATTGGTGTCCCAGGCGGAGCAACAGAAGGGGTCGTAACAAATGAGCAAGTGAGTGCGGTCAACAACGCCAACTATGCAGCCAACCCAAGGTTCCCACAAATGCCTCGACTTCCCCTCCAGAAAGGTCCTTTTCCCTCTCGTCCTACACCCAAAAACAATTCCCCCCAGAACAACATGCCTCCACCATTTCACCCCTAGCAACAACCCCAACCTCAGCAACAACAACCACCACCTCCATACCACCAAGTTCCACCCCCAGGGAATTATGGACCCCCACAGCAACAAAGGAGACCAATCGGCCCCAAGAGAGCCCATTACCCACCGTTGCCAGAAACCTTAGCAGATATTTTCAATGCCCTCATGGCCTCAAATACACTCATCTTACCTAGGAAGAGGCTCGCATGGCCCCCGAATGTCGATACTTCTAGATACTGTGTCTACCACAGGCAGCCAGGACACACAATAGAGAATTGTTTCCACTTTAAGGACTACATCTATGATATGAATGATGAGGGTGGGATTGACTGGGATGAAATGAGGCGATACGTCGCCGCTCTCAAAGCCAGGAGACCCCCTCCTAGACCACAGTTCCAACAACAGCAGCAGTTACAACATCAGCAGTTACAACAGCATCAGCAACCACAGCAACAGCAACAGCCTCAGCAGGCACCACAGCAACAACAGCCCAACATGGGCATAATCCAGAATCCATTACCGGAGCACCAACAGCCCAATCACCAGGTCAACCCCATCTCCTCCTTCCCGGAAGTCAGAAGAGAGCAGGTGTGGCACCCAGAAAGTACCTCTATTCTTTCTACCGTCAACCCTATCATCATGCAACCCCCTCGCCTTGCCCGGGTAGCACCTCTCTCTCATCAACCCGCGTTAGTACCGCCTTCACCATTTCCACTGCCATCACGCCCTCTCATTCGCACCCCAATGACCTATCAGCCAACACCCTTCATTACGCCCTCACAACCTCTCATCTTCTCTCACTCCCCCACTTTACCATCCACCTCTACTGCATTTGCCCCTATGCCTTCTAAGCCCCTTATCACCCGTCCACCGTACGTAACCCCGCCTG
The DNA here is from genome assembly GCA_022559845.1 of Amorphophallus konjac. Taxonomy (NCBI): domain Eukaryota; kingdom Viridiplantae; phylum Streptophyta; class Magnoliopsida; order Alismatales; family Araceae; genus Amorphophallus; species Amorphophallus konjac. Next base: position 231,155 of record JAHNEJ010003215.1, read on the forward strand.
TCTCCACCATACCACCGCCAATGCCTTCAAAACCACTCATCACCCACCATCCATCTCAAAACCATTACCTGCTTCAAACCTTACCCACTTCCACTTTGCCTCCACCTCCACCTTCCAAACCCCTTATCCTTCATAACCCGTGCGATATCCCCTCTACCTTCACCATGCCTCCACCTAACAAACCCCTCATCAGAATCCCTACTCCCATCATCACTCCAGCTTCACCAACCATTCCTCCACCACTACCCCTCAAACCTCTATTAAAACCCACTACTACCCCTATAGAGGTACAGAAGCCGCATGCAATGGTGCTCCGGAGTGGAAGGATTTTTCACAGGGTTTTCCCCCAGAACAGTCAGAATCCCGAGCAGTCTCAGCCAGAGAGGGACGATGGAGAACAACCGAAAATATCTATCCCTGGAACACAGTATGATCTGTTGAAACACTTGGACAAGACGCCTGCTCAGATCTCCATCCTGGAGCTACTTCAGAGATCCACATCCCATCAGGCAGCCTTAATGGAGTATCTTCAAAAGGTCATGGTGAATGAGGACCTCCCTGTAGAAAAGATCTCTGCCATCCTGACCCCAATGGACACACAACCGGCCATTATGTTCACAACTACGAGCTCGCTCCCAAGAAAGCTCGGAAATATGCATTGTGTGTTTCAATAAAAATTAATGGGGTATCCATAAACCCATGCCTTGTAGACACGGGTGCGTCCATAAATATGATCTCCATGAGCACCCTTCAGTTGTGTGGGGTCGAATAGGAACAGATAAGACCTTCTTCAATCATAGTCACGGCTTATGACAATAGCAAAAGGCCGCCGCAAGGGATGATTATTCTGAGGGCAGCGCTAGGTCCTATGTCACTCCCCACGGAATTCCATGTCCTCGACATGGACCCCACATTCAAGGCCATACTGGGTCGCCCTTACATTGAAGCCATAGATGCTGTGCCTTCCACCAACCATGAGTGCTTGAAGTTTCCTTACAATGGAAGAATTATTAAAGTGGTCAGCACACCTGTCCTCCACACGGTGGATGCTATCAACACCTCTCTGCCCTCTGTTTGGCCGTCTCATCGGCCCATATTGTTATTGCTGTTCGTGTGCGATTCATCTCACATTCCGCTAGCACCAAAGAAGCCGATCAAGGCAACAACGCCATATCTCCCTTTTCACTCCAAAGGTTGGGAGATTATGAGGAACATCGGCTATCAACCGGGCAAAGGTCTGGGTGCACAGCTACAAGGTAGGTTGAAACCACTAAAGGAAATTAGGCCGAACCGCAGGTTTGGCCTAGGCTTCAAAGGACCATTCAAGGAGGATTGGAAGCCCCTCACATGGACCCTATCAAACCACTTCAACAAAGGGCCCGTTGTTCAGATGAGAGATTACCCGTAAGAAGCACATGGGGGATCACATGCTGTATATTCGGCTGAAAAATGTTCGAGGGTCACCAAAAGAGGTAAGATCAAAGATCCGGAATGCGAGTGGGACAAATGGTTTGACATACGGGACATTTCCGTTGCACTGGAAAGGATGTTCTCGCCTCCACAGCTTGAAGGACCGCCATTGATCTCCAGAATTCCAGAAAATATCATTACTGTTGCCAAGGTTCCAAACTATCCTCGTCCTCGCCAGAAGGACCCTGTCACCAGCGGATCTTCATCCGCCATCACCATCACCACCAACGACTCATTAGCCGTCATCTTCTCCATTCACTCGTCACAGCCTTTGTTGCTGTCATCTTCCTGGGCCAGACGGTTGTCTGATGATCTTCCCAGATCCTCCTCTCTACTTACATACCTACGCGGGTTTCTCAACCCGCGCCAGGTCTTCAATCATGATCTGCTCTACGAGCCTCCCAATCCTCTAGCCATAACCACTTTTCTCTCTCCCCCGATCTCTTTTTACTGTTTTGTCATCAAAAATGAAAACAAAAAAAAACGTCAATTTCCAAACTCCTCAACAACACATCTTTGTTGAGGAAACCTCCTACATCTCCCACGGGTGCGTCCTGCCCTACGGACCACCCGTCCAAGGTCCGATGAGCGACCTTTTCTACCCCTTCTCTGAGGGGTCTTTCCCTGTACATTCCTCACCATCCTCTTCATCTTTTTCTTCTTCTGTAAATAATGTCCGTCAATCTAGGAATAATAAGTCAAAGGTAGTACCTAGGAAGAAATCCAAGAGTAGGTAGATCCCTCATTGATTCCTTCTGGATTTAGCCGCCAAGTGTCAGGCCCTTCTCGCCATCCCTCAGTTGCTAGAAAATCCCATCCAGCTACCGGAAATAGAATGTGAGGGAAACTGCACAATTAATGAGGGGTATGGAGTCTACGAGATCACGGATGAAGAATACCCTACTGAAGATGAGGGTGAAGAATATGAGGATGCGGCTGGCACATATGCTAGTGGAATAAGGAGATTCGACGAGCCGTCAACCGCCGTAGAAGAGCCCACCAAAGAAGTCAACTTGGGAACTGAGGAAGACCCTAGGATCATCCTCATAAGTGATAATCTACCACCCTCTGAAGAAGAGGCATTAATTGAAGTTCTCAAGGAATATAAGGACACGTTTGCTTGGAGCTACGAGGATATGCCGGGTCTGGATTCAACCATGGTCGAACACCGTTTAACCCTAAAACCAGGGTCCGTCTCAGTAAAACAAAGGTTAAGGCATTTCCACCCTCAGATGGCTTTGAAAATGAAAGAAGAGGTCGATAAGCTCCACAAAGCCAGGTTCATTAGAGTCATCCTTTATCCTCAATGGGTGGCAAACATTGTCCCGGTCATGAAGAAAGATGGGAAAGTTAGGATTTGCATCGACTTCCGGGACCTTAACTGCGCGTGTCCAAAGGATGATTTTCCCTTGCCTCACATTGATGTGTTAATCAACAACACAGCAGGATATGAGACCCTCTCATTCATGGATGGATTTTCAGGATATAATCAAATTCGTTTGGCAGAAGAGGATCAAGAGAAGACATCATTCACTACACCTTGGGGAACATATTGTTACATGGTCATGCCATTTGGGTTAAGGAATGCTGGAGCTACTTACTAAAGAGCTATGATGGCCATATTTCACGACATGATGCATATATATTTGGAGGTGTATGTGGATGATCTATTGGTGAAATCAAGGACCAGGATGGAACATCCAAGGGTTTTGGCTAAGGTCTTGCAGAGATCAAGGGAGTTCCAATTGAAAATGAACCTGAAGAAGTGTGTGTTTGCGCCGGCGCCTGCGTCCTCTCCGGCCTTGGAGACTGGGGGGGGAGGCTCTGTGCCTCCCCCTTCCCTTCCTGGTTCCTCTTCCTTGCCGCAGTCCATCACCGCTGGTGTCTCCGTCGCTCCCCCCGCTCCGTCGACCGTCCATGGCACCAGCGGTACGGACGTGGGTCTCGTTCGTTCTCCTATTGCTGCGTGCGGTGCTTGGGCTTCGGTGCTTGGCCTTTCGCCTCTGCTGGCCCCTCCGGCGTCCTCTGGAGGTCCCTCCGGTGGTGCTTTCAGCCCCTCCGCCGTGCCCAACGCCTCCCTCGTTCGACACGTCTTTAGCCACTCCGACACGCTACCGTTGGCGGGAACCTCTCTGTCGTGCGCTTTCTTGCCAGCTGGCTACACTGCCTCCCCCCTCGTCGGATCTGCTTCTACTGGTGCTGCCCCTCACCCCGGCATCCTCCCGCTCTCTTTTCGTGTCTCCTTCGTGTTGGGCGGACCTCCATGTCTTGCCGGTGCCGGCGTGTTGTCACCAGCTCTGGTTTGTCCGGCATCCGGGATCTCTTCCCCAGCTCCGGTGGCCGGCCACCCGTCGTCCTCCGCCGGTGGCCTTCCCTTCCACGTCGTATCGCCCTCTGGGCCTGGGGTTTCCTCCCAGGCAGGTACCAGTGGCGCTCCCCCCTGCTGCTTCCCTGCCCCCGCCCGCCTTCGGCCGTGATGGGACAGCGGTGGGATCCGATTCTCTGTTTATTGTCCCAAGCGCGTGTGCAACTCCCCTCTCCGTCGCTGATCCGTCTTCGCCCTCCTGCGACGCTGGACGAGCTGCCTCTGCCCTCCGGTCGCTGCGCCTTCGCCGGTCGACGCCGCTGCGTCTCTTCCGGCTGCACTCGCCGTCCCCGACGATGGGTGCTCCCTGCCGACACCAGCTCCTCCAGCATCGGTTGCCTCTGCGGCTGGTGCGTCAACTTTTGGCCCCCAAGGCCCTTCTCCGTCTTTTGCCGCCGTGGGCGGCTATGTGGTGGACCGAAGCCCTCCTGGCCCCACTTCTGTTCCGTCGTCTTCCCCGGCAAGCCCGCCCGACTTGCAGGCCCTTCCCAACTCCAGGGTTGTGTCTCTGCCAGGAGCGCCTGCCAAGCTGCTCGCAAGTGATGTTGTGGCTTCCCCCTCCGCCCTCCGTCTGCCATGAGTTCTCACAGGAGATCCAACTCCACCAGTTCCACTCGGGACCGCTGATGGGTTCGTCTGGTTGCTCTGTCTTGCCGGTCGCCCTCTCGTTTGTGGTTTCTTGTTTTGGCCACGTGTTTGGCTGTTGGTTGTGTTCTTCTTTTAATTTTTTGGGCTTTGCCGTTGTGTTGTATTGGCCCTCTTGTCATCCTTGACAGGGTGTTCCCTCTCCCCCGGACCATGCTCGTCCCTTGTATCCCCCCATGTTATGTTCCTTTTCTTTCTGCACTTCTTATTGAAAAATCGCTTGTCTGGTGGCCGGGGTGGCACGTCCTATCCCTTCCGTAATGAAGGGATGAACGGACTCCCTCGTTCCTCACCTTGCAAGTATTACCTTTAGTTAAAAAAAAAGAAGTGTGTGTTTGGTGTATCATCGGGCAAATTACTGGGCTTCATTGTGAGTAAAAGAGGGATCGAGATAGATCCCGACAAAGCTAAGGCCATCAGGGATATGCCGCCTCCCAAGAATTTAAGGGAAGTCCGAGGTTTAATCGGGAGGTTGCAGTTTATTCATCGGTTTGTGTCTCAACACTCACAAAGGTGTAGACCTTTCTATGAGTTGACCAAGCCAGGAGTAGAATTCCACTGGAATTCTAAATGCCAAAAAGTTTTTGAAGGGTTAAAGGAATATCTGGCTAGTCCACCCGTTCTCATTCCACCCAAACCAGAAAAACCTCTCATCCTCTACATCTCAGTCTTGGACGACTCCGTGGGAGCTGTCCTCGCACAAGCTGATGAAGAAGGCAAGGAATGGGCAACCTATTACTTGTTCAAACTTCTCAATCCATGTGAGCAGAAGTACACAGTCATGTAGAAAACCTGTACTACCCTCGTTTGGGTAGTACAGAAATTGAAGCACTACTTCTTGGCTCATGAGGTCCACTTGATTGCTCGCATGAATCCTATCAAGTTTCTTCTGGAGAAATTCGTCCTTACGGATAGGCTAGCACGCTGGCAAAGTTTTCTCTCTCAGTTCGACATCACCTATATCCAGCAAATGGCGATTAAAGGCTATGCCATAGCCAAGCATCTCGCTCACCATCCTCTTCCCAAGTTCGATCCTATCTAATCAGAGTTTCCAGATGAGGAACTAATGTCCACCACCTAATTTGATGAGCCAATGTGGACGTTATATTTTGATGGAGCTCTGAAGTCTCAAGGGAAAGGAATCGGCATTGCCCTCCTGTCGCCTAAAGGCCTCACATTCCCACTGGCATACCAGCTCAAATTCCCGGTTACCAACAATATAGCCGATGATGAAGCTCTTCTAGCTGGCCTGGAACTCGCTCATTCTTTTCGTATCACCGAATTACGAGTCATAGGTGATAGTCAACTCATTCTTCACCAGGTGCTCACTAAATATCGCACTCGCGATCCTAAACTCAAGCCATACCAAGAACTCACTGCTGCCTTTTCCAAACTGTTCACCAAACTGATCTTTGTCCATGTCCCTCGTCATCAGAATATTCTGGCCGATGCCCTCGCCTCGTTGGCATCAGCTTTAAGTTTCCCCCTAGGGAGATGGTTTGATTCCATTTCCATCTACAAGCATCATGCCCCTGCAATCGATGATGCTTCCTACGTAAATATCAAAGACAGGATAGCAAGGAAGGTCCTACAGGAAGAAATCCTTGAGAAGAGGGAAATCATGTTGGCAGAAGCCAAAGAAGAACTGACCGACGAGGAGAAACCTTGGTTCTATGAAATCGTCAAGTACTGCAAAGATCAGTCTTATCCTGACGGAGCCACCACAGAAGATAAGAAAGCCATAAGAAGGGTGGCTCAGAAATACACATTGGTTGGAGGTCTACTCTATAGGAGGAGCCTTACTGGCATTCTGTTAAGATGTCTTGATGACGATGAGGTTTGGAAATGTGTAGAGGAAGCACACTCGGGTGTGTGCGGTGGCCACGTGAATAGCCAGATGCTCGCCAAGAAGATCATTAGGCAAGGCTTTTACTGGCCCACTATGGAAGAGGATTGTGCCATCTATGTCCGTAGGTGTGTCAAGTGTCAACTTCACGCTGATAAAATACATTCACCCTCTTCCTCACTTCACCCAATATACTCCCCATGGCCTTTCTCCATGTGGGCATTCGACATCGTCGGTCCCCTAGGTGATCCCAATTCCCTCACCAAGCAAAAATCTTTCATCCTTACTGTGATGGAATACTTTACCAAATAGGCCGAAGTCGAAGCTTACGCAGAAATCAAGGCGTCAACAGTCTGCTAATTCATCATGAAGAACATCCTCGCCAGGTTCAGCGTCCCAAGCACAATCGTCACCGACAATGGGTCATAGTTCATCTCTCAGGACCTCCAGGACCTCTGCAAAAGGTACGCAATTGCATTGCATCATTCATCACCTTATTACCCACAAGGTAATGGCCAAGCAGAGGCCACCAATAAAATATTGATCAAAATCATCAAGAAAACCTGCGAGTCTAGTAAGTTTTCAGACTGGCCAGAAAAGCTTATCGAAGCTCTATGGGCCTATCGCACTTCAATCCGTACCCCCACCGGGCAGACTCCATTTGCCCTTACTTATGGGATGGAAGCGGTAGTCCCGTACGAGACTCTGATCCCTTCTCTCAGAGTACAATTGCATGAGGAATTTGCCCTCGGTGAATGTCATAATTCACTCCTTGTCCAGTTGGAACTCTTAGACGAGAAGCGGCTGGCCGCTGCCGAGCATGCGCGTGTGTATCAAAATAGACTCGCTCGCTTTTACCAAAAGAAAGTCGTTGAGAGAAAATTCAAAGTCGGTGAGATGGTCGTAAAAAGAATTTTTGTCAAACCTGGAGGGCCGCGTTCTAAGCTCCAACCTAATTGGGAAGGACCATTTGTGATTCAAGCCGTGTACCTTGGCAATGCCTACAAGCTAGTCAACGCCGAAGGGACCGAGTTATCCCACTCTTGGAATGGACTTTATCTTAAAAAGTACTACCCTTAGTATAGTGTCAAAACAAAAAACAATATAAAAAAACAAAAAAATATTAAAAATCACTAAAAATATGAAAAATTTAAAATGCCGATGCCTGGTGGTCACCATGTAGTTAAGTCCCTGCATCCAACCTTCATGTTAGGATAGGGCCCGTTAAGGCTTGGTAGGCACCGGGTCTTGGTTTGCCAGAACCGTGGAGATCCCTGTCCGGCCACATCGGCCTATGCTCGCTCAAAGGAAGCCAACATGTACTCACTTACGTATTTTATCCAAAAAAGTTGGTAGCATCACCGACAGTGGGGCTTCACCCAGAAGATCTTCGAAAGCTGTAATCTTTATTCTTTTCTCTTCGACCAAATGAGACAGTCGGCGCCCTTAAAACGCTGAGCATGAGAAACCAAAACTCAAACCCCTTAAGGCAAGAGTAGGATCCATTTCCTCGAGCATCGATCAGAGCACGAGAAGAGGGCAGTGTCCCCACAGGCATACAAAAGGGAGCCCACAACGTCAAACTATATCTCCCTCGCAAAAAGAAACACAAAATCAAAATCAAGAGAAAAGCCTGGTCGTGACCGTGCCTGATGCGATAAATGAAATCCCCCAAGGCAAAAAGTCTAAATCCACAAAAGGAGTTATGGAATGTAAATGCTCGAGATTTGGTCCGAAGTTGTCCAAAAGAGGAGAGTTAATGGGCCCTTATTGGCTCACCGGGTTAACGGTTTTGCCGGTCCTCTCAGGAGGTTTACCCCATACACTCTTCCTTCTTCCTTTGAAGATGAAAGCTAGATGGAGTTTCTGAAGGGTAAAACCCGCCAAGGTCTGCGACCTTATTTTAATACACACGTATGGTTGCCTACTTTGAAAAGCAAAAGCTATCGCTACGAAGGAGTCTCTATGTTTCTGGACGATCAAGACCCCTGTTTACCACCTTGATGTCTTCTTATTTAACCTTGGGCTTAGGCCAATGCAAGCGCGTCACCTATGGGTGCGACGACGTCTGATTCCGGGTCAGCGTCGCGCGGTTGATCGTTAGGGTTCCAGGGTGTTCCATCATATACCACCTAGGGTTGTGAGGAAATAGACCCGGGTCGGGCAAATCATTTACCTCGAAAACCTTTTGGGTGAATCCCTGTGGTCGGAAGCGACTGGGAGCCTAAGCATGGCATGACGGTATTGTCATCAGGGTAAGTCTTAGCCGGTGGGATTATCATTCGAGGGGTCCAAAGGCCCAAATCAACCTAGATGTGCACTTAGGATACCTGGGAGGTTAGTAAGAAACCCCTGTTCTCATGTAGGTTAGGTGCCATTTTGCTTGCCAGGCGTTAGCAACAAAAAAATGAAATGATAAAAACAAAAAAAAAAGAAAAGAGAAAATGTACATATTTGCAAACAAAAAAATTGAATATAACAAAACAACAAAAAAATGCCAAATATAAAAAGAAAAATAAATCAATTTTGCATGATTACATTTGTATGCAGCATTTCACTTTTTAATCTCGCTTGCATTCGTGTGCTTGTCTGTCGCATTCATCATCACCACATCTTTCCCTTGCCTTCGTTAATAAAGGCTTGGCCCCTTGACCCGTTACCAAGGACAGTCAAAGTGACCATCTACTTATTGAGCAAGGGGCCAAGTCAGAGCAGAAATTCTGATTTGTTTATTTCAGTGATGTGTGCAGGGATTCGAGGCAACAAGAGAAAAGGTGAAAACCAAACAAAACCGAACCTTTTATTCCATTCCAAAATAAGAAGTTGTACATTAAGTTCCACCTTCTCTCTCTGCATTATTCGTCCCACTACTCTCCGGGTAAAACGCTCTCAAGGGTGCTACCCAGCTACGAAAAGCGGTACTCCTACCGCTCTGTACTCCTCTTCCCATCACCACACCCCGGCGTTGATCCATGGGAGCAACAAAGAAGCTACCAACACGAAAGCCACGCTCTCGTGCTCTTCGGTAGCGCTCCTCACCATCTCTCAGCCACTGTTCAGCAAGACCAAGGCTTATTCGGAGTTCAAACAACTGGGCCTCCATGGCTCTTCGTTCCTCCCTTTCAGCCAATATGTCGGCTCTTTCTCTCTCTCTGTCTCTTTCTCTCTCTACCCGTTCTCTCTCACGGTCTTCCCTCTCCAACTGGAGAGTGATCCTCAGCTCTCTGGCATCCCTAGAAGAGTCATCATCTGGACGACGTCGCAGTTCCTCCTCCAGCTCAATTATTCTAGCCTCCCTCTACGCAGCTTGGGCAAGTGACTCTTGCGTATCCTTTTCCTAACAGATACACCATCTCAGATATGCGGCAAAGCATAAACAATGAGAACTCAACACTGAGGCTCTTACCTGTATAGAGAGCATTCCTTCTGCCTCCGCGGCACGCTGCGTGGCACGAGCAAGTTGCTTGTGAAGTAAGTCAAGTTCTGAGGTAGGGATCCATAAGCTGGAAGAGACTCCACTGGCCCCCATCACCGATGAGGCCGCGTCAATCTGGGCGCGCTGTAATCATGAGATGATAGTTAGTGGCCGAACACCATGAATCTAGGGCCCTGATTCGGAGCGTGCAATGTATACACCTACCGAGGCACTCAAGGCTTCACGTGTGTCACCCAATTATTGCTCCGTCTCTGCCAGGCGAGATCGCAAGTTCGCTATCATGGTATCACGGACATCCTGTAGCCATGAGAGTCAACATTTCCACAACAAAAACCAAAAGAGAGAAAGCAAGAGAGAAAGGGGACCTACCTCCACAAGTCTCCGGGGTTGGAGCCGCTCTGCATACATTGTCTTATACAGACGCAGATAGTCTTCACTATCCTACGCATGCGATTCCACAATTGTGCCACCACGTTGCCAATCTTCATACTGTTCAGGGAATCGCACACGCCAATCAATGTAGGTTGCCGGTCCCCGTGTCTTTCTCCCAACGCGAGGTGGCGCAGCCGTATCCACCCATTCCTGAGCCAGTCCTAAAGTCATCATAACCAATCGTAGTCGAAGCGGCTCGATTTCATTCAGGCAATGCATCCACAGTTCCCGTCCGAACCAGGCATGACTTGTTAGAACCCATGGTTGGTCGACGTCGACCATGCCGGAGTAGGGTCTTTAGTTTACCTAGGATAGGTTGTACATACCCGTTTAGTCGGTCAAAACCACAAACAAAGTGAAAATAATTCCAAAAAAAAATCCCACCATTGCTGTAGAGAACTCCTGTATCTCCCGCCTTAGCACCATCAGTTGGTAGGTTAGGGGTGCCGCACTCATGATGGGTTGCCACCGCCTGGCTAGCGGCACCATCACTGGTCGCCAATGTCGAGCTCTCCCCATCGGGAGGTAATAATAGCTCCACAGCTGCTGTAGCGCATGTCATCAGTACCTTAAGTGGGCTATCACAAAAACAAATAAAAAAATACAAAATACAAAAATACCTGGATGAATGGTGTGAAACCACTCACAGTCATCTCACGGTCCGCCTCTTGGAACAGACCTGTAAACAAATGCGCCAGCATGGCAGCTCCCCAGGCGTAGTGTCCCACTCTTTCAAGGTCTGATAGCAGCTCCAGGAAATGACAATGGATACCGTTTCCCTTCGAGCTCAGTATCAATCTTCCCAGTAAGAAGAGGAGAAATCTCCTCAAATCTATATTGGATCTCTCCCGATTGCCAAAATCTGTGCAGTACACAGCACGACATCCTCTTTCCATCCTTTCCATGAATTCTTCTGAGGACTCATCCTCCCGTCGACGAGTATCAGTGATCCCTAATGCCTCCATGATAGATGCCCTGGTTACTGACTTGTTCTTCCGACCATCTAAGTCCAAACCTAGTAGCTTCTGGGCACCTTCTCGGTAGTCCGCATAGGTGACTCCAGTCACTGCCTCGCCATCTACCTTGAGGCTCGTGATTCGGACCACATCCTCTAGACTGGACACCATGTGCCCCCATGGCATCAGGAATGCCCGACTTTTTGGGTCCCATCTTTCGCACAAGGCTTGGATGAGGGCCAGGTCGAGCTAGATAGGCTCGATCCGAAGAAAGGCACCAAATCCCATCACGTCTAGCCTGGCCTTCTGAAAATCTGGGAGACCCCTGTATGCGGCCACTACTAACTCCCATGAAATGTGTGATTTCATCACACTCTGTGCGTGCATAAGAAATGGAGAAGGGTGTTGTCAAGAGGACGGAAGAAAGAATGAGAAAAGGGGGGGAAAGCTCAGCTTACGAGTTGTGATTGGGCCCTTTCGCTGAAGTGCCCTTCGAGGTCCGAGAGCCTCCTGGAACTGCTACCACTGGACCTGCTTCTCTTCGAGGAGTGGGAAGATTCGCCCTCCATCCAACTCTCGAATTTTGAACTCCTCTCTCCCGTGAAAACTTGTGCTCCTCGAGTTAGTTCTCGATATACCTGGGAGAATAAAAGAGATAGGAATTCATAGAAATGGAAGGAGTGCGGGCCAAGATTGCCTCCATCACCTTTAACGATAGCCCTTGCGATGAGGCACATGCCATGCGGTCCCATGTGTCACTTCACCACTCGCGCAGGGTGATTGATTGGACGGGGTAATATGACAACCCGCCCCCTATGTTGTCTAGGGATACCCTATCATGTTTTAGAAGTCGTCCGCAAAGTTTGAAACATCATCCGGGAGAAGGGACTAGAGCCATCATTATTGACTTCAACGGTAGATTCCCGTGGAAAAACGGTCACAGCAAGACGCGATTCCCCGTTTAGGGCGGAGTCTCGGCAGACACGTCACATGGGAACCGTGCAAAGGAGAAGAAGTGTGGGGAAGAAGGAACGCACAAGAGAACAAACGAGCAGCAAAAAACCAAAAACACTCCATTCATACGTCTACATAAGCAGTCACAAACACCACAATCATAGAAAGGAGGCGGGTCCACTGGCCCGTCAACTCTCGCCATTATCCTCATGCTCATCCCTCTAGGCGTCCCTCTCCTCTCCCCTGAGGTGAGGGTCCCTCAGAAGCCTTCTAGATCCCTGTGCAGCAACACCCGTCTCGCCTCATGGTGCCTGCTCCACAGTAGTGGCTCGCTGCTCCTCCCCTAGCGTGGCGAAGAAGCCACCGACAGAAAAGCGGCCAGACTGGCGGAGTCGCTCCCCGAACTCTCGCGCTCTCTCATAGTGCGTCTCCATCGCTCCTAGCCTCTGCACCACGACCTGAAGGCCTAGCTGGAGCTCCCTCACCTGGGCCTCCAAGGCCTTCCTCTCGGTCTAATCTCGCTGTCGCTCGGCCCTTCTCTCCTCTCTCTCTCTCTCTGCCTCTCTCCTCGTCACCTGGAGAAGAACCCTTAACTCCAGGATGTCTGGAGAAGGCCACTCCTCACTGCGACGCCGCAGCTCCGCTATGGCTGCCACCCGGGCATCACGCTCCTCTTCCGCCCGAGCCGTACGGCCACCGCACCGGCATGTTGCTCCCGGAGGGAGGCAATCTCAAGAAAAGGGGCCGAGGGACTGGAAGATGAGCCGCCGGCCATTCCCACCATCGCTGTCTGCTGGGGACGCTGAAACAAACAAACAACGGCCGTCAGCTAAGCTCCAAAATTAACAAAAAGAAACAAAAAATGCAGCACTTAACTTACCAGGAGCGACAGTTCCTGTTGGGTGACGGCCAGCTGCCGCCTAGCCTCTACCAGTTGGGCACGCAAGCCGTTGATGTCGCGTGTATCCCCGGCTTGGGGAAGCCCCGCATAACTCTCTCTCTGCTGCCGCAGGAAGTCGGCACTGTCCTGCACCAATACGCTCCCTTGCTGTCCAGGGAGACGTATACGCCAATCCTCGAGCTTCGCCTTGCCGCGACTCTCCTTCCTGACACGGCTTGGCTCATCTTCACTCGCCCATTCATCGGCCAAACCCGGGGTCTTTGCCATGTCCTGCATCAAGAAAGAAGGGCCTCGCATCATAACGAGAACGCGTCTCCTGTCAAGGACGCGTCCATCATTTGAGTGCAACACTCGCCGAACCCTTTTCCCCCCTCGCACGGCTCGCTTCAAAACTCAAAATGGATCAAAGAGCAAGAGATCGGAGGACCTACCAGACCGTGTTCACCTCCCTCCGCGCCATCGGGCCCCTCGGGTCCCTCGGGGGCCCGAAGCGGCCCTTCCTCCACCATGGACGTCGTTCCGTGCTCTTGCGTGTCCCTCCTCGGGCGAGGAGTCCCACGTCCCTCTCCACCTTCACCATGGTCCGGCCCACCGAACTCCATCGATCGAGAGAGGAAGAAGACGAAGAGGGGCGAGCAAATCTCGACAGGAGGCGGGCTCGTTTGCGGGTAAGGCAGGAAGAAAGAAAGGTCGCCTGGCGCTTTAAACTTGGATTCGAAAGTTAAGACGCGTCCTCGCGCCAGGACGCGCCCAAAAAAAGAAAAAAGAAAAAAAAGGAGAGAGGATCCCTCCGTGCAAGGTGTAGTTCCCTACTTTTCAAGGCAAGGTCTCGTTAAGCGTGCCTCGAAATAGCTTGGTGCAAAAGAAGAAAGTGTGGGAGAGAGAAAGTACACACAACACAAGGAAACCATTTCATTTCATATAATAGTCAATAGTACATCATACAGTGAGGAAGGTGGGGTGTACAAGCAACTCTCTAACTCTCGCTACCACCCTCCTGGTCATCTCTCTCCTCCCTCCTCTGACGGGGATCCCTAGGGGGCCTCTGCGAACCCTGAGAAGCCATGCTCACCTCCCCAGGTGGCACCATGCCAGCCTCCAAGGCACGGCGACGCTCCTCGATCGAAGAAACCAGAAAGCTGCCCATGGAAAAGGAGCCAAACTGACGAAGTCACGCCCCGCACTCCTTCGCCCTCTGATACCGCTCCTCACTCTCCCGAAGTCTCCCCTCCGCCGTGCCAAGGCTCAGTCGGAGCTCCATCACCTGGGCCTCCAGAGCCCTCCTCTCATCCCAATCTTGATGTCGCTCTGCCCTCCTGTACTCCCTCTCTCTCTCTATGATCTCCCTATTCCTCTCCCTCTCTCTCTATGATCTCCCTATCCCTCTCCCTCTCTCTCTATGCTCTCCCTCTCCCTCTCCCTCTCCTCTCTCTCTCTCATTGCCTCTCTCTTCGATAGCTCGAGGGTGATCCGCAGATCCAACACGTCGCGAGGGAGCTCCTCAGCCTCCCATCGCCGCTCCTCCTCTAGCTCGCAATCCGGGCGTCACACTCTGCCGCCAGGGCGTCGCGCTCCTGCTCGGCACGAACAGCACGGGCCAGGGCCTCCCTAATCTCGGCCACCTGTCAAAGCACGCATGCACCATAAGAGAGCAGTAATAGAAGAAAAGCAGCTAGAAGGAGAGTCGGGGTCAAGCAGACACTCACTCGAGCCTCACGGTCGCACTCTGCCTCCTCAGCCCGAGCCACCGCATACGCCAGCTGCTCCTGAAGGGCAGAGATCTCCGGGTTAGGGCCCCACGAACTGGAAACCGCTCCACCAGCCATCCCGGCTGCCGCTGCCTGATGGGCCCACTGAAACACAGGCAAATGACAATCAGAGGCTAAGTATCAAAAATTCAGGTCACAAAAAAAATGCAATGCATAGACTCACCAGGGTCTCCAACTCCTGTCGAATGGCCACCAACTGTCGCCTGGCGTCTGCCAGCTAGGCCCGTAGGTCGGCAATCATGTTGTCACGAGCATCCTGCATTGCATATAAGTTAGTGTCACATATGTATACATGAAGAAAAAGAAAAACATTTTTTTCGCTTACCCCTGCCGCACCACCAAGGAAGAGATGCTCCCCGTACGTGGCTCGATACCATCTCAGGTAGTCAGTGCTGTTTGGTACATGGGACACCACTGGGACCCCACCCTGCTGCCAGTCCTGGTGCTGTGCAGGGAAGCGCGTACGCCAGTCCACGATCTTTGCCTTCCCCTTGGTCTTCCGCCCGACGCGGACAGGCTCGTCTACGTCGACCCACTCCTGGGCTAACCCCAACGTCCTCATAACCAGCCTGAGCCGAAGTGGCTCGATCTCGTTCAGGCAATGGACCCACACGTCTCGCCCGAAACGAGGACGACTCGCTACGACCCAAGGCTGGCCAGCGTTGGCCATGCCCAGGTAGGGCCTCCACACCACCTGCATCACCATACATACGTCATGTCAGTTGCCATTAAGTCACATGCATAAAAACATCCAAAATCATACGAATCATACCATAGCCTCGGGGTACTCGCTCAGCTCCCGACGAAGCGATGCCAGCTGGTAGCCGTGGGGTGCCGCGACCATGACCGGCCTCCACTGTCGCGCCAGAGGCACGGCTCTCCTGTTCCCCTGTCTGGCTCTTCCCATCGGGAAGTAGTAGTAGCTCTACACCTGCATCCATCATACATCATTAGCACAAATAATTGCATATTTAACTACGGTAAAATGAATAAATAAAATGTTTACCTGGAGAAAAGGTGCGAAGCCGCTGACTGTCGTCTCCCTCTCTGAAGTCTGGGAGAGATCGGCGATCAAATGGGCAACCAGAGCCGCTCCCCACGCATAGTTCCCCACTCTGTCCAGGTCCGCCAAGATCCCGAGGAAGCGGTAGTGGATGCCGTCCCCCTTAGTCCCCAGCAGAAGGCGGCCCAGGAAAAAGAAAAGGAACCGCCGGAGGTCTAGATCCACCAGCTCTCGCTCGCTCGGGTCCTAGGTTAAAGCTGCCCGAGCGTCTCCCTCCAGTCGTGCCAAAAACTCAGCTCCAGTCTCGCTGACCCGCTGGCGCGGGTCACCAATTCGAGCGCCTCCATAATTTCCACTCGGCCGACTACCCAGCTGTCTCTGTCAGTCGCGCTCGTCTCTAGCCACAGCAGGTCCAACGCACTCTCTCGGTAATCGGGGTAAGTGACCCCACTGACTGCCTCTCCGTCAACTCGTAGCCCGGTGATCTGAGCTACGTCCTCTAGTGTCGGCACCATGTGCCCCCAGGGCATCAGAAACGCCCGGCTCGGCGCATGCCACCGCTCCCTCAACGCCTGGATGAGAGGAAGGTCAAGCCGGAAGGGCTCAATCCTGAGAAAAGCTCCAAAACCCATGGCGTCCACCCGCGCCCTCTGAAAGTCCGGAAGCCCACGGTACGCTGTCACCACTAGGGACCAGCTGATCCGGCTCTTCATCACGCCTTGCACACCACAAAAACAAACAAAAAAGGAACACATCAGCATCATGGATAATAATAAACAACAACGCTGTACATAATATTTATTTTTTTATTTTTTATTATTTATTTTAATATATATATATATATATTTAAAGGCGTCCACCCCCCTGGACACTTTCTTTTTATTTCCTTTATTTTATTTTAACAAAAACAAAAAAACAAATAAAAAATAAAATAAAAATAATATATATTATCATGAAGGCGTCCACCTCTTTGGACGCCTCCTTAATTTTGATTTTATTTAATTATTTACATAATAACCCAAAAAATAATAATAATAATAATAAAATAAAATAAAATAAAAAAGAAAGGATGGAGGCGTCCAGGCCCCTGGACGCCTCCTTCCCTCACTCCCCGGCCTTCTGCACACCGTCTCTTGCCCGCCTATTTAGCCTAATAAACCAACAAATTGGAGTTCTGAGGGGCTTACCGGGTCGTGCTCATCCTCTCCCGCGTCGCCAGCACCCGCAGGACCCTCCACGGCCAAATGAGGCTCCTCCTCTTCCGCGGCAATCTCCTCTCCCACGGCAGCCTCCTCGACATGATCCCTCGACCTCCTCGGACGACGAGCCCGTCATTTTTGCCTCTCTCCACCCTGGCTCGGGCCTCCTTGCTCCATTGGGAACTGAGAATGGGTCGTTAGAATGAACAGTAGAAGAGAACAGGGGGTGAGGCCCCCTATATATAGAAAATCACCAATCTTTGGGGCGTCCAGGCGCCTGGACGCCCCCACCTTTTTTTATTTTTTTAAAATTCATAAAAAAATAGGGGCGTCCAGGCCCCTGGACGCCCCCAAAATTTAACAAACCAAAAAAAAAAAAATATAGGGGCGTCGAGGCCCCTGGACGCGCCCATTAAAAATAAAAAAAAATGTTTATACATATATATATGATCATAATGTGAACAAACAAGAACACAAAAAGAGAGAAAACATAAAAAACACAAAAAAGGAAAATAAAAATCATAAAAATAATAATTAGGGGAACAGTGGTCCAAAATGTCAAATTCCAGTTTTTATTCCATCAGAAAGCAAGGTGAGCTACATTAGGGGCTTAGGTGCCTTAGGCCTTAACTTCCCCAATTCGGTTACATAAGCTCTCCACATCTCACATTCTTCCCCCCATGCGCTAAGGCCTTTCCCGCAACACTTGTCTTCCTGGGTGCTTTAATGGTCTTCGCTTCCGTCGCATCCGCCTCCGTGCCCAACTCCCTCTTCTTCAAAGGGACGATGCCAGTCAGTAGTGGGAACGAATGGCGTGGAATGCCGATCTGGAGGTAGCACCGATGCGCGTTGTAAAGGACAAACTCGGTCGCACCGATCAGTTGGAGTTCAGCTTCGGGAGAAGACCTCATGAGGAGTTCAAGTGAGAGTAGATATGCCGGTGCACAAGTGAAGAAGCTTTGTGTCATGGTTCGAAAGTGAGACCGCCAGTCTTCCCGTTTCTTCAGCCATGGAACACGGTTCGCCACGGTGCCACCGAAGCCTAACACATCGGCTATGTGATAAAGGGGGGTTTGTTGAAAGAGCTTCGAAGCAGTCGGCATCCCCTCACGGTGGTCAAATTTGAAGTGCAAATCAATCCAGTAATTCAGAACAAGTGCACAACCGAAAGGAGGCTTACCCATGCTCGAGGCAGTAAGGCCACTATAAAGGTAGGCAAGGACGGCGGGTCCCACCCTCTTTCCACTCCAAATCCCACGAATGGCACTTAGTTGGTCCTCCTCCACTATGTTGTCAGTATGAGGGAACAAGAGAGCACCCGCCAGACAAATGGTGAACCCTTTCATGATTCCTTCCAAATGGTCATCGTCTGGTGACCCTCTCAGGGCGTTCATGACCCATTCCGCGAGCCTTTGCAAATCAATTCCCTGTTGAGTACGGACCTTTCTGGCTGCGTCGGGCGGCATGAAGCTTCCAAGGACGCTCTCGGAAGTTCCCCTTGTCAGCATTCGCATAGCCTTCACCTTCCCGTCACTCTTGAATTTCTTCAATCAGAGCAGAAGTTCCACCTCCTCGAGGAGGATGGTCGCCTCGAAGGTCGGGAAGATGAAAGTGTGGGTCTGGGGATGCCAGATCTCCACTAGTGCGCCCATAGCCGCCCAGTCCATGCGAATCCTCTCATAGTGCTTGGCATGAATAAGGAGCCCCTGAAGATGCCACTTCGAGAGTATGGCCCTCATGCCGATGGAGATGTTGGAAGTTAACTTTGAAAGCCATGGCAGTTTGGAAAACTTTCTCGGGCCTGGGAAGAATGGATACGGCTGGGAAGAAGAAGAAAAAGGAAGATAAGTGAGAAGAGAGTTCACATGGAGAATTTGAAATAAGTCAGCTTACCATATGCGACTGGATCGTCCCACTCAGATGACCCTCGAGGTCGGAGAGTCGCCTGATCTCGCTGCTAGGCCTGCTCTGCTTCATAAGGCGGGAAGACTCTCCTTCCATCCTGAAATCCCTAGATCCTCCTCTCCTTCTCCTCCTGAGCTTTCAAAACTCTCCCTAGTGCATTTGGTTGAACTAGCCTAAGGGAGGTACTTATAGGAAAGGAGAGGCGCTACAGGACGAAACACGTCACATCAGTGGTCAATCGTCAGGGTTTTGTCTGGATCCCCTTGTACTGTGGTGCGATTCTGTTATAATTCTGCTACTTTCTGATGTTACTAATCTATGCTGGTCTGTGTAGGTTTTACTAACGGATGTCTTTGTCCTATCTCTTGTCCCACCTTTCGATGGTAGGTCCTACCATGTCATGCATCATAGTATATGATACCTACGCTACTAGAACATGTCAAGGACCTTGTGGCCGGAACGAATTTGGGATTTGAGTTCCCCTTCAACAAAAACAGTGATGATTCTGGAAGAATTTGGATTGTACGGATATGCCGTTAATTTGTGGTAGCATGGGGACGACGGTTCCGTTCAGTGAGTTGGTGCGTGGATAAACAGGCCCCAGCCCAGTATCAGCTCACCGGATCGATATCTTGACCCATTCTTAATGAGTTGACAATATTATCCTTGGCTAATTTTATTTTAGTTTGTTTTTAATTTTTATTTTAAACCCAGCATGCATTCACATAGGACTTTGATTTATTACGAAAGATCATTCAAGTGATTCGATTGTCAAAGCCCTTGTGCTTCAATTCTTACAAATATGAGATATTCCACTCCGAATGAAAATACTGAGTTACCTTGAAACGGCCCTACGCTGCTCTTCCAAAGGAGACCCTTGTTTGGACAGACCCTCAGATATTCCTTTGCTTTTTACCTTGTTTGACCCACCTTGGCCGCAACACTTCCACACTGGCTGGTAACCGCTCCCCAAAGGTGAAACCTGTCAGTTTATGACCCAGGTACTTCCACACCGAGAAGTTGGTCTCCTTTATTTTCATGCCTAAGCGCACATCTCACCCTCCCTTATTTGATCTTCATCCAAGCAATCGTCAAAATTTGAAAGACCTTCTTCAAGGTCGCCTCATTAAACCTACAAGAAAGATTCCAAACAGTAATGTCAAAAGCGTGTCTCATCACACCTTGGCATCAACTTATCAGTCCATTCCCACTCCATTTCACTCCACTTCGATACCATTCCATTACGTGTCACTCCCTTGCAAAGCAGACGCCAAGGCGGGGCAGCTGTAGACACGCTATTCCTGACGTCTCATGAGAAAATCTCATATTACTATACGACGCCCTGCAGCGGCTTTCGCATTTTGAATCACTTGAGTGCTTCCTATTCTTGAGTCTTCTTCCGCCTTTTCGACATCCGGAAATCGTCTCGTTGCGGCATTCGGACGGCATCAACACCAATCGGACGCACCGGAAGGTTCCGGAACCAGGAAGAATGTCTGGCAGGCGGCTGCCGACACCTTTTCAGGGGACCCGGGGGGGTCTTCATGGACGCCTCCATGATTTAAATATATATTTAAAGTAAAAAAAACACATAAAATTAATAAATTAATGGAGGCGTCCAGGCCCCTGGACGCCTCCATGAAAACAAAATATAAAATATAAAAAATATTAATCATGATAAAAGACAAAACAAAAAAATATATAATATATTTGGGCATGGACGCCTCCATCAACTTGCCCGCGGGCGGCCCTCGTCTGACGGTCGGTTTGTCGTTTGAGAAAAAATCTAAATTGTGAAGGCGTCCTGCCAACTGGACGCGCCCATTCATGAATCACGGGCGCCGTTCAAAACCACGCGTTGTGCCAAACCGCGTGCTGCTTTCGGCGGGGGTTCGGTGGGCTTTTATGGAGGCGTCCAGTTGCCTGGATGCCTCCTTGAAAATATTCGAAATAAAAAATAAAAATAGAATAAAATATAATTTCTACCCTGATGAAGGCGTCCAGGGTCCTGGACACCTCCATACTCCGGAGCCCTATAAATAGAGCCCCCCCCCCTCAGTCCGAAGAGAGTTTTTTTAAGAGGTCCGATAGGCTACCGGAGCCCAGAGGCTGCCAGAGTCATTTCTAATACGTGGGGTCTTTTGTAGGAGGAGGTTCTGCCGGCTTCTCGGGTACCCGCACTCGCAGGAGGAAGGCCGTCTTCGTCCACCGTGCTTCCACGTCGTCCCTACGCTACCGAAGCTCCGTCGGATCTCGCCATCGGCACATCCAATAAGCCAACTCTCCCCTTTTCTTTGTAGTTCTTTTGCATTCATCATCTTCCATTCTTCGTCTCCCTCCATAAGGGAATCTTATACTTTTGCATAACTCCATTCATCATTACATTTCCCTCCTACTCGTGTCCGAGAGGGTTTTAAAACCACACCAACCAGGTGTGTGTCCCGCTACAATTTCATCACTTTCATTGCAAGGGATTGCTACTGCATTGTCATTTTCTAATTCCGTTTATTTACTATCTGTTGTTTTGCAAGGGTAACTAAAGAAGGCCCTCTCCGTCGGCCGGCCGAAGGGGGAGGAAGAAGCAGCCCGCCACTTCCTGCTAGTGAGGTAGGCGCGATCATTTCCTTATTTTGGGGTCTTTGGCCCCTGGCGATCACATCATATTCTCGAGGCCGCGGCGAGTCACTTCCCCAATGGCCGTTTAAATTTCCGTTCTTATATTCTCTTTATATTCTGTTATATTCTTATCTGCTCATATTCTCGAGGCCGCGGCGAGTCACTTCCCCAATGGCCGTTTAAATTCCTGTTCTTATATTCTCTTTATATTCTGTTATATTCTTATCTGCTCATATTCTCGAGGCCGCGGCGAGTAACTTCCCTAATGGCCGTTTAAATTCCCGTTATTATATTCTCTTATTTTGCTATATTCTTATCTGCTCATATTCTCGAGGCCGCGACGAGTCACTTCCCCAATGGCCGTTTAAATTCCCGTTCTTTATATTCTCCTTATATTCTGTTATATTCATATCTGCTCATATTCTCGAGGCCGCGGCGAGTCACTTCCCCAATGGCCGTTTAAACTCCCGTTCTTTATATTCTCTTTACATCCTGTTATATTCTTATCTGCTCATATTCTCGAGACCGCGGCGAGTCATTTCCCGCAATGGCCGTTTGAATTCTGTCCTTTCTCTTGTATATCTTGAATTGCTGCTATATCTGCTATACTCTCGAGGCCGCGGCGAGTCACTTCCCGCAATGGCCGTTTCAATTCTTGCTATTTGATTTTTGCACCATTCCCGTCCCCCCGAGGTCGCGGCGAGTCACTTCCCGCTATGGCCGTTTAACCCCCATATCTTGCTATATTGCATTTGTCCCGCTCGCCCCGCCGGAGCAATCTCCCGTGGTGGACCCTTCTCTTTTCTCTTATTTCTGTGTTACAGCAAACAAAACGAGCCCGCGCGCTCCACATTTCATTTCTCAAATCGCGTGACGTCGCTCACACCCTACTCACCCACTTGATTGCTGATCTTTCATAGGGGGTAGAGAAGGAGACGACAGTCGGTGGCTTTTCTCCAGGTAAACAGTTTATTTGTGTATTTTACGATGATTCCTAGTTTACAGTCATGCAATTATTGGTACTAATGATGTATAATGGATGAAGGTATGGAGTTATTACTACCTCCTGATGGGTCGAGCGAGGCAATGGAACCGGATAGCCATACCCTTTGTGCGACGGTGGAGGCCGGTCACAACTGCGGCACCACGCAGCTACCAGCTGACATCGCTTCGACGTGAGCTGACCGAGTACCCTGAGGCCATGGTATGATGTATATAATTTTTTATGCATTTTGTTTACTAGAGTGGGGACTGATATGATGCATGTGTGGTGATGCAGGTGGTATGAAGGCCTTACCTGGGCATGGCCGATGCTGGACAGCCTTGGGTTGTAGCGGGCCGACCTCATTTCGGGCGGGACCTGTGGGTCCACTGCCTGAACGAGATCGAGCCACTGCGGCTCAGGCTAGTCATGAGGACCCTGGGGCTTGCCCAGGAGTGGGTAGAGGTGGACAAGCCGAGCCATGTCGGGTGGAAGACCCGGAGCAAGGCAAAGCTCATGGACTGGCGTACGTGCTTTCCTGTACAGTACCAGGACTGGCAGCAGGGTGGCGTTCCGGTGGTGTCCCAGGTGTAGGACATCGCCGACTGCCTGCGACGGTACCGAGACACGTACGCAGGATGCCTCTACCTAGGGAGGCCAGCAGGGGTAAGTATGAAATGTAGATTTTTTTGTGCAAATGCATGCATGTGACATTAATCTATATGCGTATGAATGCAGGATGCTCGTGACACTATCATCACTGATCTGCGGGCCCAGCTGGCAGCTGCCAGGCATCAGTTGGCAGCTACTCGTCAGGAGCTGGACATCTTGGTGTGTTTATGCAATGCATTTTTTTTGTGTCACCTGGATTCCTCGTGCTTAGCCTCTTACTATCGTTTGTTGTTCTGTGTTATTCTGTGTTTCAATGTGCCCATCAAGCGGCGGCGGCTGAGATGACTGGTGGGGCAGCCTCCAGCTCGCGAGCCCCTCCTCCGGAGGTCTCTTCTCTCCAGGAGCAATTGGCGGGCGTGGTGGCCCGTGCTGAGGAGGTCGAGCGTGATCAGGCGGCTCGGGTGAGTGTTTGCTTGACATGGGTTCCTTTTCCGCGTATTCCCTTTCCTTTGCTGACTTCAATATGGGCTTTGACAGGTGGCGGAGATTCAGGATGCACTGGCTCGTGCGGTCCGTGCAGAGCAGGAGCATGATACCTGGGCGGCGGAGTGCGATGCCCGGATAGCGGAGCTAGAGGAGGACCGACAACGACGGGAGGCTGAGGAGCTTCCTCGCGATGTGCTAGAGTTACGGATCACCGTTGAGGTGTCGAGGAGAGAGGCAGAGAGAGAGAGAGAGCAGAGAGGGAGAGGGAGAGGGCGGAAAGGATGGTAGAGAGGGAGAAGGAGAGGGCGGAGAGGGAGAAGGAGAGGCTGGAGAGGAGGGCCTTGGAGGCCCAGATGACGGAGCTCCGAGTGAGTCTTGGCACGGCAGAGGGGAGGCTGCGAGGGAGCGAGGAGCGGTACCAGAGAGCGAAGGAGCGCGGGGTGCGCCTTCGACTGTCTGGTTCTTTTTCTGTAAGTAGTTTCCTCGTTTCTTCGGCCGAGGAGCCGCACCGTGCGTTCGAGGCCATCCAGGCACCATAGGGCGAGGGGAGTACTGCCTCTCAGAGTTCGCGGAGGCCCCCTAGGGATCCGCACTAGAGGAGAGAGGAGAGGGATGATCAGAGAGATGACCAAGAGGGTGGTGGTGAGAGTTAGAGAGTGATTTGTACACCCGCCATCCTTACTTATGATGTGTATGACAGTCGGTTTGTTATGTGGAATGGTTTCTTTTCTGTGACTTGACTATCTTTTGTTCACGTTCTTTCCCTTATGTCTCTCCTTGTTTACTTATCTCCTCGTGACACGCTTTACAGGATCTTACCGCGAAAGCGGGGAATTACGCCTTGCGCGGAGGGCATGCCACCTTTCCCTTCCTCCTCTTGAGAAGTCTAGGCGCGAAGACGCATTCTAACCTTTTGAGTTCAAATTTAAATCGTCAAGAACCACGGGCGGTCCTCACTTCGCCCATAAATAACTCCTCCTTTCATCGAGATTTGCTTGCCTAGCTTTACTTCTTCCACTCTTGATTCATGGAGTACGGTGGGCCAAACCGTGTAGAGGGAGAAGGGGACGAGGAACTCCTCGCCCGAGAAGGGTCGTGCAAGAGCACGGAGAGGCGGCCACTAAAGAGGAAAGGCCTCTTCTGGCTATAGAGGGGCCCGAGGGCCCGGAAGACATGGAGGGGGGCGAGCATGGCCTGGTAAACTCCTTGATTTCCACTCCTTTTAGTTTGGTAGTGAATAAGTAGAGAGGGAGAAGAGGGCTCGGTGAGTGTTGCACTCGAATGATGAACGCGTCTTTGACAGGAGACACGCTTTTCTTTTAATGATGTGGCCCTCCCCTTTTGATGCGCAGGGTACGACAAGGATCTCGGGCTTGGCTGATGAGTGGGCGAGTGCGGATGAGCCGAACCGCGTCGGGGGAGAAAAACGTGGTAAGGCAAAACTTGAAGACTGGCGCATACGTCTCCCTGCTCAGTTCCCAGATGGGCAGCGAGGTGACGTACCTATGCAGGGGAGTGCCAACTACCTGTGACAGCGACAGTGCAGGGAGAGCCATGTAGGGCCCCTTCAGCTCAGGAGACGGACAGAGGTGAAAGCAGAGTCATATATATATATATATATATATATATATATATATATATATATATATATATATATATATATATATATATATATATATATATATTATCCGGGGCTTAGCCGATAGCTGTTGTTTGCCTATTCCAGCGTGCCCAGCAGGCAGCGATGGCGGGGATGGCCGGCGGATCGTCTTCCAGCTCTCAACCTCCTTTTCTGGAGATCGCCTCCCTTCGGGAGCAACTTGCCAGGGCAGTGGCCCGCGCGACCCAGGCTGAAAAGGAGTGTGATGCCTGGGCAGCAGCCATGGTAGAGCTGCGTCGTTATGATGAGGAGAGGTCACCTCCAGACATCTTGGGGTTAAGGGTGTTCCTTCAGGGAGTGAGGAGGGAGGCAGAGAGGGAGAGAGAGGAGAGGGAGAAGGAAAGGGAGGAAAGAAGGGCCGAGCGACAGTAGGATCGAGACGAGAGGAGGGGCTTGGAGGCCCAGGTGAGGGAGCTCCAGCTAGGCCTTCAAGTTATGAGGCAGAGGCTTGAAGTCATGGAGACGCGTTACGAGAGGGCGTGAGAGTTCGGAGCGCGACTCCGTCAATCTGGCCACCTTTCTGTCAGTGGCTTTTTCGCCATGCCAGGGGAGCAGCAGCGAGTCAGCGTTGCTGAGCAGGCATTGCGAGGTGAGGGGACTGCTGCTTCACGGAGCCCCAGAAGGCCCCTGAGGGACCCTCACCTTAGGGGAGAGGAGGGGGACGTCCGGAGGGACGAGCATGAAGGTGATGGCGAGGGTTAGCGGGCTAGCATACCCGCCTCCTCTCTATGATTGTGATGTTCATGACTGTTTATGTAGACCTATGAATGGAGTGATTTGATTTTCTGTTGCTTATTTGTTCTCTTGCACGTTCCTTCTTCCTTACGCTTCTTCTCCTTTATACTGTTCCCATGTGATGCGCTCGACAAGACCCCGCCGTGAAACGAGGAATCGCGTCTCGCCGTGATCATCTTTTCCACAGAAATTTGTCGCCGAAGTCAACAATGATGGCTCTAGCCGCTTTTCCGTTTCAACCTTCCCAGACGATCTCTACAGCATGACAGGGCATCCTTAGACTGCGTAGGGAGCGAGTGGTCGCATCATACCATCCAATCAATTACCCTGCACGAGCGGTGAAGCGACACATGGGATCACAGGGAAGATGCTCTATCACGAGGGTTATTGTTAAAGGTGATGGAGGCAGTTGGGTTGCACTTCTCTCATTTCTATAAATACCTCCCTCCTTCGTTCTTCCAAGGATATCGAGAGCCAATTCGTAGAGTACAAGTTTCCACAGAAGAGGAAGAACTGAGAGTTCTAGGATTCAGAATGGAGGGCAAATCTTCCCACTCCTCGAAGAGAAGCAGGTCCAGCGGTAGCAGTTCCAGGAGACTCTCGGATCTTGAAGGGCACTTCAGTGAAAGGACCCAATCGCAACTCGTAAAATGAGCCTTCTTGCCCTTTCCCTCATTCTTTCTTTTTTTTTTCTCTCTTCTTTTTTTCTCTCTTGACAAAGCCCCCTTTTTCATTTCTTGTGTATGCGCAGAGCATGATGAAATCACACATATCATGGGAGCTAGTGGTGGCAGCATACAGAGGTCTCCCGGATTTTCAGAAGGCCAGGCTAGACGTAATGGGCTTTGGAGCCTTTCTTCGGATTGAGCCAATCAAGCTCGACCTCGCTCTCATCCAAGGGTTACGTGAAAGGTGGGATCCAATGAGCCGTGCCTTCTTAATGCCTTGGGGGCACATGGTGCCCAACTTGGAAGATGTGGTCCGAATTACGGGCCTCAAAGTCGATGGCGAGGCGCTAACCGGTATCACCTACTCCGACTATAGAGAGGCTACCCAGATGTTACTAGGAGTGGACCTGGATGATCGTAAGAACAGGTCCGTAGCCAAGACGCCTATCATGGAGACGTTGGGGCTTACTAACATTCGTTCCCGTGATGATGAGTCCTTGGAAGAGTTCATGGAGAGGACCGAAAGGGGATGTCGCGCCGTCTACTATGTAGATGCGAGCAATTGGGAAAGGGCCAACATGGATTTGAGGAGATTCCTCTTCTTCTTGTTGGGGAAATTGTTGTTGGGCTCGAAAGGAGATAGCATCCATTGCCGCTTCTTATAATTCCTGGTAGACCCTGAGAAAGTGGGGCGATATGCTTGGGGAGCAGCCATGCTGGCGCATCTATTTGCGGATCTGTCTGAAAGAGCAGACATAGAGGTAACAGTGAGTGGTTTCACGCCGTTCATCCTGGTACCCCCTCCATATCCTCTTTTTTTTTCTCTCTTTTTTTTGATATGTTAAAGACACATGATGGCGTAGTTGTTGAGCTATTATTACCTTCCGATGGGAAAGGCCCATCATTGGCGCCCAACGGCGGTGACGTTGGCAAGGCGGTGGCAGCCCCTCATGAGCCCAGCCCCTCTATCCTACCAGTTGATGGTGCTAAGACGCGTGTTGCAATAGTTCCCCGCAACGATGGTGGTTATTATTCTTTTTTGTTGATTTTTTTTGAATTTTTTTTATTAAGAAGACGTGTGTGACTTGACCTAGGTGATCTGGAGACCTTATGCGGGCATGATCGACGCCGATCAGCCATGGGTCATGACGAGTCGTGCCCGGTTCAGGCATGACCTCTGGATCCACTGTCTGAATGAAATCGAGCCACTTCGACTACGATTAGCCATGAGGACCCTAGGGCTCGCCCAGGAATGGGTGGACATAACTACAACACCCCGCATTGGGAGGAAGATGCATGGGCCGGTGACCTCCGTTGATTGGCGAGTGCAGTTCCCCGAACAGTATAAAGACTGGCAACGGGGTGGCACACTCGTGGAGTCACATGCTCAAGATAGCGAGGATTATCTACACCTCTATAAGGCGATGTACGCAGAGCGACTCCATCCCGAGGAGATTGTGGAGGTGAACAACTTTTTTATTTTTTTTTATTTTTTTTAAATATGTTAACTTATGCTCTGGCCATAGGATGCTCGCGACACCATGATAGCGAACCTGCAAGCTCGCCTGATAGGCACAGAGCGGCAGTTACATGATACTCGCGCAGCCTTGAGTTCTTCGGTAAGCCTGTTTACTCATGATCATAGACCAAGATTCCTGGTGCTAGACCCTCAATGCCACCTCATGCGTGTTGCAGCGCGCCCAGCTTGACGCGGCTTCTTCAGCCATGGGGAAGGATGGTATCTCTTCCAGGATATGGATCCCCACTTCCGAACTTGATTTGCTCCATGAACAGCTTGCCTGCGCTACGCAGAGGGCTGCGGAGGCAGAAGGAATGCTTTCAGCACAAGTGAGAGTTTCACCATTGAATTTCACTTATTCGCGACTCCACATATCTGAGATGATGGTTATGGCAGACGAAAGAGGTGCAAGATGCACTTGCCCGTACTGTGCAGGGGGAAGCCAGGATAGCTGAGCTGGAGGAAGAACTACGGTGTCATCCAGATGATGACTCTTCTCGAGACGCCATGGAGCTGAGGATCACCCTTCATCTGGAAAGGGAGGACAGGGAGAGAGAACGTGCGGAAAGGGAAAGAGACACCGAACGAGAGAGAGCCGACATATTGGCTGAGAGGGAGGAGCGGAGGGCCATGGAGGCCAAACTGTTTAAGCTCCGAACCAGCCTCGGTCTCGCTGAACAATGGCTGAGAGATAGTGAAGAGTGCTACTGAAGAGCACGAGAGCATGGCTTTCGTGTTAGCAGCTTTTTTGCCGCCCCTATCGATCGACGGGGAGCAGAGACTGGAAGAGGGGTACAGAGCAGTAGAGGCACCGCCTTGCATGGTTTGACGACACCCTCCAGGGTTCCTCGCCTAGAGAGTGGAGAGAGGGGTAACTCTGAGAGAGAGGATGGAACTTAATGTATAATTTCTAGAAGGAAATAAAGGAAGGAATGTTCAGTTTCATGTCTTCTGCCTTCATTCCTGCTTTCAATCCTGTACACATTGCTTAATGAAACATGTCATTTCTTCCGTTCTGACTTGGCCCCTTGCTCAAAGAGTGGGTGATCATTTTGAGACTAACCTTGATAACAAGTCAAGGGGTCAAGCCTTTATTAATTAAGGCAAATGCAAAGATGATGAATGCAACACACGGGTACACAAATGAGAACAAAATGTAAAGATGTAGCACACAGATGAGATCACACGGATGTAATTTTTTTTTCTTTTTGTTGTTTTTTCTTTTTTTTGACTTATTGGATTATTATTATTATTATTATTATTTTTAACGAAGGACACTATTATAACAACTGGCATGGTTCTTGGATCAGGGGTGTTTTAAATCGTTCTTAAATAGCCTAATGCAGGGTTAACATGCTCCAAAAGAATTTTCACTTGGGAACTCAACCGACGGCGTCTTCTGAGGGCCACTTCATCATATCACTACCATCTCTTTTTTTTTTTGATAACTGATGCCTAGTGACCATCCTTATGGCACCTGATTCTTATGAAGCTAGGGTTCCTTACTAACCTCCTAGGTATCCTGTGTGCACATCTAGAGTGATTTGGGCCCCTAGACTCCTCAAATGATAATCCTGCCGGTTAAGACTTAACCTGATGATAAAATCGTCATGCCATGCTTAGGCTCACAGTTGCTTCTGACCGCAAGGATAGACCGAAAGAGTGTTCAAGGTAAAAGATTTGCCCGACCCGGGTCTATTTCCTCACAACTCTAGATGGTATAGGATGGAACAGCATGGAACCCTAACGGCCAACCGCGCGACGCTGACTCGGAATCAGATGCCGTCGCACCTATGGTGACGCGCTTGCATTGACCTAAGCCCGAGGTTGAAGTAAGAATCCACCGAAGCGGTAGATAGAGGTCTTGACCGGCCAGAAACACCGAGACTCTTTCGCGACGATGGCTTTCGCTTTTTGAAGTAGACAATTATATGTGTGTTTTGCTAAAACGAGGTCGCTTGCCTTAGCGGGACGCGCCTTTCAGGATTTTCATTGAGTGTTCATCTTTTGAGGGGAGAAAGAAGAGTACGGTGGGGTAAACCTTCCGAGAGGACCGGCAAAACCGTTAACCCGACGAGCTAACCGGGACCTACTCGACCTTCCCCTTTTGGGTGATTTTGGACCAAACCTCGAACAAAATTACGTTACCCCTTTGTAGAATTTAGCCTTTGTTTTGAGGGGTTTCGTTTGTTTAAATCAGGCACGGCCACGACCAGGCTTTTATTTGACTTTGATTTTTTTTTTGAGGGAGACATAATAATTGGATGTGTTGAAATCCCTCTTGTATGCCTGCGGGGACACTGCCCTCTTCTCGTGCTCTGACTCAGGTTCGAGGAGATGAATCCTACTCTCGCCTTCAGGGTATGGTATTTTGATTCCTTTATGCTCAGCATTTTAAGGGCGCCGGCTGTCTCATTGGGTCGAGAAAGAAGAGAACAAAGATTACGACTTTCCTGGAGACCTTCGAGTACAGCCCCACATAAGCAATACTACCAATTTTGGAAAAAAAATAGCTGCGTGTGTGCATGCTGCCTTCTTTTAGTGGGCGTAAGCCGACATGACCAGACAAGAATCTCCACGGTTCTGGCAGACCAAGACCCGAGACCTACCGAACCTTAATGGGTCCTAATCTAATATGAAGGACAGATGCAAAGATCCGACTGCACGATGATCACCAGGCATTTATTATTATTATTATTGTTATTATTATTTTAGGCTTCCCTCGAGTTCCGTTTCGTTTGATCCCAAAAGCGAGGTGTGGGAGTGTGCGGAGGTCAACCCTGAGTTAGACTACAAAGACCGAAGAGTGAATTTCCAGTTCCGATGGTCCTCGTACCATGCCAGTTGTTACACTATCTAAGGGTAGTATTTCTTAAGATAAAGCCCATTCCAAGGGTGGGATAACTCGATCCCTTCGGTATTGACTAGCTTGTAGGCATTGTCGGGATACACAACCTGAACCACATATGGTCCTTCCCAATTGGGTTGAAGTTTAGAACGTGGCCCTCCAGGTTTGACAAAAATTCTTTTTACGACCATCTCGCCAACTTTGAATTTTCTCTCAATGACTTTCTTTTGGTAAAAACGTGCGAGTCTATTCTGATATACACGAGCATGCTCGGCAGCGGCCAGTCGCTTCTCGTCTAAGAGTTCCAACTAGACAAGGAGTGGGTGACGGCATTCGTCGAGGGGAGATTCCTTATCCAATTCTACCCTAAGAGAAGGAATCAGAGTCTCGTACGGGACTACCGCTTCCATCCCAAAAGTAAGGGCGAACGGAGTTTACCCGGTGGGAGTACGGATTGAAGTGCGGTAGGCCCATAGAGCTTCGATAAGCTTTTCTGGCCAGTCTGAAAACTTACTAGACTCACAGGTTTTCTTAATGATTTTAATCAATGTTTTATTGGTGGCCTCTGCCTGGCCATTACCTTGTGGGTAATAAGGTGATGAATGATGCAATACGACTGCGTACCTTTTGCAGAGGTCTTGAAGGTCCTGAGAAATGAACTGTGGCCCATTGTCGGTGACGATTGTACTTGGGAAGCCGAACCTGGTAAGGATGTTCTTTATGATGAACTTGCAGACTGTTGACGCCTTGATTTTCACGTAAGCTTCGGCTTCGGCCCATTTGGTGAAGTACTCCGTCGCTGTGAGGATGAAGGATTTCTACTTGGTGAGGGAGTTGGGATCACCTAGAGGATCGATGATGTCGAATGCCCACATGGAGAAGGGCCATGGGGAGGATACTGGATGAAGTGAGAAAGATGATGAATGAATCTTATCGGCGTGAAGTTGACACTTGACACACCTATGGACATAGATAGCACAATCTTCTTCCATGGTGGGCCAGTAAAAGCCTTGCCAAATGATTTTCTTGACGAGCATTTGGCTATTTACATGGCCACCGCATACACCTGAGTGTGCTTCCTCTACATATTTCCAGACCTCATCGTCATCAAGACATCTTAATAGAACACCAGTAAGTCTCCTTCTATAGAGTAGACCTCCAACTAATGTGTATTTCTTGGGCCACCCTTCTTATGGCTTTCTTATCTTCTGTGGTGGCTCCCTCAGGATAAGACTGATCTTTGTAATATTTGGTGATTTCATAGAACCAAGATTTCTCCTCGTCAGCCAGTTCTTCTTCAAATTTTGCCAACATGATTTCCCTCTTCTCAAGAATTTCCTCTTCCTGAACCTTCCGTAGGACTCTTTCTTTGATTTTTAATAGGTAAGGGTCTTGAACGGCAGGGACGAGACGCTTGTAGATGGTGATGGATTTAGACCATGCACCTAAAGAGAATTTAAAAGATGACGCCAAGGAGGCGAGGGCATCGGCCAGAATGTTATGTTCGCGAGGAACATGGACAAAGGTCAACTTGGTGAACAATTTGGCATAAGCGGAGACCAGCTCTTGATAAGGCTTGAGTTTGGGATCGAGAGTGCGATATTTGGTGAGCACTTGGCGGAGAACAAGTTGACTGATGCGGGACGGGACCACGGACACGACAAGCTCACGATCATCCCTTAACGAGGGAAGCGTCGGACGTGCGCGGTTGAGAAACCGGCAGTGAGCTAGGGTGGTCGACTCTCTCTTTCGTGCCCGGATCGGGTCACGGGACGGTAATGCTTTCTCTCGCAGCAGCGGTGATATAAATAGAAAGTGAGCTAATTACCCTATCATGCTCTCTAGCAGTGGCATAACAAGCATATATGAAATTAAGCAAAATGCCAAGGAGCGAGGACGATACCTCCACGCGCTCGGCGTGGGGACGACGGACCCGGCCGAAACTCGTACTCCCGGAATAATAATACACAAGATTACAGCAATACAAATCACTGCCCACTCCACGCAGTGAGGTAAAGGGCTACACAATGGGTCCGGGAGGACCGAATTCGGGTTGACGGGCGGCTTTTCGCGTTGATTCGGCAGCACCCGAACACGTGACGGTGGGGCCCACGTGCTGTCCGGAGGGGCCGTGTGGGACCCGGTGGCCCCGCTGTAGTGGGGACACTTAAGGAAGCGCTCCCCGGGCTGGCGGCACGCTGGTTCGCCGGCCGGAGGCCGGGCAGCTCCGTTCGGCACTGGTCGGAATAACCGGCCACGGATCTGCAGCTTCTGGTTTTCAGCGCGCGTCCCGGCGAGAACGGGCGCTGCGATCAGCCCCGATGTCGGATCGACAGGAGACTGGCGCCGTTGGAAAGCTAACTTAAAATCCTTCAACCTAGGCCTAGAGATCTGGCCTAGATCGGCACGGATCTGGGCTTTAATGAATTTATAACTTCCTGTTGTACAATAGCTGAACGCTTAGATCTGCAGGGCTATTCTCTGAGAACTACCTTTGACCACTATGAAACCCTTGGATTCAGACTTCGACCTCTTCATGAAAGTTGTGGGAAATGAAGCTAGGAAAACGAAAAAACTAGTTTGGACAAGTTTGGATGTGACTACGAATTGATAGGAGTTTTTCACTAACAGTGGGTCGGATCTGGAAATGGGCTGAAAGCACTGTAGCTGAGATAGAACACGGATTTTTAAAAATAGATGGAAGGCCGATCAAAAATTAAGAACATTCTTGAATGTAGGCGATGATGGACAGAACTCCCAGTAAAATTGGGAGCCCCAACAAAAATCAAAAAGATGGTCGGATAGGGGAAACTCAAAGCTGCTGTCACTGTAGACAGAGACAGGACAGATCTGGGAATGAAAGATGAACGAAAATGGACAAATATCAAACGAAGGATTTTCGACCTGAATTATTTTTTGGATGATGGGATGGAAGATAGGAACACACCATAAAAATTACAGACCAAGAAGAGGCCGTGGCTGATAGCAGGAATTTCGAAAAGAGACTGATGTCTGCCAAGGACAGAACTTCGACGGTGGCTCGTTGGCGGTCCGACGGCGGCACGAACGGTGGCGGCGGCGGCACAGATCACAACCAGAGATTGGGGAAGGGGAATAGATATGATTCCACTCTAGAAAGGGGGTTGGAGAGGGAAGAACAGCAGGAGGAGGGGCTGGGGGTGCAAGAAGCTTCAAGCATTCAACACAATTTTCTGATTTTTTCATTAATATTCATATGAAAATACAATCTTTTATATGATTCACATCAAATGTAATGTGAACCCTTGGATCTAGGGGTGGGGATTGAAGGGCTGGGATTAAGTGTGAAACACACTCAAAAATTAATACAATAATAAGGGGAGAGGGGCGCCCCCTTGACCAAGGGGTATGGTAGGTGAAGGTAGGTGACCTACCTTGGACCAATTTAACCACTTGTCTACCCATGTGGCATTTGACATTCAACCCTTCTAGATGGCCACCTAGGATGGTTGACCAGCCCCACATGGGTGACATGGACCAATGGGAAAGGACTGAGGGCCCCCTTGCTGGTCCTACTGACAAATTACAAAGAAACCCAAACAATCTATGGGAATGACGCATTGGCTTATAAAGCCGTACAATTGCGCATATACTTTCCCATGGATATAAAAATAAAATAAAGGATATAAATGCAATATGAAAAGTACTTGCTAGGCGTCGATTCCCATCAACTCTCCCCGGGTGGGAGGAACTCGACCCCGTCGAGTAGGGGTAGGGATGCGCGAGTACTCCGGCTGATCCGTCACCGTGCCAAGTAACGCGGGTATGCTCCGCTCCAAGTGATCATCACCTGCTCATTCCATATATACTAGATATGCATGAACTGCCATGGGCTAAAGGTTGACACTCCGAGTGGGGCACTCTCAAAAGAGAAGGGAGCAGGCTCGAAAACTCACTAGGAATCACCGCTGAGTCCCTATAGGTGACTGATCCGGGTATATATGTGGAACCGATCCCATACTCATCGAATGAGTCCACTCGCCTCTTACGCATAAGAGAACGACAATGAGCTTGCACAAGACATATGCAGTCAAACGACACACAAACCATGCAAACAAGCCACACAAAACAAACCACACAAGGAAAACACACTGACTCATCTATGACCCTAGACACACCTAATGTTAGTCCGACCCGTACATGGATGACGGCGGACCAGGACACCCGAATATGTGCCATACATGCATTTGACGTAACCGGAGATGGGTGGCATGGGGTACACCTAAATGTCCAAGTATGACCCAGTCATGCATGGACGGCCCTTTGGATTTGGGGAACTTGAGAGAGCTAGAAGACCCGGATGTGGAAGAGCCGGGTGTGGGTGTATCGAGTATGGGTTTGGTGGGTATGGAGGACCCGACCCGTAGGAAAGGGGTATGAAGCTGGACTTCCCCGAAGAAGTGAAGGGAATATGAATGGTCTAGGGATCCACTAGGGAGTGGGTCATAGGGATCAAAGAAGGTATGACCCCTTATGGTGGGTTCCCACAAGTCACGGTCCCACGTGTAGAAGTTTTGAAGGTGTGGATAGTCACCTTCTTGAATTGTGACGGGTGGGACGGGGATTGTAGGCAAGAAGTATGATTCCTCCCTCGGACAAAAGGGTATGAATTCGGGCTCGTCCGGTAGCGGAAGAAGTAGAAGAACCTCCGTGGTGACACAACCCACGGTGCACTCTGAGGTAATGGACCCGAAGGCCGGATGGGTGAAGCTAAGACTAGCGGGTTGGTCAAAGCCTCGCGCCAAAAGATGTGTCAACTTCCATTGTGAATCTAATCCCATAATAAGGTCATCCAAAGTATTGACATGGTGACTAGACCGAAAAGTTGTGTGGTAGGAGTTGACGGGCACTAGAGATAGGATGGGGTCCATGGATGGGAAGGGAGGTGGGACCAATCCATCCTTGAGCCATCGAAGAAGCGGCTCGGCTATGAAAAACGTACCCGTTAGAAATACGGGTGGCTCGGGCCTTGGTGGTTCCAAATGAGAGGATTCCGAATCAAATTCGGAAATAGAGGGGGATGGCATTGGAACTCTCTCAAGTGGTGAAGGCCATGGTGTAGGCGGCTGGGAGGTGGATGCTTGTCGAAAGCCACCATATCGAGAAAAGTGTGACTCAAATGGTTCAACCACTAGAGCGACCGTATAGGATTCCGCTAGATAGAATGCATTGCGGATAAGACATTCCAACTGGAAGTGAAGGCGCAAACCTCTCCGGAACTGAAATGCGGCCGTGTTGCTCTCCTCTCCCAAGCCATGTTCCAACCAATACTTATGATATGCCCGAATATACTCGGACACGGACCTATCACCTTGGACGGGTCGACTTGGGTTGGCCATAGTTGCCAAAATACGGGAATGGATCCCTAGGAATGGATATGCAAGGTCATTTGGACAAGACACTAGACACGACCCTAAGTAATGTAAAGTTGGAATGCATGCACACTACGGACCCTAGACGTAAACCAAGACTCGGTACGTGGCGGAGATAACCGACCCGAAGGTCACTCGCGCAAGTGTGCGGTCTTCCCGATAGGCGTAGCCTAACGTTCGGACAACATCTTTTGATATACCGAGTAAAGGGATGTAAATGCAAAAAGACACTTTTTTTGTTTTAAAACAATGATGACCCTAAACACGACTTAGACAATGACTAATGACTACATGACACTCTTTTTTTTTGACACCCTAGACTCAACTTGCTCTGATACCAAATTGATGCGGGACGGGACCACGGACACGACAAGCTCACGATCGTCCCTTAACGAGGGAAGCGTCGGACGTGCGCGGTTGAGAAACCGGCAGTGAGCTAGGGTGGTCGGCTCTCTCTTTCGTGCCCGGATCGGGTCACGGGACGGTAACGCTCTCTCTTGCAGCAGCGGTGATATAAATAGAAAGCGAGCTAATTACCCTATCATGCTCTCTAGCAGCGGCATAACAAGCATATATGAAATTAAGCAAAATGCCAAGTAAGGAGCGAGGACGATACCTCCACGCGCTCGGCGTGGGGACAACGGACCCGGCCGAAACTCGTACTCCCGGAATAATAATACACAAGATTACAGCAATACAAATCGCTACCCACTCCACGCAGGGAGGTAAAGGGCTACACAATGGGGTCCGGGAGGACCGAATTCGGGTGGACGGGCGGCTTCTCGCGTTGATTCGGCAGCACCCGAACACGTGACGGTGGGGCCCCTGTGCTGTCCGGAGGGGCCGTGTGGGATCCGGTGGCCCTGCTGTAGTGGGGACACTTAAGGAAGCTCTCCCCGGGCTGGTGGCACGCTGGTTCGCCGACCGGAGGCCGGGCGGCTCCGTTCGGCACCGGTTGGAATAACCGGCCACGGATCTACAGCTTCTGGTTTTCAACGCGCGTCCCGGCGAGAACAGGCACTGCGATCAGCCCCGATGTCGGATCGACACGAGACTGGTGCCGTTGGAAAGATAACTTCAAATCCTTCAACCTAGGCCTGGATTTCTGGTCTGGATCTACACGGATATGGGATTTAATGAATTTACAACTTCCTATTGTACAGTAGCTGAACACTCAGATCTGCAGGGCTATTCTCTGAGAACTGCCTTTGACCGCTATGAAACCCTTGGATTCAGACTTCGACCTCTTCATGAAAGTTGTGGGAAATTGAGCTAGAAAATGACAAAACTAGGGTGGACAAGTTTGGATGTGGCTACGAATTGATAGGAGTTTTTCACTAACAGTGTGTCGGATCTGGAAATGGGCTGAAAGCACTGTAGCTGATATAGAACATGAATTTTTAAAAATAGATGGAAGGCGGATTACAAATTAAGAAAAT
This sequence comes from Amorphophallus konjac, assembly GCA_022559845.1. Classification (NCBI taxonomy): domain Eukaryota; kingdom Viridiplantae; phylum Streptophyta; class Magnoliopsida; order Alismatales; family Araceae; genus Amorphophallus; species Amorphophallus konjac. The sequence goes on from JAHNEJ010003215.1 coordinate 269,012, forward strand.
TTTTGGATGTAGGGGATGATGGACAGAACTCCCAGTAAAATTGGGAGCCCCATCAAAAATCAAAAAGATGGTCGGAGAGGGGAAACTCAGAGCTGCTGTCACTGTAGATAGAGACAGGACAGATCTGGGAGGGAAAGATGAACGAAAATGGAAAAATATCAAATGAAGGATTTTTGACCTGAATTGTTTTGTGGATGATGGGATGGAAGATAGGAACACACCATAAAAATTTTAAGCCAAGAAGAGGCCGTGGATGATAGCAGGAATTTCGAGAAGAGACTGCTGTCTGCCAAGGACAGAACTTCAACGGTGGCTCGTTGGCGGTCCGACGGCGGCACGAACGGCGGCGGCGGCGACACAGATCAGAACCAGAGATTTAGGAAGGGGAATAGATATGATTCCACTCTAGAAAGGGGGTTGGAGAGGGAAGAACAGCAGGAGGAGAGGCTGGGGGCGCAAGAAGCTTCAAGCATTCAACACAATTTTCTGATTTTTTCATTAATATTCATATGAAAATACAATCTTTTATATGATTCACATCAAATGCAATGTGAACCCTTGGATCTAGGGGTGGGGATTGAAGGGCTGGGATTAAGTGTGAAACACACACAAAAATTAATACAATAATAAGGGGCGAGGGGCTCCCCCTTGACCAAGGGGTATGGTAGGTGAAGGTAGGTGACCTACCTTGGACCAATTTAACCACTTGTCTACCCATGTGGCATTTGACATTCAACCCTTCTAGATGGCCACCTAGGATGGTTGACCAGCCCCACATAAGTGACATGGACCAATGGGAAAGGACTGAGGGCCCCCTTGCTGGTCCTATTGACAAATTACAAAGAAACCCAAACAATCCGTGGGAATGACGCATTGGCTTATAAAGCCGTACAATTGCGCATATACTTTCCCATGGATATAAAAATAAACTAACGGATATAAATGCAATATGAAAAGTACTTGCTCGGCGTCGATTCCCATCATTGACTATCACCCACAGCTCGTAATTCGGTGATATAGAAAGAATGGGCTAGTTCCAGACCAGCTAGAAGAGCCTCGTATTCAGCAATGTTGTTGGTGACTTGGAATGCGAGATGAAATGCCTCTGGGATGGTAACGCCCTTGGGCGTTAGAAGGACAATGCCAATACCCTTCCCTTAGGAATTCAGAGCTCCATCAAAATATAATGTCCACATTGGCTCGTCAGATTGGGTGATGGATATTAGTTCCTCATCTGGAAACTCTGATTGGATAGGATCGAACTTGGGGAGAGGATGGTGAGCGAGATGCTCGGCTATAGCATAGCCTTTAATCGCCTTTTGCTGAATGTAGGTGATGTCAATCTGAGATAGGAAACTCTGCCAGCATGCTATCCTATCAGTAAGGACGGATTTCTCTAGGAGGAACTTGATAGGGTTCATGTGGGTAATCAAATGGACTTCATGAGCCAGGAAGTAGTGCTTTAATTTCTGCACTACCCAAACGAGGGCAGCATAGGTTTTCTCCATGGCTGTATACTTCTGTTCACAAGAATTGAGGAGTTTGGACAAGTAATAGGTTACCCATTCCTTGCCTTCTTCATCGATTTGTGCGAGGACGGCTCCTACGGAGTCATCCAAGACTGAGATGTAAAGGATCAGAGGTTTTTCGGGCTTGAGTGGAATGAGAACGGGTGGACTAGCCAGGTATTCCTTTAACCCTTCAAAAGTTTTTTGACACTTAGAATCCCAATGGAATTCTACTCCTGGCTTGGTCAACTCATAGAAAAGTTTACACCTTTGTGAATGTTGAGACACAAACCGACGGATGAATTACAGCCTCCCAATTAAACCTCAGACTTCCCTCAAATTTTTGGGAGGCGGCATGTCCCTGATGGCCTTAGCTTTGTCGGGATCTATCTCAATCCCCCTTTTGCTTACAATGAAACCTAGTAATTTTCCCGATGACACGCCAAACACACACTTCTTCGGATTCATTTTCAATTGGAACTCCCTTGATCTCTGCAAGACCTTAGCCAAAACCCTTGGATGCTCCACCTTGGTTCTTGATTTCACCAATAAATCATCCACATACACCTCCAGATATATATGCATCATGTCATGAAATATGGCCATCATAGCTCTTTGGTAAGTAGCTCCAGCATTCTTTAATCCAAATGGCATGACCACGTAACAATATGTTCCCCATGGTGTAGTAAATGACATCTTCTCCTGATCCTCTTCTGCCAAACGAATTTGATTATATCTCAAAAATCTATCCATAAATGAGAGGGTCTCACTGCCTGCCGTGTTAACGATTAATACATCAATGTGAGGCAAGGGAAAATCGTCCTTTGGACATGCGTGGCTAAGGTCCCGGAAGTCGATGCAAATCTTGACTTTTCCATCCTTCTTCATGACCGGGACAATGTTCGCCACCCATTGAGGATAAAGGACGACTCTAATAAACCTGGCTTTGTGGAGCTTGTCGACCTCTTCTTTCATTTTCAAAGCCATCTGAGGGTAGAAACGCCTTAACCTTTATTTTACCGAGATGGACCCTAGTTTTAAAGTTAAGCGGTGTTCGACCAAGGTGGAATCCAAACCCGGTATATCCTCATAGCTCCATGCAAACATGTCCTTATAATCCTTGAGAACTTCAGTTAATGCCTCTTCTTCAGATGATGTTAAATTATTACTTATGAGGATGATCCTAGGGTCTTCCTCAGTTCCCAAGTTGACTTCTTTGGTGGACTCTTCTACGGCGGCTGACGGCTCGTCGAATCTCTTCATCCCACTAGCATATGCACCAGCCGCGTCCTCATATTCTTCATCCTCCTCTTCAATAGGGCATTCTTCATCTGTGATCTCATAGACTCCATACCCTTCATCAATTGTGCAATTCTCCTCACAATCTATCTCTGGCAGTTGGATGGGATTTTCTAGCAATTGAGGAATGGATAGGCACGCTCGACACCTACTGGCTAGATCTAGAAGGAATCGACGAGGGATCTGCTTACCCTTGGATTTATTTTTAGGTACTACCCTCGACCCATTATTCTTAGATTGACTAAGCGGTCCTACGGACGAAGAAGAAACTGAAGGAGATGATGAAGAATGTACAGGGAAGGACCTCTCAGAGGAGGGGTAGAAAAGGTCGCTCATAGGACCTTGGATGAGTGGCCCGTAGGTCGGGACGCACTCGTGGGAAATGTAGGAGGTTTCCTCAACGAAAATGTGTTGTTGAGAGGTTTGAAAATCGACGTTTTTTTTTGTTTTCATTTTTAATGACAAAGCAATGAAAAGAAATCGGAGGAGGGGGGAAAGTGATTATGTCTAAAGGGTTGAGAGGCTCATAGAGCAGATCATGATTGAAAACCTAGTGTGGGTTGAGAAACCCGCGTAGGTATGTAAGTAGAGAAGGGGACATGGGAAGATCATCAGACAACCGTCTGGCCCAGGAGGAAAACATCAGCAAAGGCTGAGGCGAGTGAATGGAGAAGACGACGGCTAATGAGCCATCGATGGTAATGTTGATCACGGATGAAGATCCGCCGGTGACAGAGTCCTCTTGGTGAGGATGGTTTGGAACTTTCGCAACAATAGTGATGTTCCCTGGTATTTCAGAGATCAATGGTGGCCCTTCCAGCTGTGGAGGCGAGAACATTCTTTCTAGTGCGATGGAAATATCTTGTATGTCAAACTATTTGCTCCATACGCATTCTGGATCTTTGATCTTGCCTCTCTTAGTGGCCCTTGACCATTTTTCAGCCAAGTATACAACGTGCGATCCCCCATATGGTTCTTGCAGGTAATCCCCCATCTGAACAACAGGCCCCTTCTTGAAATGAGAGGATAGGGTCCACGTGAGGGGTTTCCCATCCGCCTTGAGCGGTCCTTTAAGGCCTAGACCAAACTTGTGGCTCAAACTTATTTTCTTTGGCGGTTTTAGCCTTGTAATTGTGCGCCCAAGCCTTTGCCCTATTGATAGCCGATATTCCTCATAATCTCCCATCCTTTAGAATGAAAAGGGAGACGTGACATTGGTACCGAAAGCGGCTTTTTTAGTGTAATATGGGATGGGTCATACACATCCAGCAGTGACAATATGAGCCGATGAGATGGCCAAATAGAGGGGCAGAGAGGTATTAATAGCATCCACTGTATGAAGGACATGTGTGCTAATCACTTTAATAATCCTCCCATTGTGCGGAAACTTTAGGTATTGGTGGTTGGTAGAAGGCACAGCATCCATTGCTTCAATATAAGGGCGGCCCATTATGGCCTTGAATGTGGGGTCCATATCGAGGACATGGAATTCCGTGGAGATTGACGCAGGGCCTAACTCTGCCCTCAGGATAATCATCCCCTGTGGTGGCCTTTTGCTATTGTCATAAGTCGTGACTATGATTGAAGAAGGTCTTATCTGTTCTTCATCGACCCACACAACTGAAGGGTGCTCATAGAAATCATATTTATGGATGCACCTGTGTCCACCAGGCATAAGTTTATGGACACTCCATTGACTTTTATCGAAACACACAATGCATATTTTTGAGCTTCCTTGGGGGCAAGCTCGTGGTTGTGGAGCATAATGGCCGGCTGTGTGTCCGTCGGCGTCAGAACGGCCGAAATCTTCTCTACAGGGAGATCCTCATTCACCATGACCCTTTGAAGATATTCCATTAAGGCTGCCTGATGGGACACGGATCTCTGAAGCAGCTCAAGGATGGAGATCCGAGCGGGCGTCTTGTCCAGGTGTTTTAACAAATCATACTGTGTTCCAGGGATGGACTTTTCTGGCTGCTCTCCCTTGTCTTTCTATGGCTGAGACTGCTCGGGGTCCTGACTGTTCTGGGGGAAAACCCTGTGGAAAATCCTTCCACTCCGGAGCACCATTGCTTGCGGCTTTTGTACCTCTATGGGGTTAGATGTGTGTTTTAGCAGGGGTTTGAGGGGTAATGGTGGAGGAATGGTTGACGTAGCAGTGGTGACAATGGGAGGGGGGATTCTGATGAGGGGTTTGTTAGGTGGAGGCATGGTGGAGGTGGACGGGACCTCATATGGGCAATGGAAGGTAAGGGGTTTAGAAGGAGGAGGAGGAGGCAAAGTGGAGATGGATAATGGTTCTGAGATGGATGGTGGGTGATGAGTGGTTTTGAGGGCGCTAGTGGAGGCATGGTGTGGGTAGGCGGGGTCACGTACGGTTGACGGATGATAAGAGGTTTGGAAGGCATAGGTGTAGATGTAGTAGGTGTAGATGGCGAAATGGAAGGGTGAATGAAGATGAGAGGGTGTGAGGGCATAGTGGAGGGCGTTGGCTGATAGGTCATTGGTGAGTTCATGGGAGGGGTGCGGATGAGAGGGCGTGATGGCTGCAGAAATGGTGAAGGCCACGGTATGGGTTGTGATGCGGGTTGATGAGAGAGAGGTGCCACCCGGGCAAGGCGAGGTGGTTGCCTAATGATAGGGGTGGCGACTGTGAGAATGGAGGTACTTTCCGAGTGCCAACACTGCTCCCTCCCAACCTCCGGGAAGGAGGAGATGGGGTTTACCTGGTGATTGGGTTGTTGGTGCTCCGGCAATGGATCCTAGATTATGCCCATGTTAGGCTGTTGTGTTTGGGCCTGCTGAGCCTGTTGTTGTTGTTGTGGTTGTTGCTGTGGCTGCTGTTGTAACTGCTGTTGTTGTTGGAACTGTGGTCTAGGAGGAGGTCTCCTGGCTTTGAGAGTGACGATGTATCGCCTCATTTCATCCCAGTCAATTCCGCCTTCGTCATTCATATCATAGATGTAGTCTTTAAAATGGAAACAAGCCTCTATTGTATGTCCTGGCTGCCTATGGTAAACACAGTATCTGGAGGTGTCAACATTCGGGGGCCACGCGGGCTTCTCCCTTAGTAGAATGAGTGTATTTGAGGTCATGAGGGTGTTGAAAATATCCGCCAAAGTTTCTGGCAATGGCGGGTAATGGGCTCTCTTGGGGTCAATCGGCCGTCTCTGTTGCTGTGGGGGGGGCGTAGTTTCTTGGGGGTGGAACCTGGTGGTACTGAGGTGGTGGTTGTTGTTGCGGGGGTCGGGGTTGTTGCTGGGGTTGAAATGGTTGAGGCATATGGTTCTGGGGTGGATTGTTTTGGGGCGGAGGACGAGAGGGGAAAGGACCTTGCTGGAGAGGAAGTCGTGGCATTTGTGGATGCCTTGGGTTGGCTGCATAATTGGTGTTATTGACTGCACTCACTTGCTCATTTGTTACGACCCCTTCTGTCGCTCCACCTGAGACACCAGTGCCTGTCTTTCTGACCACTTTGGGCTTCGGCGGCTCAAACATGTGCATGATAGGGAAATCTTTTAGCTGAGTCTGGATATATCGGGCCCTCTCATAGAGCTCTTCCATTGTGGTAAGCTTGTTCATAGGCAGGACGTGCCTGGACTGTGGGGTGGCATTGGACACAATCATTTTCACTTGTTCGGGCTCTGAGAGGGTATCTCTTATCCTCTCTGCCAGAGACCTCCATCTGTCAGCATAGCGAACAAAATCTTCGTCCGGCCTCATTTTCTCGGCCACTATGTCGGTAATGGAAAGAGAATGACCAACCCTATCCTGATACTTTTGCAAGAATTTTCTTTGCACTCAAAATTCTCGACCTCGCCCGGCTCCAGAGAATAGAACCATTCTAGCGCGGGACCATCCAACGATCTCCGAAAGAGGTATGCCAGAGATCTCTGGTCATTTTGCCAATAGGAGGATTCATACATGAAGTCCTTGAGGTGAATAAAGAGATTGCCAGTGCCATTGTACCAACGGTACGTAGGCATTTCAGAGGGAGGGAGATGGAGCACAGGTAGGATTGGCAGAGAAACCTCGGGGGTGGATTTTACGTCCACCCTTTGCTTTAGGTTGCGAAACTGTTCATCCATTTTATTGAACCTATGGAGGAGTGCTTGGGCAAGCTCCTCGATAGGCAAAGGTGGCACCTACCACTGGGGAGGAAGATGTCTCCCGGAGACTTGAGGAGGGAACCCCGAATGAGAGGGATATAGCGGCCCTCCTGCAGCTGGCCCTGGTTGGAGTGGTGTGTGGGGAACAATAGGGGTTTGAGATTGTGAAGGGAATTGGAAAGAGGGGGGATGTTGGCTTGCCTGCCCTTGAAGTGAGGGAGAAGGCATGGCTTGTATCGGTGTAGAAGAAGGGATAGCTTGCACCGACTCCTGGAGGGGTGTGATGGCTGGAGCTGACTCTTGGGGAGCGGGAGAAACATATTTCCCCTTTAGAATGGCCTGGAAGGCTCGGAGTTGTTCGGAGATGAGCTCCGTATTTGCAAGGGCACCTAACAAGGATGAAATGTCCTGTGGCAGGGAGGCGTCCCCTATAGTTGCCTACACCTCGCGTGGGGCTCATGGGAAGGGCCCCAGTCCATAGCATGGACATGTGGCTCAATTGACTGACCACGACCGGGGTGGTTCTCCTCAAAAGACTCGTAAGCCATGCTCAAAGTTCTTCCAAAACGCAAAAACATACACCAACAAGCAAATAGCAGAAATTATCAAACAAGTAGATGCTTTTATGTCCCCTTTTTTGTTTCTGTTTTTGATAATTTTTTTTTGTATTTTAAACCAGATCTGAAATTCATACAAAAATAGGAAGGACCTTAATTTCAATTTGTTTCACCGCCGTGTCAACTAGGGTCACTCGTCTCACCACGAATGGGTCAACTAACTCCGGGGAACTTCAATGGTACAACCGGCCCAGTGAACGAAGAGGGAATCCTTCGCTGTCGGGGACTTACAGAGGTCCCGGTGGAGGAGATTCGAATCCGTCGAGAGGAATTCTCGAACGCAGAGTCCTTCCTTCACCGAGAGAGGGTGATCCTTAGATAAATGAAAAGAAAGGGTGGATGTATGCAATGAAGTGCTGAATAGATATATGGAATACAACAAAAATAGAGACAACAGAGGTACAACAACACCCAAGAGAGATAGTAATGCAAACCACAAGAAATCGCAAGGGTAACTAAAAGAAAGCGACAGAAGGTCCCACCGTGATCACCAAGATGTGAGCGACGTCACATGGAATGTCGTGGGGAGCGAAGCACGCTCATTTTGCTGTGACACAGAAAGAGAGAGAGATAGAGACCGCCACAGGAGATTGCTCCGGCGGGATATGTAGAATAGATATGGCGTAATAAATGCGGGGATTAAACAGCCATAGTAGGAAATGACTCTCCGTGACCTCGGGGGGATGGGAATGGTGCAAAATTTAAAAGACGTGAATTTAAACGGCCATAGCACCGCCACGGGAGATTGCTCCAGTGGGGTATGGGCCTCGAAGAGATGAAAATAGTGCAGATAAATGGCCATAGCACCACCACGGGAGATTGCTCCAGTGGGATATAGGCCTCGAATAGATGACAATAGCGCAAAATTTAAGAGACAAAATTTAAACGGCCATAGCACCACAACGGGAGATTGCTCCAGTGGGATATAGGCCTCGAAGAGGTGAGAATAGGGCAATATTTAAAAGATAGAATTCAAACGGCCATAGCGGGAAGTGACTCGCCACGGCCTCGAAGATATGGTGTGATCGCTAGGGGCTGGAGACCCCAAAAATAAGAAGAGTGATCGGGTTTACCTCAAAAGCGGGAAATGGTGGGTTGCTTCTTCCTCTCCTTTCGACCGGCCGACGGAGAGGTCCTTCTTTGGTTACCCTTGCGAAAATAGACAAAGAGCGAATGGATCAGAAGAATGACAGTGTAGTATCAGTTCCTTTGTGTTGAAAATAGTGAAATCATGGCGAGACACACACCTGGTTGGTGTTGTTTTAAAACCCCTCTCGGATACGAGTAGGAGGAAAATACTATGATGGATGAAGGATTGTGCAAACGTGCATAAAACAGGAGCGAGATGATAGATGCTAGATGATGCATGCAATAGAAATGGCAAATGAGAAAGGGGGAGAGTGGCTTATTGAAGGCGCCGATGACGGGATCCGGTGGAGCTTCGGCAGCGTGGGGACGTCGTGGAAGCACGATGGACGAAGATTGCCTTCCTCTCGCGAGCGCGGGCACCCGAAAATCCGGCAGAACCTCCTCCTACAAAACCCACGGGTTAGAGAAGAATCTGACAAAGTTTCCCTCTCCTCTATCGGATCTGAAGCCCTCTGATTTTGAGGTAGGGGGTTCCCTATTTATAGGGAAAATTTTCATTGACGCGTCCAGGATCCTGGACGCCTCAATGTTGAGGCGTCCAGCTGACTGGACGCGCCCATGATTTTTTTATTATTTTGTTCCTGATTGAGGCATCTAAGGTCCTTGACGCCTCAATGATTTTCCATTAAAACGACACCGAAAGCCGTCGACAACGGAGAAAGGGAGAGGTTTCGGTGCCTAACTTTGACTTCTTAAGACGCGTCTAGGATCAATGACGTCTTCATGATTGCATTTATTCGAAACGTCAAACTAGTCGACCGGAGCGGCGCCGCCCGCATGCTGCACGAAGCTGTGAAGGAGGCGTCTAGGGGCCTAGATGCCTTTAAAAGAGGTGTCCAGTTACCCTGCCACTTTCAAAAAGGAAAATGAAATATTTAAAAAAATAATAAGAAAATAAGAAAATATATTTTTATGAAGGCGTCAAGATACCTTGACACCTCAAACTGAGGCGTCTAACCATCTTGACACGTCAAAAATATTTTCACGAAAAAATTTATAAAAATAGGAAATCACCAAAGGAATTAAAAGTGTGAAGGCAACCTTGAGGTATCATAGTGTTATATGAGATTTACTTACTGTAAGGTCAAAACAGCGTGTCTACAAGGTCAAGGCCAAGGAGAGGAAGTCGTCGTCATCCATGACATTGATGGAGGTTTCATCCCACCTATCTGGTTGTCTCTTTCTTACTCAGAAGTATTTTTTGATACATTATTCTATTGCTTTCAATTCTATATGCCATTCAAGTTGGGGGGAGAGAAAAATTTTCATGAGGCATATGGCACAACCTGATAGGAGTTCTTTCTTGCATGTCATCGTTGCATGAAAGTAGAAAGATGTAAACCACGTTTTGAGTTTCATGATTCAATTAAAAGACTAGGGAGAAGGATGATGAGAAATTTAGTCAATCTAGCTATGAAAAACTGATATAAGAATCTCTTTAAAGTTCATGTGCACTTTAGAAAAAAGAAATTCACGTTGCACACTAATGAAACAAGCAAGACAAGTCCTCTGCTATTTTGGGTATATTATCTGATATTCTACACTTCTTAAGAAAAGAGATCTTTTTACAAAGCTTTCTGCCAAATTATCTTTCAAATAAGCACAATGGCAGTATGAAAAAAAAGAAAGAGAGAGAGAGTGGGAGAAAAAGAAAAAAATACCATGAGAAATGTCCCTAGTCTTAGTAACCGCGCCTACTTCACCTAAGACGTGTTGAGGTTCGTGTAAAACGGAAAAGGGAACCTTGATCTGCGAAATCGGGCCTGCTTCTCCTAAGTCAAGAGTCGAGGTTCACGTTGAGCAGTGAAGGGTAGTGCAGCATCATGTGTGGTATAAAAAAATCTCAAAGGGACAAAGTAATAAGGCAGATAAAAAACTAATATACTTAATGCTCTGATCTAAGAGGTGCATGGTAGAAAGGCATTTGCTTGGAATAGCGAATGGGGGATGCAATTGTGTAAACTGTAGATTTGATAGTTACACATGCAAAGTGCTATTGAGATTTGATTTGAATTATTGATCATGTACTATTAAGTTCCTACATAAGGCTAGTGTGCATTAATGATTCCACAATCCTAATCTTTGGTTGATTCTATGAAGGGAGAGCTGAATATGAGAGTATGAATTTTACAAACTCTTGTTAGTCCTAAATTTTAATTTATTTACATTGTTAAGGGATTAGCAATGAGTAAGTTGGGGGGTGTGATAAGTGTCCATTTTTCTATGGTAATTCATCGCATGTACACCATTTTATGTGCATGTAATTAGGTAATTATGCATATTTCATAGTTAACCTCAACTCCGCGTTTAAATTAGAGTTTTCACGTAAATTGATTAATTTGGTGATATTATTTAATAAATTGAAGTTGAGGGCCATGAGCATTAATTCTCCATTACATAATCATGAGCATTTGAGATTTATGTGCTCATTATGGTAATTTTTATGTACTAAATTACAATTATGTGTGTATAGGACACTGAAGGTAATTACAAGAAACTTCGGGGGCAAAACTGTCATCACCACTTTGACCAAGTCAAACACAGAAGCACATATTTTGCTTGGAGGGAAATTAAAATTCAAAGTTTATATTTTGGTTGGAGGGAAAAGAAATTTCAAAAGTTTAAAATTGAGAAAAAGAAGCACATATTTTGGTTGGAGGGAAAACGAATTTAAAGTTTAAAATAAAGGAGAGAAATGATGAGTCTTGGGAAGAAGGTTGCCTAAAGCCCATGGAGGGGGTGCCCACCTCCTTTTCCATTCCCCCATACATCATCTTCTACCAAAATCCCAGCCATCCATCTCCTTTTGATACAATCTCCACCCTCCATTGACCCAACTTTCCTTATAAATAGCCCATGACAAGGAGGAGAAAGGTGTGCTTCCTTTGGCAATTTTTTCTCTCCCTCTCTCTCTCACATCTTAGGTCGCCGATTTCGCCCCCTTCTGTTCATTTATGCTCTTGCATTCTTTATGAAAGTTCTTCAGTTTTAAATTTTCTCCAACTTTATCTTCTTCGTCATTTTCTAATTCCCCTTAATTTTCACGCCATCATTCAGTTTTCAAAGTTCTATCTTCCTCATTTGATGTTCACCCTTACCTGCATTCCCCTGTTCTTCGCCCGTTTTCTCCCCTTTGTGATTTTTTTCTCTCTCTGCTTTCTTCACAAAAGTTGTAGATCTTTAAACTTTCTTCAAATCTCTATTCTTTAGCTTCCTCTAATTCTCTCTTGTTTTCAATTTATTTCAAATGTTTCAAGGTTCTATCTTGTAGTTTTACTGCTCATCTACATCTATGCACTTTGTTCTTCTCAAGATTTCTTCCCTTTTTGCTCTTCTTTTCATCTGAGTCTCTTCATCAAACTTATGTGTTTTTCAAGGATCGAAATTTTCTTCTTCTTCATCTTCCTCCAATTCCTTTCCATTTTCAAATTATAATCTCTTTTTCAAGGTGACATCTTCCCATTTTACTGTTCATCTATGTAGGCACTATCCCCTTCTTCCTCCAATTGCACCCTCTTCCTCACATTTTCTCTCTCTACACCCTTCATCAAAGTTCTTCCTCTGTTCATTCTCTTGAACCTCTTCTTCTAATTCTTTTTAGTTTTAAAGTTATTCACCCTCCAAAGGTGGCTCCAACGGTGAAGGTGACGTCCACACGACGTAAGCGACATCTTCCACGAGGTTGTTCGTGATCCAAAGCCAAAGAGGGACGGCGCCGTCATCACCATTACTACTACCATCTTCATGTCTCAGGCTCCTCTTGTTGTTATTTCTTTAGTTTCATTTTACTTCATTATAATCTCGTCACATCTTTATTGTAAGCTTATCTTGCATTTCATGTACTCGTTTCTTTATGTTAATGAAAGAAGTGTTAATCTGATCTATATCTTGTTCATCTTCCCTCTCTTCCTCCATCTTCTATCTCTTCTTCTCCACTTTATGCAATTATTTTCTATAGCATAGGCTCATAGTCATAGGTGTTTTTCATTAAGTGGTTTGTTCATTCATCATTTTACTATTTTCTTTAAGCAAAGCAAAATCACAAGTGTTTTCTAAAGGACTCCAAGGTTTTTAACTCTAAAAATATCTTCTTCCCTGTGGATTCGACCCTTCTTGCCGTCATATTACGTCTTTCTTTCATCTAGTGTAAGTTGGAATTTTTAAGATTGATACGCGTATTTTAAACGACGAACTTTCGCGTTATCACACACACAATGCGAATGCAGCAAACACAGGGATTTCTCCCCACACACACGGGGTAAAAATCCCAACACACACACTGCGAATGCAGCAAACACGGGGATTTCTCCCCACACACACACGGGGTATAAACCCCAAACCACAAGGAGATATGCTCCGCAACCACCGAAGCACACGCGTCAACACAAACACTCGGAGAGCTCTCTCTCCGAACACCCCCACATGAAAATCGTTCAGAAGTTAATAACAAGTTCACAGGTGAATGCACTGAGCCCAAAACATATGCTAAAGACTGGAACAATAAAATTCTCTCAAGTATAAAGCTCCCTATTCTCAACAAAATCTAGTTCTCTTTGGTTCATTGACGGATGATCACGAACTCGCCATCATCTTGCTCCTTTGCTCGATCCGCTCCTTTTTCTCTTCTATCGCGAGCTCCAAAAACTCTTTGATGGAGATGAAAACACTTCCTCAAGAGCTCCTCCTTCCTTTCCCCCTTTTCTTTTCCTACAAGATAGAAAGATATAAGCATTAGGGTTCTATATTCCATAATTCTGTAGCTCATATATATATACTAGAGAGAGTAGCCAAATGACCCATATAACCTTCCTAAAACATGTTAGAAACACCCTAATATGTTTAGGAACCAATGGGGGGTAGTTTGGTAAAGTTTCCAACACAAAAGAATGGGTTTTGAGGGTTTCTGAAATTCCCGTGCCAGAAAGGGTCGACCCCTGCATTTTTTGCAGGAAGAACACCCCAGACAGAACTCTGTCTGGAGGGGGTCGACCCCTTCAGTAGGGAGTTCTCTCTGCTGCACAGACAGCCCAGCCCTAGGGGGGGTCGACCCCTCTGCTGAGGGTCATGAAAAGTGATGATTTGGTCCTTTTAAGCTATGCAAACCCAATGGAATAAATGTGACCTATGTCCCTTGATTCCGGATGATTAATTCTAGTGGTTTGAACCTGCAAAACCATAGAAAAATTAAATTACTATAGATTTGAAATTTAAATTAACTTCTCCCTTGTATTAAGCAATCTTTGAATGAGAGTGAACAATGTGGCATGCAAATCAACCCAGAACACCATCATCTCAAATGTCATGATCTCAATAGTGAAAATGTGAGTTCAAAACATAAAAACTTGCACGTTCACAAGTCTACCAAATTGGCAAGTCAAACACACCACCCACATTAGTATAGCATTAAACTCAATAACATCATAGCAAGAGGATAAGGAGATTCAAACACATGAAAACATGAAGAACCTTTCAAGCACAAGGCCAAGCGACAAAGTCATTTTGTAATCATCAAAATCACATACACAACACGGCCAACTGCATCCAGCTTAAGGATGTGGTTGAGGACCTCATCTAACGAGGCCTCCTCATTAAGTTCGTCGCCAAAGCCACGGAAAAGTGACAGTAAGATCGGACCCCTCCGCCCATCGACAACCGACCCAATGGAAAAGAGATCATGATGATTTCTGGAGGGTCAACGTCAGGCGGAGATAGTTCCAAGAGACGTCGAAGGTACGTGTTCGAAGTAAACCCAGTGGATCATAGCGACGAGAGCCTTCGTGAATCCACTACCAAGGATCATCTCAAGGATCCGATCATCTTCTCATATGATGATATGGAGGGCGTAACCACCCCCCACTCCGACGCTCTTGTGGTCTCGATGACCATTAATCAATGTACTATGCGACAGATCCTCGTTGATAATGGAAGTGGCCTTGATGTAATTTTCTACGACTGCCTTGTTCCCATGGGTGTGGATCTGTCACGAATAACACTGCTGCACACACCCCTGTATGGCTATTTCAGCAGAATTGTCCTCCCTAAGGGACTTATCTCCTTGCTGATCACGTTTGGGGTTGCCCCAAGAGATGTAACATTCTTGGCTGACTTCACGGTCGTGCACGGAATGACCGGGTACAACGCCATAATAGGCAAGGGTATCCTCGACACTCTAAGAGGTGTCCCTTCATCCTACCATCAAAAATTAAAGTTCCCCACTCCCAGTGGAGTAGGGGAGGTCTGAGATGACCAAGGGGAATCACTGAGGTACTACTTGATCTCCACCAAAAAGAGGCGAGTCGAGGAGACTCCCCTCGAGAAGAAGGCGAGGATTGAAGACCCTGGGCCCAACGAGAGCACTCCTACTGAAGACCTTTACCTCATCCAGGTAGGGGAAGATCTGAGCAGGACTCTCCGCATAGGTGCCATGCTGTCCAAACAAGAGAAGGAAGACTACAAGAGCTTCCTGATCAAAAACCAAGATGTCTTCGCTTGGTCTGAAGATGAGCTCCCTGGAATCCTGTCAGAGATCAAAACCCACCAGTTGAGGCTGGATCCAAGCTACCCCTCGATTCAACAACTCAGGAGGCATTGTAACCCCGAGCAACATGCAATTATAAAAGAAGAAGTGAGCGAGAAACCATGCTCAGGACTCCTACGGCCTACCCAATACCCAGACTTGGTTGCTAATGTGGTCTTGGTCCCTAAAAGTAATGGGATGTGACGTATGCGTGTAGACTACACGGATCTCAACAAGGCCATCCTGAAAGGTAGTTTTCCTATGCCACGGATCGATCAACTGGTCGATGCCACGGTCGGGCATGTGTTATTGAGCTTCATAGATCTGTACTCTGGGTACTATCAGATCAGCATGCAAGAGCCTGACCAGGATAAAACTGCCTTTGTCACTGACCACGGGCTCTACTGTTACACGCGCATGCCCTTTGGGTTGAAGAATGTTGGAGCCACATATCAGTGCCTCGTCAACCACATGTTTGATGCATAGATTGGCCACAACACAGAAGTTGTTATGCCCTAGGTGTTTTTGTTAATGACAAAACTTTATATGTGTGAATGGATCATGAATTGCATGTGATTATATTTTGAGGAGCTTCATTCAGGTGATTATATGTGTGAATGGATCATGAATTTCATGTGAAATCATCTTATGTTCTGAAGAGAAAATTTGTTAAATTTGATTCCCCTCCTGGTGTGAATGATTGATTCATATATTCATGACAATCTCACTCTAAATAATGAATGAATGAGTTTTCACTTCATAATTTTGGAGCATTGAGTGAGTTACTATCTAACCCTTCTCCAAGTGCTTAACAGGTCTAAAAAGTGCCCAAAGATGTCAAGGAATATAATCTAAGGTATGGTGGGCTTATTTAATTTAAGTACATGCTCGCTGAGTTTATTTATGTGTTTTTCAAGTGAACCGGTCGACCTGACCAAGGGGGCGATCGACCTAAACTGGCCAGAGGCATCAAACCTGCTGAAATCAAAGAGCAGGGTCTGGCTAGTCGACCGACGGAGCTGGTCCGGTCGACCGGATTTCCCAGAACCCACAGATTGGAAACTCTACAAGGTTCAGTCGACTGACACATGAAGAACGGTCGACCGATGGGCTGGTCGACTGAACGCCAAGGAACGGTCGATCGATTCCGATGGGGATCTCGCGCGTATGAAGGCGAATCTGACGTGGCTCGCACGTGGGGCCTCCTCTAGGCCAGGTAAAATGTCTAAAATGCCCCTAACTCATTCCCCAACATGTGAGAAGGTTTTAGGATAATTCTAGAAGGGATATGAAGGTCATTTGGCCCCTATTTCTCCCATATAACATCTTATTATGAATTTGGGAGATTTTATCCATAACAAGAGGAAGAAAAGGCTTGGAGAAGAAGAAGAAGCAGAGGAAGAAGAGGAGAGCTCGCCCACCTGCTCTTAGGAGGAGATTCCTTCCAGGTTGAAGCGATTTCTTTCATCCAGATCGTGATCGAGATGGATCATGCTGTGTAGATCGTGAATTCGGCCATCGTCAAAGCCATCTTCATCATGGAAGCAGCTATCTAAAGGGGGAAACTATTCTTTCATAAATTATTTCTATCTTAATTGATTTTTCTATGTCATTGAGTCACTATTTGATAGAATTTGTGTATGAAATGTTGATATATCCGATGTGTGTGTGGTCGGACTGTGTTTAGTCTGGATTTGTGTGTGTCTGGGCTGCGATCTACAGTGTGTATGGGGGGGCTACAAATCGCAGCGTGTGTGTGTTTGCTGCTGCATCTTGTAGCGTGTGGGTGAAATATACTCTTTAGTGGATTTGGAATCCTCACTCAAGGAGGGGTGGACGTAGGGTGCCCGGTTGTGGTCCCGAACCACCTAAAAAATTATGTGCCTCATGTGGTTTGCCTTGTGCGGTGTGAATTATGTCTATCTGATACTCTTGTGGTAAAATTGAGTGTGATGCAGTTAGATTTGAGTGAATTGTTAAAATCTTGAATAGATCTCGAACATTTCATGCAAAAGATTTTTAATTACGAAAAATTTCATTGCAATCAATTCAGCCCCCCTTCTTGATTGTCGTTTGCTTGGGACAACAAGTGGCATCAGAGCGAGGTCACTGCTCTACATAGATTTCACAGTCTTAGAGAAAAGATCTTTAACAAATGGCTAATCGAGGGATGTTGCGAGAGGGGCATTCGATTCATAGGTCGCCAGTCTTTGACGGTACAAATTACCCCTAGTGGAAAAATAGAATGCATGTATTTTTAAGAGCTCAAAAGTTTGATGTCCGGCCTATAATTAGTCATGGTCCCTATGAATTACCTGCTAATGAAGATGAATGGAATGAGAATCAAATTATAAAATCTTGTGCAAATTTTAAAGCCATGAATATAATTCAATGTGCTATTCATTCATACTAATATTCACGAATTTTCATGTGTTCTTCTGCGCAGGAGATGCGGAACAAGCTAAGACTAATTTATGAAGGGACATCAGAAGTGAAATAGACAAAGGTGAATATTCTGATCATAGAATATGAACTATTCAGCATGAAGTCGGAGGAGTCTATTTCCAAATTGTTCGCAAGGCAAACGGAGATAACAAATGGGTTGAAGGCTTTGGGAAAGGAGCACACAAATCAAGAACTAGTGAGGAAAGTTCTAAGATCCTTGTCTCCATAGTGGCATACCAAGCCGATAGTAATTGAGGATTCGAAGGATCTTACTACACTCACATTGGACGAGTTGATTGGTTCACTCATGACATATGAGTTGAACGTCAAGAGAAATGAAGAAGAAACCACAAAGGAGAAGAGTCTGGCATTCAAAGTCAATCCACAATCTTCTGAGGAGAGTGATGGCGATTCAAATAAGGATAGTGATGAAGAAGAGTGGGTGGCTCTAGTGACAAGAAGAGCTAGAAAATTTTTCTGGAGAGCTAAGCAAAATGAAGCCTATCCCAGGTGATTTCAAAAGAAGAAAATGGCCAAGAAGGGAGAAACAAGCAAAAAGGAAGAAGTTATCTGTTATGAATGCAAGAAGGCCAGACATATGAGAGGTGAGTGCCCGGAGCTCCATAAGAAGATTAAGAAAGGGAAAGCAAAGAAGACAAAGGCAATGAAGATAACTTGGAGGAATGAGGATGAGGATGAGTCCAAATCCAATGATGAAGATGAGCTGGAGGAGTTGGCCCAGAATCTTTGCTTGATGGTAAATGGAGAAGTGTCATGCCCTGAGTGCGGAAGGAACTCGGTACGCGTGACGAGTTATATCATTCATGTCAATCAGAGCATAAGTGTATTCGACACATAGACAGAGCGCGTAAAAGTAGAGATAAACTAAATCCTTTATTCATAATAACCGTGAAGGAAATTCTATTACATAATCTTAATGAAAAGTACTAAAGGACAATTCTGACTCAATAAAAAAAATTACAATGATTGACTCAAGAAAAGAAAAGACACGGATAGATAGACGCTTCTATGACTGGATGGCTCTATGCTCGTCACTCATGTCCGTTCCCTTACGAGTGATCCTCGTCATCGGAATTACCTAAAAAGTATGGGAAACACTAGGGTGAGTGAATGCTCAGTAGGAATTATATCTCAAGTACAAGCTTGCTGTAAGTAATTACATGTTTCATGAATGCGAGTATAACTATGCATGTACGCATGAAAATGACAAGAGAGAGAGAGAGAGAGTATCGAAAGATAATAAAGTTAAACTAACAAGAATTCAAGATAATCATGTGAAATGTAACAAGATAGTCAAGCATGTAAATATTACAAGTTATGTCACGTGAATTGACTATTTAATATCAAGCAAGTAATTACCCGTTTTGGGCCACACGAGTCATGTCATGTCAAGTCAAGTACGAGATTGTGGAATGCCATTAATTCTAGAATGACAAGTACTTCGGTGCAATGCCACACCATGATCAATATAGCTCCCATGGGCACAAGTACTTTTGGGTGCTCCTCCCAGGACCAGATCGGGCCCTATATGTGCAGGCATTGGGTCATGTATGTTTTAGACATCCACTATAGTTATAGCCAATATAGAGTTCCAAAGGATAAACCATTGTAGAATGATAAGATAGACTTCACGAATGAAGAAGTTCAAGGGCTGTACTTCAAACAAGTATGACACATCATTAAAACCTCACGAGAACCAAGACATGTCATAAAACTAGGTAAATGGCGTCCACTTAGTCACCACGATTTACAGAAATAGCGCCCACATACGTGGTCGCGAATTCCTATGGACAGTACAGGCAAGAAGAACTAGCAACTTCTCATTCAGTCGCTCATTCATAAATAGCATCCATGTCACGGTCGCTATATCAGGAAATAATGGCATTGGACAGGTCGCCAATTCCTTCTGGCGCCTATGTCAATGTCGCCAATTACTGACAGAAACAGACTTCTCAAAGAGGCTAGAAATAGCGCTCTAAGAGGGCTAAAATATCACGTTTCTTTAGAGTGACGGGACAAGACACAGTGTCTTCGGTTTTTAGGATACAATCAGCTCGATGGCCTTGAGGGAATCCAAGGCTTCACGTAGACTTACGGAGGTCTCTATGATGAAATCACCAGTCCGAAGGAAGGAATATCCTGCGGAGGGTTCAAACATCACCGAGAATTGAGTGTGTAATCGATCGAATCAAAACAAGGACTCCATCTACGAAGTGAGATGAGAGTGCCAAAACCCGCTATATGGGTTAAGGAAACTCGATGAAACTGTGAAATAGGATACATCGCAGATGATGTGGAAAATGTTAAACGCGACATCACAAGTCACATGAACGAGCATACATGCATAAGTGATAACACAATGTGCCAATCAAGTGAATAGCATGAATATGTGACTATGTGAACATGATAGCTTGGTCATACATCAAGAAAAAGGCATCAAAAGATGTAGAAGAATACCGTGATCGCCACCAAGGAATGGCAACGCCAAAGAATGTGAAAGGGGAAACTAAGTGCGTTGTATACCTTAGAAAAAAGGAGATGATCGCGCTCAATATCAAGGATGCGGGCACAATGTGGATTACCTCTCCTCGCCTTCCGGCCGGCTAGAACGTAAGGGTCTCACTTTCCATACTTTCCTGAGAAAGAAAGACAAAATAAGAGGTAAAACCCATTAAAAAATGCTAAGCGTAGAAATCTGCCCAAGTGCATAAAGTAGCATGAAAGATTGAGGGCAAACTTACCGGGGGAGGGTTTTTAACCCCTGTAAATGGGTGCAAACAATGGGTGTGTATATTATGATGAGATTAACATGAAGAGATTGATTTAATATGCCACAATTAACAAAGATAAATAAGGTGCAAAAGTACATGTCACAAGAGAAACTGTGCAAACAGTGCAAATTGGGTGCAAAGACTGATGAAAACAGTATGGCAAACGAAGTCCAAATAGGGTAAAAATTGGGATGACAGAAGACTTGAGTGTTGTGAAGAAGTACAAATAAGAATCACTCCAAAAGAGGTATGGACAGAAAGTTATGGCACCAGAGATTTGGCAAAAAATACAGACTGTGCAGAAAATGCAGAACAGTGCATAAAATGGACTCAAAGAACGATGAATATCTCACAGGATATGACACAAAAAAGGGAAAGAAATGAATATATGGAAAGGTGGGAATATTATGATGAAACCAGGTCAAAAAGAAGGGTTTAAAATAGGGAAGACAACAGTGAAAAACGGGGTGGAAAACACAAGAAAATGAAGGGTGTAGAACAGGGCAAAAAAATGACTAAGTATGAAAACTGCGTGAAAGTGCAAAATGATGGAGAAAATAAGCATGAAGAGGATGAGATAATGAGCCCAGAACGGGGGAAAATGAAGAGTATACTTCCCTTAAGAGCCTGGAGTTTGAAAAGAATGATCATAGGTACACCATGGCCTCGCTCCGGTGACGAAAACGTGCCCCCGTCGCAAGAAATTTGGGTTGAGATTGACAGAATAAAGTGGTAAAACCTGAAAAGTAGGGGCTTGGAAGAGGAGGAAAAGATGAGAGAAATATTGCACATATATAATCAAAACGAAGGTAATACTCCCCTCTTCAAGATGGAGTCAAAGGAGGGTAAAGAGGATGAAGCATGGCTTCGCCCCGACTTGAAGAATAGGCCCCCGTCGCGGAGTTGTAGCAGAAAATCAGAAAACTGTGATGATTTACCAAAAGTAGGGGCAAAGTTAAGAGGACAAACGATGATGAAATCGAGCAAATAAAGAATAAAATTGAAGCTTATACTTCCCTTTTTAGGCTAGGGTCGAAGGAGGATGAAGATAATCCGGCATAGCTTCGCTGTCGCCTCGGAAACACGCCCCCGTCGCGGAGTTCTCACATGGTTCTTTATATTGAAAATTGCCTAAATCCCAAACTTTCCACCACCATTTTAAGAGATAGAGTCCACCAAATCTCGAGATCTATGGATCAATCTCGAGACAATAGTTCGGATAAGAGGTAGGAACAAGCGGGACTCAATTTGGTGGAGGATTCTAGAAGATATTCCCGCCGCAAGAAGGGCCCGAAGCCTAAGGTGGAGTTTGACTTGAACTGGGATTGCATAAACCATGAACTTTCGGCCACGTTTCCAAGTAAAATAGTCTACAAAAATTCGAGTTCTATAGACCAAACTCGAGATAATATAAAGGACAAGAGATAGAAATAAACGGGACTCAATTTGGATGAGGATTCTAGAAGATGGAGACCCAAAAAGGAGGCCACGTCGAGCAAAAACGCCCAGAAACAGAGTCCAGAACACTTAGGACTCTTAAGACAGAAGAGGGGAAGGGGCGGTCAACAGTTGACCACGACGGTCAACAATTGACTATGACTATCAACAGTTGACCGTGATCTTGAATTTTTATTTTTATTTTTTTTATTTTTTATTTTTTTATTTTTTTTATAAAAAGAAAAATGTCCTCTAAAGGCTCCAAGACTTAATGGGCTTAGAAATGACCAAAAATGGGCTCGAAATAGGTTTTAAGAAGACTCCACAATAATGGATAATTCAGAGCATTATAAAATAGAATAAGAGAAATAACTCGACTTGTAGGCTAAAAACGGGTGTCAACAGATGCCCCTCCTTGATGTCTGCTTTGCAAGAGAGCGAGTGAAAGAGACGCAGAGGCGGAATGGAAAAGAGATGGAGCGAAAGCGAAAGCGATGTGAAATGGAGATGAAGCAGAGATGGAGCGGAGAGAACTGAAAAGTGAGCATCAAGGTAAAAGACACCTGTCACAACCAACAAGCGATAGAAATTCTCCCGATAATGTTGAACTAACCACAAGGAATGATGACAAGGGTGAGACATGTCTAGAGAACTAAACTAAGGAAGAAGGGAAAACACGACCAACCTCATCGGGGACACAATCCACGTATAATGAGGGGATCGGAAAGAACACAGCTGAAAAGCTGGAAAATGAGAAAGTAAAACTGAGAAAAAATCCAGATAGGAATCACGCTGGACAACTAGACCAAGGGGCAGATCAGAGAAATCGTTCAAATTCAGAGTGGAATGAAGATATCTTATCCAAGAGAATTGAAGTGCAATTAACCATTGCTGAGGAGAAATCTTGAAAGGATCGCGAGACGTGAATGCTCAAAAATGACATGATGCATGCTGGGCTAAAATAAAGAAATCATCAAAATGAATGCAAAGAAAGATAAAATAGAAAGTACTCAAGAATAATATTGCTAGACTGAGCAAGACGGGGTCAAGAGTCTTCTTACAACCACGGCGTGCGATACAGAGTCTATCGTCTTCCACCCAACTCAAACTAACGGCTTATCTAACGATTAACTATATGCTCCTAGATCATCATCATTTTTGTTAAAGGGGAACATCAGATCCCAGAACACACAGACAACTAGCCGGTCCTTGAGAGGTTATAGTAATGTAGATACCATATAGTAATGCAACAATGAGAAGGGATAGAGAGCCATACCTGACTTACCTGCCAAGCGAACAGAATTTTTTTGATTTTTGGATTTTTGGATTTTCTGACTTATATGACACAAACACACAAATAGATAAGCAAAACATAACAATAACATAACCACAAAATGAATGAAGAATAACACAACATAGCATAACGGCATAATGAAGGATGAACTAACATACCAACATATGCAAAACACCACATGAACAAATAACAAGCATGAGAACGGAGAAAATGGTGGGGCATGACAACACGTGGCGGGACAACATACACGGTTGGGACCAGAACATACCGGGACAACACACCATGTGGAACAAAACCACATGTAGTGGGACAAAGATACGTAGGACGAGGACATCTTAGACAACCACAGAGGAGACGACATAGCACATGTGAAACAACCACAAGTGGGACAAGGACACATGCAACACGTGGGGGAACGAGACAACATGTGGAACTAGAATATGCATAGGTGGGGCATGAACACCTGGACGACGACCATAGGGGGACAACACGGGACATGACAAATATGTTCTTCAATCAAGCCCAAGATCTGACGAGGCAGAACCGCCAGGTTCACAATCATACGGCAAAACCATCTTGTAAAGATATGAAGCGAAAGCTGACCATAAACTGAGCACAAGGTTGAGAAGGACATAAGCTCCAGACTAGATCGAGAGACAAGATTAAAGAAGAGAACAGATCGAAAGATGAGTGTGAGCGAAAGATGAAGAGTGAGGAAACTTCAATACCTGTAACCTGCACTCTGAGCAAACAGATTACGTACCTGTCCTCAAGACAAAATGCATGAGAAATAAAAGACATATATTTTTTAGATTTTTTAATAATTTTTCTGATTTTTTTTGGATTTTCAACAATATTTGATTTTTTTAGAATTTTTGTAATATCTATTTTTTTAAATTTTTGACACTATCTATTTTTTTTAATTTTTGACATATTTGATTTTTAAGATTTTTGACATATAGACAAAGCTATCCGCAGCACCTAGAGACGGGCTTAAACTACTTGCCAGGGGTCGTCGTTCTTACCCCTCTCATTAAAGACTTCCCTTGAGTAGGGCGTGCATTTGAGGGTGGCTCACCTCAACTAACCGCCTCTAAAGAATAGTGCCCCTACTAAGGCCATACCCGAGATTCTGCCCAGCTTAAGAGGGAGAAGCAGAAGAAAAATTAGAGACAAGCTTAATGCAGGATGGGAGATATCAGGACTTGAATTCTTTCCAGGGCACTACCCTTCAAAGATACAGTCTGTTGCGCCGGGGCTTTGTGTCTTTGATTTTGAGACTCATATTTATTTGGCACGCATGCGATCGGATTCATGACGTCCCGCGGGGAACTGTACTGCCACTCTTGTCATGCCTTCGATTTCATAATTTTGCATATTGATTCATTAAATTTGAGAGCTCTTATTAGCAAGATATTGCATGAAAGATCACTTTTCGAGGGTCAAGACTACCCCTATTTGAGACCTCTCTCGTATTAGGGAGCACCTAAGTTGGTCATCTCATCCATCCATCTCTTGCCCCTACATTTGGCCGAGTAGAGAAAAGAAAAAGACCTTTGTGCATACCCATAGTATGGCCAAAGTAGTAGCGGTGTTGCTCAAAGGAATCGGCTATGGCTCGCCATGAAGTGTGTAAAAAACCCAAACTCAAGATAACCCATAACAATCGGAGAAAGAAACTAGACTCCCAGCACGGAGCTATCACTAGCCTGAGATGCTGCAGAAGCGAACTCATTTTTTTTGACTAAGCTAACTAATAGTTCCTAAAGCCACTCAATCATGTTGAGGAAATCACCATTATAATCATGTGCAGGAATAAATAGAAATATTATCAATGATAGCATATTTCTTGCACAAAATAAAGATACCTTGTCAATCTATAGCGTGAAAGAAGCATCCTGAAGCAATCTTGATCAGCACGAGCTTCATATAGCACGAGCTTTGTATTCCTTGCTTGACAGGATAAAGAATGTAGAGGATGACAAGCGATTGAAATTCCTTGACACGAAGGAGTGGTAGACACCAAACTGGACAAAGGAGAATAAAAAGGAAGAGAGACGAGGGCTAGAACTCCCTCGCTAGGGCACAGAGACCCTGATAACAAGGAACCAGATACAGAAGAAGCGGAGATTAACTGAGATCAAGGCGGGTGTTGTGCGGGTTTTTATGCCAAATGATCGGGGTGAAGGAAGGGATACAGTGGGGAAGGAAGATACGGGAGTTTGATGTATCTCGGGTATCCTCCTTACGGTTGCATGCCTCTATCGGTGGTATCGGGCACTCTCCTTTTATGAAAAGTTGAAAAGGGTCGAATGGCACGAAAGTGTCAGGATAAGGGTTAACCGGATAGGGTGCGGGCGTGCCAGTCGATTTCTCGACAATCATCCATGGAACCAAGGGTTGACCGGGGAAGCGTCGCCAGGATGCGGCACGTGACTCGAGGGATCAGGCGACACATAGATAGAAGGGGTTCCATGGATGCGAGTGCATAGGCGATTGTGGGAATCGTGTACTGGACGTCTTTCCCCACTGGCCGTAAGCAACTGGTGTTTATTTACATTGGATTGAATCCGAACACCTTCATTCCATGCTGAAGAGAAGCCTATATATATGTCTGAAGCCATGGGTAGAGGGCCGGGAGCATTCCGCAGCGGTGGGTGCACTTTCGACTGAGTGGTGTTTACTGGGGTTAGGATGTTGGGCACATATGCCGAACGGTGTAGGTAGGGAGCTGGGGGCCCGAATGCTGGCGCTTGTATTTTACTGGCTTTATGATGGGCCGCATGGGCTTTACAAATGGGCCTGAGTGGCCAAAGGACAACTAGCGCAAGCCGTGGGATAATTCTGACACGTGGGTCGGTCCCCGAGTCATTGCGTAGCAAAGTGGATATCCGCGTGTTTTACAGGGACTCTTTACAGGGGGATTAGCGTGGGCCCGACTGCCTTGGCGGCCAAAGAGAACATGGACTGGCGCCTGATGGAGGTCAGACGTGGCTCAATGTGAGCGGTGGAGTCTGAGTCTCAGACGGCGGGTGTCGTCATGCTGGGAAGTCGAGGTCAGCCCCGGGACTCTAACTCCCAGGCCAGAGGTCCGACTAGACTTGATTTGTTAGTCCGAGGGGCCAACGGCCAGCTGAGAGGTGAACGGTGGGCGCGTGATTCTGTGTTGGAGTCCAGCATGACATTATGAAGTGCACTTCGTCACGGTCGGAAGTTGGCGTACACGGGCGGACCCGGGGTGTGGGTGTATTCACTGCTGGCGTAGTCGTTCTTCATGCGGCGAGGATGGACTTGGTGTGAGACGGCTAAACACCGCGTGAGGGGAGTATACGTGACAAACCCTCGGCGTGTGTAAGCCGAATAGCAAGCCAACCGTGTGCGCACTTATCCTCTTGCATTCCCGACCCTTGTCGAAGGCCTTAGGAGTCCAAGGGTGCGATAATTAGGCCGGGGGGTGTTCGTCCGTCCGTTGGTGCGTCCGCTTGTGCAAGCCTTCATTCATTGCCCCTTGAGCTTCTAAGGGGTGGAAATTATAGGAAGTTGAAGGGGTGGGGGGAGGGGTTTAGGTGGACCAAGTTGAGGGTTCAACTTGGTCCGGGTAAACCCCCTAAATAGTAGTATTTTTATTTTATTTTTTATTATTTTTATGTGTTTTTTGTGTGTGTAACGTAGTGGGGGAGATGGGGTTTAGGCGGACCAGCCCAAGGGGTTAGTCTGGTCTGCCTAAACCCCTCCTCCAGGGGGGGTTTAGGCGGACCAGCCCCATGGGCTGGTCTGGTCCGCCTAAACCCCTCTTTGGAGGGGTAAAATTCTTTTTTTTTATTATTGGATGGGGTTTAGGTGGACCAGCCTGGGTGTCCAGGAATTTTTTTTTATTACCCAAGGGGTTTAGGCGGACCGGCCTGGGGGTCCAGGCTGGTCCGCCTAAACCCCTCCCCAGAGGGGGTTTGGGCGGACTGGGTTATAAGAGAGAGGGGGAGTGGCCCCACCTCTATAAAATCCATTTTTTTGTTAATATTAGCCCCACTTTGACTCGGTTTGAACGCAAGAAGATAAAGGATACGAGCATGGACTGGTTGACTGGCTGCTGGTGCGCGTAGACCGAGGGATTGACGTATGTGACTTGACGTAATCCCGGGGCTTCATCTTCGCGAACTCTTCCACGTATGGGTGCGACGAACGAAACTTTGCCCGAACCTCGGATCGTGAGATTAGGAATTTGCACAAATTGGGACTGGGGAGGGCCGTCAGGCCTCCAGGCTGAGGAGAGGGTGCGGCCCCCCGGGGAGTTCTCCCTCCCCGGGAACTCCCCGGGGGGGGGGGGAGGCCACGCCCTGGGGCGAACTGGCCCCGGGCGAGCCGCAACCCTGAGGGATGGCCCCCCGGGGTTCTTATTTCATCATCTGGGAATGTCCTTTGAAGGACATGGAGTTCTGGAATATTGAGATGGCCCATGGGGGCCATTGTTCTTCGAGTCGTAGTGGCCGCTCGCAAGGTGTTCGGGCGAATGCCCGACACACCCCAGGTTGCCGAACGAGCCGCGTAGGTGACCGACGGGCCTTGGATTTTGCCTAGGGCCAAGAGTAGAAGCCCATAGGGGCTGGGAGGAGGCACCTTGGGTATACAGGCCTAACCTCGTGCTACGTGCCACGTTGTACGGCGGGTTGGCAGGGTAGTCTCGGGTTGGCCCGAGAGCTAAAGTTGAGTGACATATTGCCACGTGTTTGAGGGTCGGGGGTGGCCCCGGCTTGCTGGGGGGTCATTGTAGGACCCAATTAGTGCGTTGGGACCACGGGGTGACCCGTGGGTTGGTGTAGAAGGGTCGAAACATATGCGCCCACAAGGTGTTTGGAAAAATGCCGAACACACGTGTGCGAGCCGTATACACGTGCTGTGGGCCTCCCAAGCATGTGGTTGACCGACTTAGGTCTCCCTTTGACCTTGGAGAGTTGAAGGAAGGCGTCTCGGGGTAAGCCCCTAGCTTTTCCATTGAGTGCCACATGACGTGGCTTGTAGTCGGGGCGCCCCCGTGTTAGCCCGGGTGGCTGTGTAGAATGCGGGCAAAGTCCACAATTTAGGGGTCGAGAGTGGTCCCGATTGATTGCTAATGCCACCGTATATCTCGGCTAGCGGGTCAGGGCCGTTGGTCGGACCCACTGGGTTGTCAAAGGGACCAAGTAGCCCATGCATTGAAGGTGTTCGAAGAAATTCCCGAACTCTTATTTTTGGGTATTTTGGTGGGGGAATTATCTAGGTACAACAGCGGGCTAAAGCCTCGAAAATAGCAAGAAAACGAGCAAGAACCCCGAAAGGGTGTGTAGACACGCCATTCCTGACGTCTCCTGAGAAAGTCTCATATTACTATACAACGTCCCGCGACGGCTTACGCGTTTTGAATCACTTAAGTGCTTCCTTTTCTTGAGTCTTCTTCCGCCCTTTTCGGCATCCGGAATCGTCTCGTCACGGCATTCGGACGGCATCAACACCAGTCGAACGTATCAGGAGGATCCGGAACCAAGAAGGATATCTGCCGGGCGGCCGCCGACGCCCGATCTAAGGACCCGGGTGGGTCTTAATGGGGGCGTCCAGGACCCTGGACGCCCCCATGATTTTAATTTGTTTTATTCTTTTCTCAGGGCCCAAAACCAAATATAAAAATATAAAAAAAATATATATTTATGGAGGCGTCCAGGACCCTGGACGCCTCCATAAAAACAAAAATAAAAAATAAGTGTAAAATGCCAGTTGGCATACAAAAACAAAAAAATAAATAAAATTATATATATATTAATGGAGGCGTCCAGGCCCCTGGACGCCTCCATAAAAACAAATAAAAAAATAATAAAAATGCCAGCCCTTGTATAAAAGACAAAAGAAAAATAAAAAAATAATAAACTTTTGGAGGCGTCCAGGCCCCTGGACGCCTCCATGAACTCACTCACGGGCGCCGGCCACCGAACGACGGTTTGTCGTGTGTGAAAAAAGCCAAATTTAGAGACGTCTAGCTGACTGGACGCGCCCATTTTTGAATCACGAGGCGCCGCTTACAAAACCACGCGTTGTGCCAAACCGCGTGCGGCCGTCGTTGGTTTTCGGTGGACCTGTTAGAGGCGTCCGGGACCCTGGACGCCCCCATAAAAGTATTCTAAAAAAATCAATAAAAATAGAATAAAATATTATTTCGGCCCTGATGGAGGTGTCCAGGGTCCTGGACGCCTCCACCTTCCGGAGCTCTATAAATAGAGGCCCACCCCCCTCAGTTCTAGGGGAGCTAAGCAGTGATCCGATAGGCTGCCGGAGCCCAGAGGATACGGAGTCATTTTTCTAACCCGTGGGGTCTTTTGTAGGTGGAGGTTCTGCCGGCTTCTCGGGTGCCCACGCTCGCGAGAGGGAGGTCGTCTTCATCCACCGCGCTTCTACGTCGTCCCCACGCTGCCGGAGCTCCGCCGAATTTCGCCACCGGCACATCCAATAAGCCAACTCTTTCCTTTTCTTCGTAGTTCTTTTGCATTCATCATCTCGCATCCATCATCTCATTTTCCTCCTACTCGAGTCCGAGAGGGGTTTAAAAGATAACACCAACCAGGTGTGTGTCTTCCCGTTATTTCGTCATTTTTATTGCAAGGATATGAATACTACACATTCATCTTTCTAATCCACTTGTTATTTGTTTGTCGTTGTTTTACAAGGGTAACCGAGGAAAGCCCTCTCCGTCGGCTGGCCGGAAGGAGAGGAAGAAGCAACCCGCCATCTCCCGCTCTTGAGGTAGGCGCGATCACCTTCTTATTTTGGGGTCTTTTGGCCCCTGGCGATCACACCTTGTCATCGAGGCCGCGGCGAGTCACTTCCCCAATGGCCGTTTAAATTTCTGTTTCCTATATTCTCTTTATATTTTGTTATATTCTGCTTATATCATCGAGGCCGCGCGCGGCGAGTCACTTCCCCAATGGCCGTTTAAATTTCTATTCCTATAATCTCTTTATGTTTTGTTATATTCTGCTTATATCATCGAGGCCGCGGCGAGTCACATCCCCAATGGCCGTTTAAATTTCCGTTCTTATATTCTCTTTATATTCTGTTATATTCTGCTCTTATCATCGAGGCCGCGGCGAGTCACTTCCCCAATGGCCGTTTAAATTCCCGCTCTTTGTATCCTCTTCATATTCTGTCATCTTATTATCTGCTCATATTCTCGAGGCCGCAGCGAGTCACTTCCCCAATGGCCGTTTCAATTTTTGTTATTTAATTTTTGCACCATTCCCGTCCCCCCGAGGCCGCGGCGAGTCACTTCCCGCTATGGCCGTTTAACCCCCATATTTTGCTATATCACGCTTGTCCCGCTCGCCCTGCCGGAGCAATCTCCCGTGGTGGCCCCTTCTCTCTTTCCTCTCATTTCTGTGTTGCAGCAAACAAAACAAACAAAAAAGAAGGAGCCCGCGCGCTCTCCGCTTCTTCCTCTTCCCCGCTCTACTCCGAACCGCGTGACGTCGCTCACAGATTGGCGATCACGGTGGGACTTCTACTGCTTCCTCTCGGCTACCCTTACAAGTTCGGCACCACCCGTGCCTCTCCACCTTGGCGCCCACGCGCGCCCCCGTTGTGCTCACGGCAGCACCGTCAGTTCTGATTGGTTCTTTGTTTATTACATGTTTGTTATTTCTGTTGTTTTCCCACTCCATATATCTGTCAGCATTCCATTGCATACATCCATTCCTCTTTTCTATCCTTTTTTTCATTTTTTTTTGAGGATCACCCTTTCCCGGTGAAGGAAGGACTCTCCGTTTGGGAATTCCTCTCAACGGACTAGAATCTCCTACACTGGGACCTCCGTAAGTCCCCGACATCGAAGAATCTCCTCTTCGTTCACTGGGCTGGTTGTACCATTGAAGTTCCCCGAAGTTAGTCATTTCATTCGTGGTGAGACGAGAGACCCTAGCTGACACGGCGGTGAAACAAAAATAAACTAGGGTCCCTATCTTGTGTGAACTTCGGATCTCGCTAAAAACACACAAAAAAATCATCAAAATCAAAACAAAAAAAAGGGCGTAAAGGCATCCACTTGTTTGATAATCTCTGCTACCTACTTGCTAGTGTATGTTTTTGCGTTCTGGGAGAACTGTGAGCATGTCTCACGAGTCTTCTGAGGAGAACCACCCTAGCCGTGGTTTGACAGCCGACCCGCGAGTCTATGCTATGGACTCGGGTCCTTCTCATGACCCCTCGCATGAGGTGCAGGTTATTGCCGGGGACACGTCCCCGCCACAGGATATCACTTCCTTACTGGGCGTCCTCGCCAACACGGAGCTTACCTCTGAACAGCTCCGGGCCTTCCAGGCCATTCTAAAGGGGAAATCTGTTTCCCCCACGCCCCAGGAGTCAACTCCGGCTATCGCACCTCTCCACGAGTCCGTGCAGGCCATTCCATCTCCTTCATTGGCGCAAGCCATCCAGTCTCCCTCGCTTCAAGGACAAGCGAGCCAACAACCTCCCTCATTCCAATTCCCGTCACAATCTCAAACTCCCGGTGTTCCTCACACACCGTTTCAGCCAGGGCCAACTGTCGGTGGTCCGACAGTTCCCTCTCATTCCGGGTTCCCCCCTCAAGTCTCCGGGAGACAGTTTCTCCCCCAATGGCAAGTGCCACCTTCGCCCCCAGAGGAGCTCGCCCAATCGCTCCTCAATAGGTTCAATCGCATGGACGAGCAGTTTCAAAATCTGAGAAGAATGGTGGACGTGAAAGCCACCCCGGAGGTTGCTTTGCCAATCCTCCCCGTCATTCATCTCCCTCCCTCCGAAATGCCCACGTACCGCAGATACAATGGTACCGGCAACCCCTTCATTCACCTCAAGGACTTCATGTATGAGTCCTCCTATTGGCAAAACGATCAGAGGTCCCTGGCATACCTCTTTCGGAGATCATTGGATGGTCCCGCGCTTGAGTGGTTCTATTCTCTGGAGCCCCGCGAGGCCGAGAATTTTGAAATAGTGCAGAGAAGGTTCTTGCAGAAATATAGGGATAGGGTCGGTCCCTCACTCTCCATTACCGACCTAGTGGCCGAAAAGATGAAACCCGACGAGGATTTTGTCCGATATGCTGATAGATGGAGGTCTCTGGCGGAAAGAATAAGGGATACCCTCTCCGAGCCCGAACAAGTGAAAATGATTGTGTCTAATGCAACCCCACAGTTCAGACATGTCCTGGCCATGAATAAACTCACTACAATGGAGGAGCTCTATGAAAGAGCCCGATACATCCAAACTCAGCTAAAGGACTCCCCCATTATGAATATGTTTGAGTCGCCGAAGCCCAAAGTGGTCAGAAAGACAGGCGCTGGTGTCCCGGGCGGAGCCACAGAAGGGGTCGTGACAAATGAGCAAGTCAGTGCGGTCAACAATGCCAACTATGCAGTCAACCCAAGGCCTCCACAAATGCCCCGACTCCCCCTTCAACCAGGTCCTTTCCCTCTTCATCCTCCACCCCAAAATAATCCACCCCAGATAATATGCCTCCATTACGCCAACCCCAGCAACAACAACCACAACCTCAGCAACAACAACCACCGCTTCAGTACAACCAAGTTCCACCTCCAGGGAACTATGGTCCCCAACAGCAACAAAGGAGGCCGCTCGGTCCCAAGAGAGCCTACTATCCACCATTGCCAGAAACTTTAACAGACATTTTTAATGCCCTCATGGCATCAAACCAACTCGCCTTACCCAGAGAAAGGCTCATGTGGCCCCCCAATGTTGATACCTCCAAATACTGTGTTTACCACAGGCAGCCGGGACACACAGTAGATTACTGCTTCCATTTCAAAGATTACATACATGATATGAATGATGAACATCAAATAGATTGGGATGAGATGAGACGATACGTCGCCGCTCTCAAGGCTAGGAGACCTCCTCAAAGGCCACAGCAGCAGTTACAACAGCAACAGCAACAGCAACCACAACAACAACAACAGCCTCAGCAGGCCCCACAACAACAGCCCGACATGGGAATAATTCAGAATCCATTACCAGAGCACCAACAACCCAATCATCAGGTTAACCCCATCTCCTCCTTCCCGGAAGTCGGGAGAGAGCAGGTGTGGCACCAGGAAAGTACCTCCATTCTTTATACCTCCAACCCTATCGTCATTCAACCCCCTCACCTTGCCCGGGTAGCACCTCTCTCTCATCAACCCGCATCGGTATCGCCTTCACCATTTCCACTACCATTACGCCCTCTCATCCGCACCCCGACCTCCTATCAACCGACACTTTCTACTACGCCTTCACACCCTCTCACCTTCTCCCACTCCCCCACTTTACCATCCACCTCTACCACACTTACCCCTACGCCTTCTAAACCTCTTATCATCCGTCCACCATACATAACCCCGTCTTTCTCCACCACATCACCACTAATGCCTTCAAAACCACTCATCGCCCACCATCCACCTCAAAACCTTTACCCGTTTCAAACCTTACCTCCACCTCCACCTTCCAAACCCCTTATCCTTCATAATCCGCGTGATATCCCCTCTACCTCCACCATGCCTCCACCTAACAAACCCCTCATCAGAATCCCTGCTCCCGTCATCACCCCTGCTTCATCAACCATTCCTCCACTACTACCCCTCAAACCCCTGTTAAAACCCACTGCTACCCCCACAGAGGTACAAAAGCCACAGGCAATGGTGCTCCGGAGTGGAAGGATTTTCCACAGGGTTTTCCCCCACAACAGTCAGAATCCCGAGCAATCTCAGCCAGAGAAGGATGACGGAGAACAACCAGAAAAAGCTATCCCTGGAACACAGTATGATCTATTGAAACACCTGGACAAGACGCCTGCTCGGATCTCCATCCTGGAGCTTCTTCAAAGATCCACATCCCACCAGGCGGCCTTGATGGAATATCTTCAAAAAGTCATGGTTAATGAAGACCTCCCCGTGGAGAAGATTTCAACCGTCCTGACCCCAACAGACACACAACCGGCCATCATGTTCCACAACTACGAGCTCGCTCCCAAGGAGGCTCGGAAATATGCACTGTGCATTTCAATAAAAATTAATGGGGTATCCATAAACCCGTGTCTTGTGGACACGGGTGCGTCCATAAATGTGATCTCCATGAGCACTCTTCAGTTGTGTGGGATCGACGAGGAACAAATAAGACCTTCCTCGATCACGGTCACGGCCTATGACAATAGCAAAAGGCCGCCGCAGGGGATGATTATTCTGAAGGCAGAACTAGGCCCCATGTCAATTCCCACGGAATTCCATGTCCTCGACATGGACCCCACATTCAAGGCTATACTGGGTCGACCTTACATCGAAGCCATGGACGCTGTGCCTTCCACCAACCATCAATGCCTGAAGTTTCCTTACAATGGGAGAATTATTAAAGTGGTCAGTACACCTGTCCTTCACACAGTGGATGCTATCAACACCTCTCTGCCATCTGTTTGGCCGTCTCATCGGCCCATATTGTCACTGCTGGATGTACGTGATCCATCTCGCATTCCACTAGCACCAAAGGAGCCGGTCAGGGCAACCACAACATCATGTCTCCCTCTTCACTCCAAAGGTTGGGAGATTATGAGGAACATCGGCTACCAACAGGGAAAAGGTCTGGGCGCACAGTTACAGGGTATGCTCAAGCCGCCAAAAGAAATTAGGCCGAACCGTAGGTTTGGCCTAGGCTTCAAAGGACCGTTCAAGGCAGATTGGAAGCCCCTCACGTGGACTCTATCAAACCACTTCAACAGAGGGCCCGTTGTTCAGATGGGGGATCACCCACGAGAAGCATATGGAGGATCACATGCTGTATATTTGGCTGAAAAATGTCCGAGGATCACCAAAAGAGGCAAGATCAAAGATCCGGAATGCGAGTGGGACAAATGGTTCGACATATGGGACATTTCCGTTGCACTGGAAAGGATGTTCTCATCTCCACAGCTTGAAGGACCACCATTGATCTCCGAAATACCAGAGAATATTACCACTCTTGCCAAGGTTCCAAACTATCCTCGTCCTCGCCAGAAGGACTCTGTCATCGACGGATCTTCATCCGTCCTCAACATTGCCGTCAACGGCTCATTAGCCGCCATCCTCTCCATCCACTCGTCTCAGCCTTTGCTGATATCTTCTTCCTGGGCCAGACAATTGTCTGATGATCTTCCCAGGTCCCCTTCTTTGCTTACATACCTACGCGGGCTTTTCAACCCGCGCCAGGTCTTCAACCATGATCTGCTCTACGAGCCCCACAATCCTCTAGCCATAACCACTTTCCTCTCTCCTCCAATCTCTTTTCACTGCTTTGTCATTAAAAATGAAAACGAAAAAAAAAACGTCAATTTTCAAACTCTCCAACAACACATCTTCGTTGAGGAAACCTCCTACATCTCCCACGGGTGCGTACCGCCTTGCGGACCACCCGTCCAAGGTCCGATGAGCGACCTTTTCTACCCCTCCTCTGAGGGGTCTTCTCCTGTACATTCTACACCATCCTCCTCATCTTCCTCTTCGTCTGTAAATATTGTCAGTCAATCTAGGAATGATAGGCCAAGGGCAGTACCTAGGAAGAAATCCAAGGGCAGGCAGATCCCTCGTCGATTCCTTCTGGATTTGGCCGCCAGGTGTCAGGCCCTTCTTGCCATCCCCCAGTTGTTAGAAAATCCCATCCAGCTACCGAAATGAA